>OY720445.1:12739445-13288279 GCA_963082915.1 Dolichopus griseipennis | reverse complement strand
CTCTATAAATTAAAAAGTAGTAAATTCAAATTGATGCTGTGTAATATGTTACCTATACTTAAATAATGATTTAAAAAAAAAGTATAGAATAGAAAATTTAATTAATTAAAATAAAAAACACATAGGTATGTTGCAATACTTCCTTAGTTAATTGAAAAAACAAACAATTATAAATATATACCTACAATATAGTAAAAAGTTCAATAACCATTTAAAATAAACAAAACAAAATTAAAACGAAAACATATTAAACATGTTTGAAAAAATAATATTGAATGTATTGGAGCAATTAATTATTTAAGAAAATGTACATAATTAAAAAAAAATAAAATAAATAAAAAAAACAATTAAACAATTGCAAAACTATATTTTAAAAAACATAAATATAATAAATTTTCTAGAAATTATGTCAGGCCATTAAATATGCTGATAAGGGCGAGAATTTACAATTTCCATGAAATTTAAAATAATTATTAAAATATGCAGCAGTTTCTTTAGTCGAGTTATTTCACATTTTTAAAAATCTCTCATATTAATCTCTAAAAATTTAAATACCTATTAAAGTGTAGGCCAAGCTGGATATAATTCAGTTGGTAACTACTTGTGTTATTTTAGGAGGAAACTAAAAAAAAACTGTGGGCGATTGCACTTTTTAATTGAAAACTGAAAAAAAAAATTTTTTTTTAAATGAAAGCAAAATTATGATAGACATGGCTTAAGAGTATTGAATGAAATTCCGAGTCAAAAATACAAAAGTTTTATATTAACTTAAAATTAAAAAATTCGAAATACTATAATGGAAGTAAGAACTGTGATCAAGCGCCATATGCAGGAAATTCTACATTTTTTTTAAGCTAGTAACTAAAATATAAAGTAATTTAGAGCTTCTGCGCTAAATGGGAACACACGTACAACTAAATTAATTAACCGTTTAAGAAGGATAACAAATTAAACAAAACTCATTAGGAGTTGGTGCCCAAACGTATTAATTTATTTCAACCATATTAGCTAAGAGAAATTAAGCGAAACAAAACGGTAACACTTGTATAATCAATTTGTCAAACGATTTGACCTGAACAATGAAAAAAATTAAGAAACTTAAGGCTTCATACCAAAACGTAAAACATAGAGCGCCCAAACGGTTTAATATATCGCGACAAATTAGCTAAATTAATTTTTACCCAATAAGGCAATACTTGTATAATCAATTTGTCAAACGATATATTATAAACGTTATACTAAGTTTTCATCTGGAATTTATGACACTATATAGGTAATGCATTTTTAGGAGTCCACGGATATTGGTAATAAAGGTAGGTAGTTGCAAAAAATTTTTTGTGAAAATTTAATATAATTGAGTTTTCATTAACTTTAATTAAATTTGAAAGATATCACACATTTTTTTATCCTTCATATTTATATCCACAACTGTCACGTAATTAGTGAATTTACTTATCTATGAAATTTTTCTTAATATAGTACAGTTATTTTACGAATATCCGATATGCGGAAGTATTAAAAATTTTCTTAAAGATTACAGAAAATGTTTTCTTATGAAGAAAGTTTAAAATGTTTTTTTTTTTTTTTTAGAAAAACAAACAATCACCTCATTAAGTATTAAACAAAGTGTAAGTATGTACTTCAAAACAAGAAAAATATTATTTCTGTAATCTTCATTGATTAAGGTGATTTTCTTTATTTTCTTTTTTAAAAAAGTCATAATTAATTCTTCATGATGATGACGTTTCTGCGACGCTTCGAAATGTCAAAAAATTTAAATACAAACGATTATTAACACACAATACGGTTGTGACGTCTGTAACTTTATTTACATTTATGACAATTCAAAGTGGGTTGGTGAGTAAATCCACAAACCAAAATCCACAAAAAATAATCCAAAAGCCAAAATCCACAAAAAAAAAATCCACAAAAAAAAATCCAAAAAAAAAAAATCCAAAAGCCAAAATCCACAAAAAAAAAAATTGATGGATTTTAGAGTTGGATTTAAAATCAGGATTGCCGCTTTTTCCAGAATATTTATATTTATGTAAATTTGAGATTCTGAATTAGGAGGGATTATTTTTTGTATGAAATAGGTATGCCGAATTCTTATACCATTCTATTGATTCTAGTGTTGGATGCGAAATCTAGCTTCAATAATTTTAATATCGGGGGCTGAAAATATAAAATCCCTCCTAATTCATAATCTCACATTTATATAAATATAAATATTCTGGAAAAAGCGGCAATCCTGATTTTAAATCCAACTCTAAAATCCATCCATTTTTTTTGTGGATTTTGGCTTTTGGATTTTTTTTTGTGGATTTTTTTTTTTTGGATTTTTTTTTTGAGGATTTTTTTTTTCTGGCAAAAGTCATTATGGATTTTGTTTTTTGTGGATTTACTCACCAACCCTTCAAAGTATGCGGAAGTATGCAGAAGTATTTGAATTATCTAATAACTGATTATGAGTAATTGATTACTTATAAACAATACGATTGTGACGTCTTTAACTGTGTTCACATTTATGACCTTTAAAATCATTACAGAAAGGCTGATAAATCTAACATTATATTACTCATAAACAGTAATTGTTCGTGAGTCAAAAACTATAATTCGAAATTTCTAAGAATAAGTAATAGCCCGTTTACGGGTATACTCCTTAAAAAATCTGTCAACTTTCATTTCTTTAACGGTATTATTTTAATACCCCTAACTAGTCATTTGATGTCCTATGATATCATTTGATTTTGTACAATTGTATGACAATTCATATACAGGGTTGCCACGCGTCCTACATTCGGTAGGACAGTCCTACAATTACGATATTTGTCCTACGTCCTACATGAAAATTTGTTTGTCCTACTTTTGAAAAATGTTTTTTTAACGAGAACATTTTAGAGAAAAATTCAAAGCAAAGTTCTAGCAAAGCAATCTAGATTGAAATATTTAAAAATATTTTTGAAATGCATTGGATTATAATTTTTTTTTGAAAAAGTTTATATGTATTTGATTTTTTTTATTTTTATGAAATCATTTTTTATAAAGTTTCTCTTTAGTTTATTTGAGCATGGTTAATGTAAATTGTAATAAAGAAAATTATATAATATTATATATAAGTATTAAGCATAGAAATCATATGCCGATATCAATTTTTTGAAACTATACAAAATGATATAGAATCAAAATGATATCAAAAATATAAGTTCAGACATAATAAATAAACACTATGTATATATTGTTAATTATAATATAACTTATATATATGCTATATAAATCACAAAAAAATCTATAATTTACTACTAGGTATACTAAATTTGTTGTATTTATCACTTTTTAGGGTATAACGGACCTTATGATCTATGTACGTGGTGTGGCCGCTCCATTCCTCCATTATTAAACCAACCATTTTTGTGTGATTATCGATTTGTCCTACTTTGAACTTCTCAACATGTGGCAACCCTATTCATATAACTAACTATAATAGTCATAATCATCATTCGTTATCATTTAAAAATCATTCATCAAGTCATAGGCATACGAAGTGAAGCGTACATATCATATGATATACATACAAGCAAACTAAATTAAAAAAAGTAATTAATACTAAAAAAATTAAAAAGAATTTAAAAATTTCAGAATTAAACATAAACACGTAAATACATAAATTTTTAATAATTAAATGTTTATTTTTGACATTTTATGCGTTTGATAGGATATGACTATTATAGTTAGGGGTATGATTTTGTATACCTATCATATGTAATCATGTCGTATATTTATCGAAAGTTCATATGACACCATATGACTATTATAGTTAGGGGTATTTTATGCGTATGACTAGTTATCACTATTATAGTTAGGGTTATGATTTTGTATATCATATGTAATCATAATGAATATTTATCGAAAGTTCATATGACATCATATAACTATTATAGTTAGGAGTAATTGCATTTAAAATAAAAAAAATAAATCCATACAAATTTTTTTTCAAATAAAATCCAATCGGATAATAAATTACACCTAATTTTAAAAATAAAAAAAAAATAAATATGTTATAAATATATTCTAGGTAATTCATATTGCGGTATCATTTTTCACTTAATTCAATTTAAAATGTTATTATGATGGTGTGATAGAGTGAATGAATAAAATGCCGGCTTATGTTTTCATTTTAATTTTTTTTTTTTTTTATTTTTTTTTTCTTTTTTTTATTTTCTCTTTCTTTTTATTGCAAATCAAACATTCAATACTTAGAGAGGGGGGGGGCATAAGTATGATTTAAAACTTTGATTATTTAAAACATGTGATACAAAATATAAAAAATAAAATGTGCTCAAATTGGAATTATAAAGTGGGAATGTATAAACTTTAAAATAATTTGTAGAGCTTTTTAAAGCATATTTTATAATAATTTTGTGCGACTTTTGTGAACAAATTTGTCTCAAATATTAAAAAATAAAAAAAAACAAAGAAAACAAAACAACAAACACTTTGCACAAAAATATGTAGGTTAATAACTCACGCCATATAATCATTTTTCCTTGTTTTCTTTTTGTCTCTCCTTTATTTTTTTATTTAAAATTTTTTTAGTGGTTTATTAATTTTTTAAATTAAATGAATTATTATTGGTTATGCGGTTCAGTTGGAAAAAAATTAATTAATTTATAGTAGGTATATATATATGTATTTTATTTCTATTGAACTTTCATTCATTTTATAAAATGATACCATTTGTCATTCATGAAAGAATTAAAATATAGGCAGAATTTAATTGCGTGGTTTAATACTGGAGAGTCTCTAAATGTTAAAAAGGAGATTTAATTTATACGTTCTAATTTATCATCAACAGTGTAAAAATGTTATTCCTATCCCTGATAGTAGACCCAAATGATGTTCTTATCAAAAATAAATAACTACTGATGATAAGTGATAACTGATAAGTATTATTTTATTACAACTTTTTTTCATTCAGTTTAGGAACGTTTAAACATTTTTAAGAGTAACGGTAAAAATTACTACAATATTTTATATATAATAATTTTAAATAATAAATAGTTGTTACGTCTCTATTATCAATAACTATAAACTTTTATTTAAAAAACTATAAACACGATTTTTTTTTTTAAATTAAATTAAAAAAACAACTTTTCTGAAATGACCTGTATCATTTTCTGTAATTCTTGATATATAATCTCATTTTAAGTTTAACAAAATGAAAGTTTTAAAACTTCATTTATTGAAATGAAGCTAAATGTAATGTGGATAATTGAATATGACGTAATATTATGAAAGATTCGTTAAACATATATAAACGTAACCAACCGGTTTATCTCTACAAAGTATATTGTGAATTAAACTCTAAAATGTAATTTACTTATTTATATATAGTAAAGTTGACGTTTGATTTTACTTTGATTAAATAAAAAAAAAAAAGTAAGTATGAACTTAAGTTTGAATCGATACAATTTTGGAGTTTTAAATTTATTTTCACTTTAATACAAAGTAGATTTGTAATTTGACATATTATTTTATACATTTATAAAATGATTTGAATAAGTCGACTATTACCATATAACAAATTTGACATGTTGTAAGTTGCAGTGCAGATATATACCAATATAGTTCAGCCTTTAGACATAGTCATGCAGAATTAGTAATTCCATTGTTTGAATTATGAAGAAGTTAAAGAAATTAGAAATATTTTATTAAGTAGGTGTTGCAAATTATTTGAAATAAAGTAATAGGCTATCTACAATGACGCTCTCGTTTCACTCTAACTACGTAGTCAACAAAGGAGTGTTTATGTATACAATGAAATTTACATGACAGCGTTTTTTGACATTGTTTTGTTTACAAATTATCATGAATTAAAAAATATCTTCTGTAATTTAAAGTTTATTGTATAGCTATTTTGAATAATGGTTTGATATTATTTAACCCTAGATAGAAAAATATTAATAATTTTACTAATTTTTTATTCTGATATTTTTTTTTTATTTTTCAATAAAAAATAATATTTTTCAAAGTTCAGTTATTTGACATTTGAATCCGTAGAGAAAGTGAAAAAGTTAAAATAATAATGACGGCGTCAGGGCGGCGACATGGTAGACACTTTCATATAATTCAATACATTTAACTTAGTTTGACAGATATCTACGTGTAGTGAGCGAATCGAACGCGTTCATTGTAGATAGACTATTACAATTTTTTCCAATTTTTTTATTTTTTAATTTCGAGAAATAACTTTTTTAACTTGATAGATAAGTAATTGATTTAAACTAAACTAAACTAAAGTTTTTAGTTACTGCAAATGCTACAATTATTATTAATATACATTAATTATTAATTCGTTTATTTAATACTTTAATTTTACAAACGCATTGCTAATAATAAACTGTCAAATTGCATTTAGGTTGAATGTAACATTAGTAAAATGATGATTGAATGAGGTTGAACACCAAATACTGTAGGTAATTATTGTATTGAAAACTTAAATTGGAAAGGCATAAACCATCAAAATACTAAGTTACATTACTGTCGTTTGTTAGAAACTATGTATATATATGTAATTAGTTTTATCTAAACTTGCAATCAATGTTTTTAATGCATAATAAATTATTAGAAACAAACATATGTAATTAAAACTTTAAGAAATTTTTTAAAACTTATGATTCTAGATTCTCTGTTATTCTGAGTTTCAAAAAGGGTTACCATGTTTTAGAAACTCGAAGTCGGGACATTATTTAGCTCATTTACAAAATGCTTTATGACTTCCTAAATATTTAATAAATTGCTGAATTCAAAAAGAGTTGAGTTTATATGTGTCGAAAAAAAATAAACTAAATAATTTTGAATGTAAGAAAATAGTTTCTCAAAAAAACTTGATTTTAAATGCGGGACTTTCGAATGTCATATCGGGACGGAAGTTAATTTATTAAAAATCGGGATATTCCTGACGGAATCGTAACATCTAGTAACACCAGTTTCAAATATTGTTAGCACTGTATGTAAGTTTACATTTAAAATTCGTAATTCAGTAATTTAAGCCCCACTTAAAGGTACTTAATATAAAATAATTTTAATGTTAAAATTTTATGTTTAAATTTTCTAAAAATATTAAGTACAACTGTCATTTGTTTTTCAAACGAATAATAACCTATTTATCAAATATTTCTAGTAGTATTTCTATTTTTAACCTGATTTTCTTCCTACACGATTTAAACCATATTTCAAGATATTTTTTGCCAATCCATGCTCCAAATTTAATTTAGGACTTCAAAACCTCTATAAAAATCTTATGTTTTACAGAGAGAAATAACACTTATATATTTAATTATAAATACTTAAGAAAATATTGAGATTTTTGTGAAAAAAAATCACTCGGATCATGATTCACAAATAAAAAGTTAATAAATTTTCTACTTTCTTATCCAACATTATGTATCTGTTACCAAAATTTGGTAAAAAATATTCGAATTTTTAGAAATCATTTGATGATATGAAGAAGAAATGTATTAAAATTGAGAGATTGATATTGCCACGTAAATGACAAAGCGAAAAAAACTAGTTTTTAACATACCTATAGAGTTTCTTTAAAAAATGTTATAACTAAGTTTCGAAGATTTTTTCTTATTTTTATTTAAAATCAAAAAAGAAAAAGTACGTAAACACTTTTTAAAATAGTGAACAAATAATGATTTCACACATACTTACACTCCTAACGGTATATTGTGTTAAAAGTTGGTAAAAAATGTATCATAAGTAAGTAACTACATACATAGTATATATATTTAAATTCTTACATAAAAAAAAAACCAACAACCAACAAAATGGAATTCGCCAGATAAATTTGATGCATGGATGGATGTAAACAAGTATTATTCAAATAAGGTAACGAACCGCAATGTGTTTGATTTAAATTTAAAAGCACAAAATGAAGAGGAAGAGAAGCAAAAAAAAAAATAGAAAGTTTTTAAAAAAAAAACGTTAATGCAGTTTTTTTTTTTATTAACTATTCAGTTTAATTACATAAAATTCGAAATACAGTTTTTTAGTAATCAATGAATATACCGGTTACATACAGAATGGGACAAAAGTCACCATGGGGTTTAAAAATTTAATAACTTTTTTCTTTATGTATTTTTTTTATTTTTTAAATTTTCAGATTATATAAATAACACCTGGAGAATAAATAATGGAGAGATTTACAACGGAACAAAGAACCAGAATAAGAGATTTTTTTATTTAAAACAGTGATAAATTATTTTAACGCAAAGAGCATAACGTCGCCATTTTAACGTCAGCATTTCGCCATCTGAAGCAATGATTCGTTGCTTAGTGTATCGTCACCATCAACATGGTACAGTAAAGGAAAGCGCTTTCCTTGGTACGTCAATACGACGCATTTTAACAAAAGATTTACTCTTATTCTCATATAAGGTGCAGTTGGTGCAGGAATTAAAACCCGGAGCTCATTAGAAACGTCTAAGTTTTGTAACTAAATTTCAACAGTCAGAAATAAAATCAACTTTAATGAAAATCCGATTATGGAGTGATGAAGCTCATTTTCCTTTGAATGGCTTTGTTCTAAAACAGAACTGTAGGTTCTGGAGTTCTGAAAAATCAAGAGCGATTCATTTACGCCAATTGTACCCACTACAGTATGGTGTGGCATTACATCTGAAAATATCTTTGGGACTTATTTTTTCGAAAATTAAGATGGAAATGCTGTAAGAGGAAATGGAGAGCGGTATCGGTTTCTGATATAACATTTTTTATTTTTATGAACAGATGTGCGTTCAGCAGAATGGAGCCACTGCCTACACAGTCCGACACATAATGGCCAGCATCAGATTTGTCAATACCCGACTCTTTTCTTTTGGGTTATTTGAAGGAGCAAATATATGTGAATAACTCCAAACAATACTTGAACTCAAGGCCAACATTGTTGCAGATACTCGAATGCTCTAGCCACAAATTTTTAAGAGAAGTTATGAAAAATGCGTTAAAACGAGTTCATCATTGCGAAGTTAAAAATGGGGGTCATTTAGGTGCATTATTTCCATACATTATGTAAAACAATATAAACGAAAAAGTTATTAAATTTTTAAACCCCATGGTGACTTTTGGCCCACCTTATACTTAGTAATAAAATTTTATTATATAGCTGGTTTAATTTTTGTATATAACAAAAATATATATAAGAAATTTAAAATTTTTTTTATTAATCTTAACTTAGTAAGTAATTAATTTCCTTTCACTTTTTATGTTATTCGGTTTAATATAAAAAAAGGTAATTTAAAATTAATTAAGAAAACAAAATGATTAAAAGTATTTAAGTACTTATTTAATAATAATTAAAAGGCAGGAAGCAATTAGAGTTTATTCTGTAGCTTCATCAAGGAGTAAAACATTAACTTAAATGTTTCTTTTTAATCAATTCTATACTCTCGAATTACAAACCTCTTGGGCTAAATTAGAAATACAACAATTTATTTAACAAAAAATTTTAATCAAATAATTAATCAGATTTAAAAGTACTTCATATATTTCTGATTTTTAACATGTTATTCATTATACTTAGTTACTAAATATCTCATATGATTAATCGATAGAATATTTTTTCATTAAAAGTATTCTTTACTCTCTATTCTATATGAAAATTATGATTAATCACACAATATAATTTAATCGATCAATATTATACCTAACCTAATCTTTTTTTTTGAAATATTAAATTGTAACATCGTTATCTCTTGAATAACTTTTTAAAAGATTATATTTACAGTGTATGGGAATTGTGTCAGTGTTATCGATTTTATGTAATAAAAATTTTGAAAAAAAATAATAAATTTGTAAAACTATTAACAACAAATTTATTTAAAATTAAAATACAAAGTGTACCGTAGAATATTTAGGTGAAATATAAAAAAGAGGTTGATGCCCATACAATTCACTTGCAATTTTTACATAAAAATTATTTCAAAATTAAGATTTATGTCTTAGCCACAATCATCGTAATCATGATGAAACATTGAAGTTTCAAAATGTCAAAAAATGTAGCTATCGAAATTTTTAGGCACAATACGAAATGTTAAGGAAAGCGTTAAAGTGACATTTGATGTAAACATAATTAAATTTTCAATCAGTTACCTGAAATTAAAAATTTTATTTTAGACTCCAACATAATTAAAACCCGACACGTATTTCGGGAGATCTCATATAATTATGTGTATTTTAAATTATTTTGACAGTTTTTAGAACGCCGTCATTTAGGGTGAGGCCTTAATTTAAATTTTATAATTTTATTATTTATATAATTAAATTCAATTTTTTGAAATTTATAATTCATATTCTCCAATTTCAAACTAAAAAGTAATAATAAATATAAATGGATGACAAAACATAAACAATTAGCTGTCAAAATTGCGCAGAAGTTAAAAGTATATTAACTTTTACGTCAACGTCAGCGTTGAAACTTTATTGCAACTTTCATTGTGTGAATTTGTATAGTTTTCCTTATGTTTAACTTTTGAAGTAGAATTTCAACATTGTCCTTAATTAACTATACAAATATTTTTTCTCAATTGATTGGGTTTTCACCCAGTTCTATTTTTAAACATTACTTCACTGCATTAAAGTTCCTCAATCCACATGTTGTACATATTTGTAATATAAATTGTTGTAATATAAATATTTATAAATCGCTTTTTACATTTTAAGTATTTATACTTATTCATTATACTTATTGTGAATTAATTATCATAATTTTTTTTTTAAATAGGGAAACCCCCATTACTAATGTAATCTTGTTTAGTGTTTAACTTCTTTGAATAATAACAAAAGATTTTATTTTTAATACAAAGAAAAAATTATATTAATAAGTAAGTAATGGATTTTATTTGAAGCATCATATTTGAATTCCTAGACTCTTACATTGATTTTTGTCAAATTTTACCTAAATGATACAAAATTCTCAAAGTTTGCCCTATAGTCCCCAAAAAAATTAAGATTTAACGTTTCGTTTATATTAGAGGTAATCTAAGATCAATGAAACCCAAGTATATACATTTGGATTAGTTACATCATCCATGAAAAAATAATTCCAAATAATTAGTGACATCTTGTTTGATTCACTAAATTTATAGATTTTAAAATAAAAAATTAATATGCCAATGTATTAATTAAGGCGTTGGCAACTTTCATTTAAATCCTTTCGTAACATTTTCAAATTTATTGCATCAAAGCCATATAAAAGTGTTGATTTTTTGAATAAATGATTTCTTAAAAATGAATTCAGCTACAAATTTTTTAAATTTTAATTTAAATTTAAAATTTATTTACATAATTTTTAAAAGACTTATAAGCTACAATTTAGAATTTACAACTATTATAATTTATTTTAATTATTAAGATTGGATTTATGTTGTAATTAGAAACACATGTTTAGGAAACTGGTAAATTAAAAGCTTACTGATTCTTATAACTAAAAAGCTTCTACTTATCAAGAATATATATTTAATAATTTGATTCACTAAATTTATTTAATAATCTACTATCGGCTTAACGAGCGGATTATCAGAGTAGCAACAACTATTTAGAAATGCGGGGTACAATTTATCTATTTCTTATTCAATTGTTTTAATATTATCAATGCCATGCAATTTTTTAGTGGGAAAGGTGAAACGGTTTGTTGCAGTGATGAAATCTTCGATACAATTGTACTTTTTTCAATACAATTGACTCCAGAAAATACAGTAGTACACTCGAGTCTAAATTCAATACACTCCACTACGCATTTTTTTTGAAAATATAAAATATAGTAATATATAAAACTTGGACCAAAGTTTCTCTAATAAAAAATGAACTGCATCAATAAAGCTTAAACATAAATATGTTTAGAAATATATATCGCTTAGCTCAACCACATTCCTCTGCAAATATTGAGAGAATATTTTTTTAAATCAAAATTTAATGAAAACAAAATGCAGAAATATACTGCAAATAAGTACTTGTTAAAAAAAGTTTACAAAATGCTGCTAGAGTGGCAGACGAAATATTAGTTTAAGGTTTAAAGATAAGAATTATGTGATTTTTGTTTTTTAATAAACTTATATTTATTTCTGTTTTATTAATGTTTAATTTTTTTATTAAAACTAGTCCTTTTTAATGTAGTTTTATTGTGGTATTATGCAGATACATAATATAAACAAATTTCAGTACAATTATTCCCAATTTAGTACAATTTTTATTATTCTTTTAATACAGTTCATTTTACTCATTTTTCATCCCTGGTTTGTTGTATATTATAGGTTTCAATTAGAAATGTTTCATTTCTTCCCGTTTCAATTTGTTTCTATTCGTTAGAAACTAACCGTTTAGTTTTAAAATTAGTTTTTTTTTTAGTTTCCTATTCAATATCTGATACCCAATCAGTTCTTAATGCGATTGAATTTATGTCAGCATTTTAATACAATTTCGATTGATGTAAAATACAAAAAATCGTTTCATATATACAAATACATTTATTATTTTTTATCAACAACTTATTTTTTTAAAATATTTTATAAACGTTATAGAATCTACATCTCTACCCCCTTCTAAATTCATTTTTATTAAAAAACTAAAAAACAATGACTAGGAAAATAAATATTTTAATTGATTGAAATACGCAATGTAATTATATACATATTATTAATACAAACTTACTAATATTACATAGGTAATCAACTACATATATACTAACTGTACGTCGCGTGATCACTAAACTTAATCAATTAAGTAATTAAAAGAAATAACTATGTTAAAATTTTGATTATTTAAAAATTTCGATAAGATTAAAACACTGAAAAATATTTTATTAATTAATTTTTAATACTTATACTAACTAAAAAAAACAAAACCAATTTCACTAAATTTAGTTACTTTGTTTTTATAATAAGGTCTGTAACCTTTAAATTTTTTTTTGTTTTTATTGTGAAAGTGAAAATCAAAAAAAAAACAAAAAATTAAAGTCTAGTTCCGTAATCTCTGACGTTTTTTTAGTAAATAACCAATAAAAATTTTCATAAAAACAAAATGAATAAGTAATAAAATTAACCGCATTTCATAGATACATATATATACTTATCACATAACCACATATACTAACTTATCATAATATATTTCACAAAAATTGTATATGAAAACTAAAATACAACATCATACGATATGAGTTGATATCTTATCTTAAAACAAAAATAAAGTAATTTTATTGTGTGGGGTCATTTTCCCCCATGATTAATAAATACTTTTAAATATTATAAAATTTTGACTGGAATTTTAATTCCTTATTAAACCCTATATCGGCTAGGAAATATTGTTAAACTAAATTAAATTAAGATAACTAGTTATATCTTAGTATAATAGTATATACAATTAATTAATTATTAAATTTTAAAAAGGTGTTGGCGCATTAAAATAAATTTAGGACAAAGTACAGCAATAAACTTATTTTGCTTTTACTTTATATTTACTTATCATATAATTTTTAATCCCAACTTATCAAATTCACTTACTTAACTAAGTATTTAGTATACTATACGCATTTAAGAACAAAAGCCTTTGACTTAAACAATTGATATATATATATTATAAATGCGATCTGAAAGTCAATGGCATTCTTACTTAAAATAAGTAAAAGCTTAGTTAATTAAATGACAAATTGAAACAGTCAAAGAGTCTAGTAAAACTTATTTTAAATTTTTTAACTTATTAGGAATTAGTATGAGAATATTTTTTTTCCTTACTCCTCTTGGGACCGTAGGACTTCCACTTGACACCTCAGTCTCACGTGATTCCGCGCTGAGATTTTAATGTTATCCCAGGAGATTTTACCATGTGATAGAAAGTATGAAAGTATAAGAATAGCCAATTAATATTTATAAGGAGCCTCTTTACCTCATACAATGCAATGTGATGAGGGAGTAAAGGATGCCTTTCATTTTTAGGTGTGACAGATTATACTATCTTTTGTAATATTATTTATTTTTTTTATATCATATATTTTATATTTTACTGTATATATTTAGTAACCATGGAGATTTGTTAATTAAAAAATGTTTTTCAATTTAAAATTCATGACCGGAAATGGAACCCAAATCCCCCCCCTCCCCCTGATTAGAAAGACAAATGATTAATCACTAATCCACCAAGGCCTCATGATCAAAAATTCATAATCCCCGTATGATAATCGAATCTGTACCCCCTTGGTTAGTAAGGCAAATGCTTACTCACTAACCCACCGAGGCCTCATGATCAAAAATGCATGATCCCTGGACGGGAATCGAACCCGAAACCCCTCGATTAATAAGACAAATGCTTAACCACTAACCCATCGAGGCCCCAGCAAACTAATATTTAGTTATTACAAATTACCGTGTTAAAATCACCTATAACAATTATTCATATGTAACAAAGTTCAATGGAATTTAAATATTATTAAAATCTTTTATTATATTTTATTATAAAATCACGTACTTATTGGATAAAGGACAAACACTTACATATATGCAAAAATATTTTCGAAGGACGAACTTATAATCTTATTATTTGGAAGAACATTTTCATATGAACTGATGCCAAATTATAAAAGATTTTTTTTTTTTTTATTTATTAGCCAAAAATGAATATTTTAAAAAAAAAATTTTTCCAAGGTCAGTATCATTTAATTGAACTGAACTGAATTCAATAAAACATCTAATCAAACCAGATAAGTACTAATTATTAAGTACTTATCATTATATGTATATATAAGTACTCTCTCATATATAAAATTAAAAATTTTATAAAAAAGCTCTAAAATTTCATAAAAATATTTTAATTAAATGTGATTTGTCTTTGATTAAAACATTTAAAAAAAAAATAATATTCTAAAGAGTACCTAAATAAGTACTTAATTTGCAAAATAGATTTTAGTTTGTTAGAGATTCAAATAAAAATGAATGAATGAAAGCTTATTTACAAAATGTACAGTAACACTTCTCTTATTCGAACCTTCTATGACGTAGATTGAGATATTGAATAAGTAATAGGAGATACTTAAGTTAAAGATTTTTATATTGTGTTAAAATTTTACTATTATTATAGAAGATCGTTACTATATAACTTTAGGATGATTAGTATATCAGGGTCCTACTATTACATCAAATAATTATAACTTATCAAATAATCAGTTTTGTGATAAGTTTATATTACACTACAACCGAATTTGACAATAGCTCAATGCAGTTTTGATTTGTAAAAAACACTCATTGATTAGTGATCTCAAAAAAATAAACAATTATTCGATTACCGTAAATTCCTACAACTATGGTCCAAAAAACTTAAAAATAAAAAATTTAAGCCAAACTTAACTTGAAGCGTAATTTTTACTAATTATGACATTTTTGGTTTTCTAATAAACTGCAGTTTAGTTTGTATTGATTTATTTTTAGTTAGAATTTCAATTACGAGCAAAAAAGACAAAAATCAAAATTTTGAAATTCACAGTTTTTGTTGTTTTTAATTTTTAGTGAAAAGTAGTATTACTGCTAAAATTATTAATTTTATGTATTCATACAAAATTTGCAAACACAACTATGGTCCAGTATTAAAAATACATGGATGAACTAATAGTAACTCTGAATACAACAATGTACCATATTTGGACTATAGTTGCGCAACTTAGAATACAACAATGTACCACTATCTTTTCCATTCTATTTGTTGCAAATTATGAGTTAGAAAGCTGTTCTCGCGGATTTAGTTCAGTTTAATATTAAATTATTCAAAGCCAAAGAAAGGGTTTTCTACAGATTTAACTTTCTGAAATATTTTACAAAATATACCAAAAGTGGTACATAGTTGTAGGAAATTACGGTATTGATTGCTGATAAGTAGTTGATGACGCGGATCTATCGCTGATGAAGAATCTAAATCGAAGGTTAAAGACAGTAATTTGTACTTAAAACTTAAATATGAAAAAATATTAAAATAAAGAATGATGAATTATTAAAATATTTTAATTCAGTATTAGGTGGTGTTTCCTAATCAATACTTTCTAGAAAAATTTAAATATCTTGAACTGTTCGAATTATCTTGAGTTTATTGTTAATTCAAATAAATCCAAATAACTATAGTTAAATATAAATTATCTTAATTTATTTTTTATATAACTAAGTATACATTTACATATATGTATATATATATTGTAACTCAACTCATGTCTTCTCTTATCCTTTAAAAATAGAATATTTTTTTTAGTTATTTAGGGACTTTTAATACATACATTTATTTTGTTCGAATACAAAATTTTTAAATTACTTATTCAAATTTATGATCATTCATTATAATAAGAATAAATTGTGGTGTTAGACATAAGTCTAGTATAAATAAAGTATTGACGACATAACTATTAAAAATGATATAATAATAAGTAAATATATAATATATTATAGTAGATTTCAATAAAAAGATGGTATGTCACAAATTAGATTGGATAACAATCACATATAGTTATACTTAATAAATTATCACAATTAAGTAATTTATACATATATTTAGTAGTTCATCTTTTTTTTTGCAGTTCATATTTCAAAATTTCTAACAAATTTAAAAAAAAAAAATTTAGATTATATATTTATAGGTAACTATAGTTATTATGTAAAAGTAAATGAAAAATAAAATCTGATGAGTAAGTAAGTATTAAATAAAATATTTAAATTATATTAGACTTTATATCAGATTTATACTTTGAATAAATGAAAATATTTTTGCATAAACTCAATTCAGTAAATAAAAAATTACGTGAAATCTAGATATACTTTTAAAATAATCTTTAAAAATGAGACTTTAATTAATTTATACAAATTGAAATCATCTGATTAAGTACTGAAGAGAATGAAAAATCAAGAAGTGTGATAATGACAGAATTTACAGACTGATATACGATTAATACTAAGAAAAGGTGTACCACTTGATGAACTGACTTAATATAAAGTATAATACGGTAGAATAAGTACTAAAAATTAATATACCGTTGTTAAAAGTAGATCAGTAAAAATCAGTCTCAAGAAAAGGAAATAAATTATATTTATATCTTTTCATTTACTTTAATCGTTTTTTTTTTAGTTCGTTTTTAGCAATGATTAAATATAAAATGAAAAATCCATATAATTCAGACATGATATAATACTTATTCAACTGTATATATTACTTACGAATTGAACATTTTCAGATAGAATATTTACTTAGTATAAAATTTTCAATTGAAATAATTTTCATAATAACATTTTTAAATCAAGAAATAAATAACGACCATCTTCTTAAAAATTGTAACATAATCAAGATTATCATTACTCAATAGTATATATATTCTATCTACTCGTAGGTGTTATAAATTTACTAAAACAGTGAAAAAATTACCTAAATGAGTGTATCACAAATTAGGTAAGAAATTCTTAACATTTCCTATAAATTCATATTATTTAAGGGGAATTTTGTATAATTACAAATAATTTTACTTCAAATAAAATGTATTTTCCCTTTAATTAGTAAGTAAGTAAATAATAAGTAATTACATATTTTTTTAAAAATCTCTTTTCAATTGTTAAATCGTGATTGCACTTTTAATAAAATATATTGTATATATACATATTACATAATATATATGTTAAATATTGTACATATATATTAAATATTGTACATATTTTATTTAATTTCTTATTAACAGCTCTTTGTATTAAAAGCAATTAAATTTTATGCCGATTACTATACTTAAAAAATGTATTAATTATTCTAAAATATTAAAACTATTATTAAAGTAAATAAATAGTGCAGGTAATAATACAAATTTAATTTAATTTTTTATAAATTTAATACCATTAAGTACTTAATTAAATTCAAATACCTATACTTAAGTATAAAATTATATAAAATATTAAATTAAAAATTAAGCTTCAAAAATAACTTTAAATATTTAAAAAAAAAAAAAAACAAAGATTCATAATATTTGAAACCTTGACATTTTTCTTTGCCCTTACTTATTTATGCAAATTTCTTTTTCTTTCTCTTTTTTTTTTTATTTAATTCAAGGAAATACTCTAATATACATTTTGAATATAACTTGACATTGAATATATATATATATATATAAAAAAATGTTTGTTATATAAGTAAGTAGTTACTTATCATAAGAAACTTAATAGAAAAACTTATAATAAATAATATCATCATTTATTTTAAAAAGATACTGAATTTTTATAAAATTTTTTATAAACAAAATATGATTCCATTTTTAAAATTGAAACCAAATCTGAAATGATAAGAATTTTTTTAATATTTTTTTTATGTTATAAGTTTACATAAAAAAAAGCGTAAGTACTTGTAAATAAATATTAAAGTAAACAATTAAATCAGTACCTACTTTAAGATACCCAAAATCAAAAAAAAAAATTTTAAGTATCTATTAAAATTTTGCTAAGTAATTAACTTTTTTAGCTTAGATCAAATGATCAGAAAATTATATGAAACTTTTGTAAAATATGTATTCAATCAAATACTTAAGTATTTATAAATTTTTAAAACATTTTAAATAATTATATATAACTAATCTCGGGAACTACTTCAAGTCGGTGTTTAATTTAATATTCTCTATTAAAAAAAATTATTTACTTATGGATACGTATTTTCAGTCAGTCACTTATCACATTTAATTAAAAATATAAATAAAACATTAAAGCATAATTTCTCAAATCATATTTTGTGATGATAAGATATTAAATTTTAAAATAAATATGTACTTATCAAAAAAAAATATTAAAAGACAACACTCTAAGTACATTTTTACTATAATTACCCTATAACATACGAATTTTATTTTTTTTTTGTATTAGGTATTTACTATTTAAAGTGAATCGCGCCTTCGTTCAATATAAAGTAAGGTCATGAGGTGGTTTTTTTTTTTTTTGATTTACTGTGTGCAAACTACAAAATACTACAAATATAAAAAACGAAAAGCTTTTCCACGTTTTTTTATTCTTTGCCAGCATTCGACAAAAACTAGAATAATAAATCTAATATATACTTCATATATATACTAAAATTATTAGTATTCTAAATTTTTTTTATCATTTATTTTTTTTTTGTGATGTTTTTTTAATTTTTTATTATTAAAAGTCATCATTTTTTTTTTGGCGCAAACAATATTCGAAGGTTAAAAAAATTACAATTTATAAAAATTTGCCACTAGTACAATTTATTTAAGTTTTTATTTTAATTTAGTATTTAACTAGTGTACTTACTTATGAAAAAAATAAGATCTGTTTGACCAATTTTAATAAAAAGGTCAAAATAAAAATGAAACCAGTGATGACAGTCATAAAAAAAATTTAATTTTTTCTAAATGTATGTTGTCTTAAAACAAAAAATGTGAATGTACTTAAGAAAAGGTTACTAAAGTATATATATATACTTTAATAGCTGGAACAAATCATGCAAGCTAATAAAAAAATTTTATTTTCATAAATATTTAAAGTTTTAAAAATTATTTTAAGAATCTTTTAGTAAGTAGTATAAATTCATAAAATAACTTTACTTATATTAAAAAAAAAAAGTAAGCCAACTCCCAAAATAAACTAAGCAAGAAATTTAATTCAATTGTAAGTTCCTGACCTTTAACAGAATAATAAAAATAAAAGAAAGTAAAAAAAAAACAACAATTAAATGGTTATATTTAGAATGGTTATTAAGTATTAACAAGTACTTAAAGCTTGTTTCATTTTTTTTAATTCATATGAAGTTTTAATTGTTTATTTTTTTAAGTTCATATTTGAAATAAAGGTACTTGTAGTATAAAGTGAAATAAAATTGAAAGGAAACCGATGTTTTATTTTCTATAGTTAGTTAGAAGTTCTAATTGAAATTAAATAATACATTAATGGTACTAAATTTATCTTCTAAGGATGTTTGAAAAACATAACATGTCCTTTTATTAGAAAATCCTTGATGATTTATGATGACTCAACTAACAAAACAACCATCATTAATTTAAATTATATTTAGAAACAAATTATATATATATATGTATAGATATATCTATTTATTGGATAAAATATAAAAAATGAATGAAAAATGGTTTTATACCAAATTCAAGCTGAGTTCCTTCTAAATAAATTGTAAATTCGTAGTTATATCAAACTTTTAATTTATCTAATTCTTAAATAAGCACTAATATTTATATTTTAATCAATTTAAAGACAAGAGTTATAATATGGTTCATTAAAAAATTGAATATTTTGTTATAGATTTTCTACGTAATAAAAATCAAATTAAATCGTCATTTGTCATTCGTTATAAACAACACAATAAAGAATATCTATCTGTACCTAATATAAAATTGGCAATTAAGAGAATTTATTGAATTATAGGTACATATTATATGTAATTTAATTATTTAATTTAATTCACATTCAATTTAAATAGAAATCAAAAAAAATTAAATATTTACTTAATTTAAAAACAAAAAAAAAAAATGTTATAAAGATGTACCTACATATTATCTATCTACTTTTTTTTTTACCCATGCTCTATATATTATTTAATTAATTTTCAAGGGTTGTTATTTTACGCATAAATTTTCTTACATTTTTTATTTTCTTATTTTATAATTTAAAATATTTTTTTATAACCTAAGAATACGACCGTAGAAATTATTTCTTTTTTATTTCATTATAATTTGTTTTTTTTTTTATGAGGTCGTATCAAAGTTATTGTGTTTTTTCATATTTTTTTTTTTATCATTTTAATGAAAACTGACAGAGAAGTGTTAAAATTTTTTTAATAGTCTTACAACAAAAATAATCGTAAGGTGTAAATTTCTGCTTTCTATTTGTTTTCTCTAAAATTGAAATCTGAATTTGTCCATTGAATGAAACAAGTAACATGAGTGAAATTTATAATATAAGGAATTTAGAAATATTTCTAATATTTATATTAATTCTAACCTCAATTAAGATACAAATTTTGTGTTCACCAAATTTTCTCATCAATGTTTTTTCTCTTTATTCTTTTACAAAGTAGTGACCAATCAAATTAATAATATCATAAATAACTATGAGCTTTTTCTATAGATATAAAATATACATAGTTATTGAATTGAAAATGATTGAACATTGTGTATATATATTAAACTAAAATTATATTACGTATTAAATTCATTTTTTATATTTTTATTTTTTAATTTTTTTTTTTAAATACTTACTAAATTAAAATTAATGTAGTAATTATATTAACAGCTAATCCAACAATTGTTATTAAATTTGGAGCAAGCCATAGTGGTGTTTTTGAAACCAGCCAACACCACCAAGGTTGTAAAAATGGATCTAATAAACTGATGCTTGTACATGAATATTTGTGCTCCGATAATTTTTTTAATTGAGCTGGTGATAAAATTCGTTGTTTTCGACTCATCGAAAACATTTCCTTTTTTTAATTCTAATTATATATTAATTGTATATTAATGTTATATATTTAAAGTATATAACACTATATATATATATATAAATTTATATATATATATTTCTTTTAAGTCAAATTAGGTTTTATAACAATTTTTTAAAATAATATTTCAAAATAAAATACGAGTATTATCAAATTGTAACATGAAAAGAAAATTAAATTAGTAAAAAAATAAAAATTATTATTTCATTAAAAAACACCTGGATTTTCTTAAACAAAAAATATTAAATAAAAAACAAATTTTTTTTACTTTTTTTTTTTTTTCTTTTATATTGAATTTCAATTTTCAATATTTTTAACTTCCTTTCACTAATCACTAAAAAATCTTTTCACTTCCACACTTGATGAAAACTACCGACTCAACTGACAGCGTTTCTGAAATATGACAAAACAAAAATGAAATATTGAAAACGTCATCTACCATTTGTTGTTATTTGAAATGTCAAATAGAACAGGAGTTTGTGTATACAATCGATTTACAGTGTTATCAGTATGAGTTAACGGATTTGGGATAATTATTGAAATTCACTCGATAATGTAGTTTTTATTTTAAAAATCTATTGCAAATATTTTAATTCATCGTTTCAGGAAAAGTTTTACACTTTTGGTTCGTTGAAACTTTGAATCAAATTATAAAATAAAAATTAAATTTTTTATTATTATAAAGATTTTCAAGTGGAACATTTGTAGCTTGTGCTTAAGATATTCTAATTTATCTATTAAGCGCAATAGAAAAAGTTTTTATATTAATAATTTATTTCTATTTTATAAATTTTAAACTGCAAGTACAGAAATAATATATATATTTTATTGTTTCCTTTCAATTTTTTATCTACAATGTAACTTATGTACTTACTATTTAAAAATCGAAAGTGTGAATTTGATCACGCCGTTCACGCCTATAATCGAATTGTCTAAATTAATGTCAGATTTGTGCCAGAAATTGAAAAGATAAGCAAATTTATTTGAAAAAATCTGAAAACAATTCTATAATTGAAGAATTTTATAATTTTAAATTTCCTAATAAAAGATTAATTAATTAGAATAGTTTAATACAATATTTGCAAAATATTCAATGGATATAACACGGGTAATTATTTATATTTATACTGAAAATGTTTTTTTGTTTTTTTTTTACCAAGAAACTTAGAAAATGTAAATATACCTATTAATTTTTTTTTTTTTTTTTAATTTCAGAATGAAGAAATTGATTTAACTTTAGATGATGATTCTCAATCAAATCATTGTGAAAATAAATTAGATACTGATATTATTGTGGATAAAGAAGATGAAAATGAAATAGAAATGGAAAATACTATAACAGAAGAATCTCAAACTCAAAATAAAAATGATTCTGATATAATAAATCATTCAGATGATATAGATATTGATGTAGAAAATGATAATATTCAAACAAATGAAATGAATATAATAAATGAATATCAATACCAAGAACAAATCTCAAAATTAATTAAATATGAAATTAAGTTACAAAATGGCCAATATGTTCATATATATTCATGTGGTCCAATTCAACAACAAGAAAATAAAATTGTTAGACCGATTAATTGTCACGCATGTCGTTTTACAACTATTTATTTTGATCAAATAAAATTACATACAATGAGTGAAGAACATAAAATGAATGTTTTACATTTTCCACCAGAAAAAAAATATAGTAGTATTTATAATATTTATGATAGTAATCCAAAAGATTTTAAAATAATGCTGTGTATATTTTCTGGTGAAGATATACCTGAAGGTTTGTTCATAATTTAAATGTTAATTTTATTTTACATTTTTTTTTTTTATTTTTTATTTTTTAGTTTATGAAGAAAACCGAAGTCGACTTGTTTATTTCTGTAAAACTACAGATAAAATTAAACTACAGAAGATTGTATTGAATATGACGACAAAAGATAATATTGTCGAAATAAATAAATTAAATCCAGTACTTGGATTAGAATATTGCATCAAATTTAGTAATAATAACAGCTATTTTTGTGTTTTATGTAATGAACATATACTAAATGATCATATAGTTCATTTTAGTAAAAAATCTCATATTAATAATTTTATTGTAAGTATATTAAAATAAAATATATCAGAATTTATAAAATATACATACATTCCTATTTCTATTTAAGGTAAGACATCTTTTAGTATCAAAAAATAAAATTGCAACATTACTGAAAAATATATTAAATGGTGCTGAAAATAAGAATGAATTAATTGATGAAATTATTTTAGAAATTTACAGAAATTCAGAAAAAAAGAATAAATTTCAGAAAATTTATATTATAGATCAAAAAATGTTCAATTGTTTCAGAAATCATTTTGTTAAAATTGTTTGCAATTATCATCATTTTTGTGATGATTATGTCACTCAAAATAAAATAAAATTAAGTACAAAACAATGTATTAAAAAATCCGAAGAATTTAAGAATGGAATATATAATGATGATAGCAATAGTGAATTAGTTATAATTAATGATGAAAATGAATACGATAACTTAGAAGTAAGTTTTAAAATTTTTTTTGATTTGTTATTTTTATATTTAATCCAAAAAATAAAATTATATAGAATATAAATAATAAGGAGGCATGCGAGGTTCTTGCAATAGACACAAACAATGAAGAAATCTGCTTAGAAGACTGTACAATTGTTTCTGATCGCAATAACATTGAAAATAATGATAATCAGAAAGAACCGATTGAATTTAAATTTGATGAAACAAATTTAAATATTCTAAATGCCGAAAAAGAGTTTCAAAAGTTGAACATTATTCCTGGTAAGTAACGAAAAATATGATTTAACTATAATTTATTACATTACGAAAATGTTTGTGAATATTTAATATTTCCAGATTTGATGATCTCTAAAGATCCTATCACAAATGAAGAGGCTTCAAATTGTTGGTTAAAATCAACCTTTAGTCTTGAATATGTTGTACGATGCAAGTATTATGAAAATGGTCGTGAATATTTAAAATTTAAATGCACACTATGCAACAAATTTTTAACGAATTTAATTGTCTCACATACATCATGCAGAAGGCATCGAAAAAAATATATAGTAAGTTCTAAATTTTTCTAAAACTTCTGGTTTTATTAAAATTATATATTATTTATAGGATCAACATTTTCCTATTCTTAAGTCTTATTTAATTGGTTGTTTGAGTCAAATGAATTTGAGTGACGAAAAATTAGATATCATAATTGGACAAATGATAGCCGAAATTTGTCAACGTTTAAAAAAACGTACTCATAGATATTTGAATTGGTTTTACAGAGCTAATTTTAAAAAAAATCCAAAAAATAAACAAATTGATGATTTTTTGAAAAAATGTTGTTTAAGTAAAAACCATTACGATGATAAGTTTTTTGTATCTGTTTATAAAGATAATATTGAGCGCTCAATGCTTTTAAAAGACTTACTGACAAGATTTGTAAATATTTACAATAGTGAACTTAGCTGTAAACGTAAGAATATCGATATTCTGGAAGAGGAAAATGAAAAGTTAAAAAGGTATATTTTTGTTTTCTTAAGTATTTTAAGTAAACATTTGAATTTAAATTTTAGAAGTAAAATAATGGAATCTGACAATGTTCCCATCACACTGATATCAGTATTAAAAATGATTGAAAGATCCCCAGATTTAGAACAAGTTCGCGTAGAAGCAAAACGACTTTTAATGCATGCCGAAGAAATGGAACAAGTAAGTTTTAAAATAATATAAATATTTTTATAAAAGTCAGTATGTCACGAATGTTACATCTATATAATTTCAGGCGAACGGAAATATAACTGAATTAATGAAAAGTATTGAGTACTTAAACTTTTTTAAAAAAATAATAGAAATATTAAAGAATCAGGTTGAAAGTAGCAATATAACTACAGCAGAAGAAAAAATGAAATCCATTAACAAAATTCTTGATAATTCTACATTATTAGTTGAATCAATGGAAGAAGGAATTGAACCTATTGTTTCAGAAGTATTAACAATTGATGATGATGATGAACCCGAGTTTATAAGTTCAACAACTGGAAATGATAATTTAAAAAAATTACCAAATCCATTCAGTAGTAAATTTAAAAAACCAACACAAACATCTAATGGAACTAAAAGAATAAACCAGCAGAATAATTATTCATCAAATTTTTCAAATAGAAATTTGGTAAACAATGAAATTCGAGTTAATAATCGAAATGCTGGTCAATCATATATAAATATCAATCGACCTAATTCTTCAATTCTAACATTAAATACAAATGTTAATCGTTTTAATAATAATCCAGTTTTAAATGTTACAACTTATAGAGAAACAACACAAATGAATATGTCAATCCCAATATTGGGAAATTCTTTAAATAATCAAAATCAGTTTCGAAATGTATTTGTTAACAATCAACAAAACAACGCTCATCGATTCCACAATCCTAATATACCCCAACAACATATTAATTTTTCAAAAGCATTTACATCGTATGCATCAAGAGCAACAAGCTTACAACAATCAACTTTGTCAGGAGCCTCATCAGCAGTTTCACAACAATCTGTAAGAGCCAGAATTTTACCACCAAGAACTATACCTATTGTTTTATCAAATGCATCGGCACAAACAAATGCTGCCGTTGCTTCAGCAACACAAAATTCATTATTCAATGCAAGATTAAATTTTAGAGCACCAATTCGTCAGGCACCACCACCAGTTTCAACATTTCAACATGTTTCAATTTCAAGTAATAACTTAATTAACAGTAATACAAATTTCAACAATATTCATGCAAATCATTTACCATTTAATCAGAGATTTCAAACTCTTCGAGCTCCATTTACATTGAATAACACTTTTCCTAGTGGATATGGGAATACCAGAAATATGTTTGCAGGAAGAACCAACTTTTAAGTTTGTTTTATTTAAGTTCATTAGTTTTTTTTTTTTTAAATTTTGTTTTAAAATTTTATTAGTTTTTTAAGAATTTATTATTATTTTGATATTGTCGTTAGTTTTTTTTATATTTTTGTTTAAAATTATAGTAACAATGGTTTAAAAATAATTATTAGTTTTAAAATAACTTGTATGTTATAACACTTGATCACTTTTAGAATTACTTAATTAATTAATATAATTTAAATAAGTGATTATATCAATTCTTTGACACACGAAATTGCTTTATTAGCAAGAAATAAAAATTTATAATAAATACATATTTTAACTATTTCATTTAATTAAAAATTTATCGAAATTTAAGATTTAGAATAATAATTACATAATAAATAAACATGAATAAACAAAAAAAAATCATTTTAGTTTACTGATTTGTACTTTTCGAATAATTATGAATTAAATTTTTTTTAATTTTTTATACTTAAAAAAAAGCGAATCCTAAAAAACATTAATAAAAATAATAAATTTATATTTTTAATCAATTTTTAAAAATGCGAGAAAAAAATTAAAAAATGTGTATTAATTTTTATTTTTTTTTTTGTTTCTTGAATCGAATAAGCAATTTAAAAACTGTAGAATCTAATAAATAAGAAAAATAGTTGTCGTTGACTGAAAATGTTCAATAATTTATAATTTTGTCGTTAACCAGACAAAAACTGTTTCACAATTTTATTGAAATGTTTTGATGCAAGTTTTATTAATATTAAAAAAAAATACATTTTTAAAATATAAAAATAGATGTTAAAATAAAAATTAAAAAAAAATCTTATAGTTAAAAACATTATTAACTATGTTTTATTAGATGCAAGTATATTCAAAAAAAATTAATAAAAAAAACAATTAATGAATTTTTTTACAACACAAGTTAATTATAGTTAATATCATAAATCTAAAAATTAAAATTTCAATATTGTTGAAATACTTACAAGTATCTGTACTATATGTTAATGTATCGCGATATTTAAATAATTTGATACATTAATACTTATACTATTTAATTATAAAACATTATTTGGTATAAATTTAAAATAAATAAAAGTTTTTTTTAAGTTACCAATATTAACCAATAAATTCTGAATTGTACAAATAAAAAACTGGTTTATTTTCATGTCTTTTCACAATAATTTAGCGGGTAAACATATTGTCAATTGTAATAAAAATTAACCCAATTCGCTAAAATATGAGGGAAGTTTGCTTAAATAATGAATTATAGGAACAAAACATTCTTTTAGATTGGCTATTATAAAAAATGAACTAATTTGACTTTTATCCCTTATCACATTCACTTTTACATTTAAACAACTTACCAGTTAGTCAAAAATTCCTTCCCATAATTAGTTTTAAATCTTCAGACTATTATTTGAATTAAGTGTTGGTAAAATTTTACCACAAACCCAAGAAATTTTTTTTTATTTTTTAAAATATAAAAATAAAAGAAAAACACAAAAATTTAATTTAAAAAATATTTTATGTATATATAAATATACATGTATTTATTATATTTTCTTTTATTATGAATGGTATGGCGTTACATATGATGCTGGGAATAGACCTTGACGATTATCGATTTCACCATTCCACCAATGTTCATCAGATCGATCTGTAACGGTAATAACATCACCTCTTCGAAATTCTAATTCTTCTTTCGGCACAAAATCATATAAGGCTTGCACCAATACCTAAAAAAAAATTAAAATAACTTTAAGAAATTTTAACTATATTGAACATTTTTTTAACTTTAAATGACAATATTTTTATTTAAAATGCAGATGAGTTCAGGAAGTTAAGAAATTTATAAATTATAATTTCAAAATTATCTATTAATAATTATTTATCTTAAAGTAAAAATATTTTCAGTTAAAGTAAAAAAAAGGTATATGTTAAGATATTCAATTTCAATTATAAAAATAGGTACAGAAAAGTAATACGAACCTTTTCTGGCACCATATCTCTTAATTTTACATCTTGTGATCTAGAGACACTAGCCGTTCGATGATAATTCACTAATTCATTTAATGAATTGAATTTAACAATCCAAAGGAAAAATTTACCTTGTGAGTCACGTAAAACTTTAAAATGCTGTACACCATCAGGACATCTATTATTATTTTTAAAAAAAATTGAAATAAAATTAATTATTTAAAAATAGGTTCTTAATTTTAAAATTAAATTATATACTTCACAGATAGTGAAAAATCTCCTGGGCAAGGTTCACTATTTCTTATTAAAAATGCACCATCGTGTTTATTTAATAAAATCTTGTCAGCATCGGCCCGTGTAATTCTACCATAGTACCAACTTTTTTATTTATATTTAAAGTTAATTAAAAAAAATAGAAAACTATTATTAATATTTGTATATAATTATTTAATAATTTTATACAATAATATTTAAATACAAATTTTATATTAATTAAATTTCATAAGATATTTCTATTGCCGTCTGTCCTAGCAGATTCTTTAGTTGTCTGAAATGTTGTCTACACAAACTCCCCGTTTTGAAATTCGATTGTGAGTTATAAGAATCAATAAAATCAATGGTTGCGTTAAAGATATAAATGAACAGTTTTGCTAAAGCACAGTCGCCTATAAGAGAATACGAAGATGATAGAGTGGTCCAGACGAACAAACAATTCTTGTACAAGTGTAGTTCGCCCTTCAACACTTGGAAACTTTATAACTCTGGTAAAAAACATTCTAGATCCCAGCTTCTGGAGCATTTTGTAGTTCGGCGAAACTTCCCTGTATCACATCTTTAAGCTTATGCATAATTTAGCCTTTGTTATCCTAAATATGTATAGATTATCTAAATTAAGAAATTGCTTCAGACACATGTTCTTTGATTTGGGATCTCTATAATATACATAGATAAATAGTTTAAGTTTGCGAAAAACTTTTATCAAAAATATTCTTATAATTTGATTCTAAATAGATATGAAAGAAAGTCGCCAAAAGAACTTAGTAGTAAGAACTATACACATTAATTAATCTAAAAAGTGAAACATTTAAAACTCCTATTTTAATTTTATTTTGTTGTTTTGTTTTGTTAAGTCTGTAAGTCTGTGATACTAAAAAAAATATTATAAAAAATTTAGGAAACATAAAATAAAAAATTCAAATTAAATTTATCGATTTTACATAAGATTTGAGAAAGAACTTCATATTTTATTGAATTTATTTGTTAGATACTTTGGTGTTTTGGTTTTATTTTACCATTATGGTGAAATTACGCCTGCGTTAGTTCAGTGTGTTGACTAAGTTACTCTTTTATGGAATAAATAAAATGGTTCATTGACTTTTGGCTTTTGAAATTGAATTAAGGTAAACAATCTAATAATGATGAGTTGAAGTGACTAATTAGTTTTAAATAAAACTAAAAAAAATAGAATTTCCCTCAATCTGAAGTTTATACATTTAAGATTTAAATTATTAGACATTAAAAGTTTGTGTATACAAAAATATACCTAATCTCATTTTAATAGAATGGAAATGTACTTCAATCAAGTTGAGGAATATTTGAATTCTTCAATTAATAAGGGTAATTCTTTATTTTGAGATGTTCTCTTAAAAATTTTTTGTAATTTTGAAGCCTATAAGGAGTTAATTTTAAAATTCAATTAATTATATATACAATATTGAATAATTTTTTGTTCAATATTGAATTAAATAAAACAATTTCAAAACAAATATTTTGTACTTTATATAAATTGTATAATATGTGTACATATATGATACATAACTTACGCGTGATTATTCATTTCTACATAATTACTAGGAATTGAACCATCCTTGTCTTTAAATTCAGCACGATTACAATCCATATCATCTTCCATATTTATTATCTAAAAAAAAATATAAGTAAAATTATATATTGATTTTATTTAATTCTATAATATAAATCGAGCAGTGGAGTATTTGATTTTATAACTACGGTAAGTTTAAAATCAAATTTTAAAGCTGAATTTTACAGGGAAATCTAAGGGAAGTAATTAATTGTAATGTTGGTTAAATTTTTTATCTTCAGAATTAGATGAATTATGCAAAAAGATGATTTGATCAAAAAAATCTAAAAAAAATTATATAAAACAATTATCTCTTATATGCTTTTCAGTGTTTGAGAATCCAGATACGGTTTTTTCTATAATAACTGACAGATTTTTTCAAAGAAATCTGAAACAAAATTTACTATTCAAACAACTACAAAAAAAATACACCAATTTGTAATTAACCATATTATAAGTGAGTATTATAACCAGAGCTTCAAACCGAAACCGAACCGTAAACCGAAAAAAACCGGAATTTATGACCAAACCGTAACCGTAACCGAACCCAAATATTCCAAAAACAAAAAACCGTAACCTAAACTGGAACGAAATTTCATTTCGTTTCTTTTTTGTTCTTTTTCGTTCCTTTTACCAGCTACACAAGTAAGCGTTGAAAGAAACTTTTCTACTTTAAAAATAATTTTAACGGATAAAAGAACAAGTTTAAAAGCCAAGATTTTGGAGAGCATCCTGATGTTCAAACTGAATTCTTAAGATACTACAATATACCTTTTCTATTTTCATAATTTTGGTCTTTTGCAATAAAAATAAAATATTTTTTTATTTTGTTTTGTAACAATGAATATTTTTATTTTAAGTTTGAATAAAAAATTTATATTTTGTATTTGTATTACATATGTGTGCAATTAACGGACAAGCATAAAAAATAAACTGTGCTACTAAAAAAATCTTTGCACCAAAAAAAAACCGGTTTTGAACCGAAAAAAAAATTGAACCGTAACCGGAACGAAATTAAAATTTTCAAAACCGAAACGTAACCCAAAACGATAAAGGTTTAAGAACGAAACCAAAAACCGGAACAAAATAAATTGCGGTTCGAAGCTCTGATTATAACGTTTTTAAAAAAAAATTTAAAATTTTATTAAAAGTCCATTTTTGCCCCAGTTTGCCCCAATTATAAACCAACAAATCAAAATTAACTCAACTATTTTAATAAATAGTATTAAAATCACCTAGTTACAAATTTAAATGAATGACATAAGTTTGGTTTTTAAAATAGTAGATCACATTCCTAACCTCACTTTAATATAAAATATAAGATCATTTTTTCCAATTTCCATAGATAATTAAATTAATTAAAACGAACTTATTATATATTTTGAAATTACTTATTATAATTAGTGAATTTAATTGATCACTTTCAACTCACCGGATTATGTTTTATAGAAGTCCGAGAAGTAAATAAATTTGAACTCATAATTTTTAAATTATTTCATTATTTTTATTAATTAATGTTCTATTAATAAAATATTAATATAAATTTTAGCTTACAAAGTAAAAATGTTTAACCTTTATATTAAAAACTGTGTCTCTTTTGAATTGTTTTATTAAAATAATTTAATTTTAAAAATAAACTTCCAATATGATTAAAAGTAAAAATGGAAATTACAATTTTTCAATTCACCTTAAAAAAAAAACGAAAACCACGAATTTAAATTATTCTTATTGAAATTTAATTAAATATATTAATTTTATTTTTTTTGTTAAAAACCGCATTAAAAATTACAAAAAAAAAATATTAAAAGGTTATTGCTATATAAGTACTTAAAAATTGTTAAAAACTGATTGAAAATTAAAATCTATTAAAAAAATGATTAAAATTTCTATTAAAATATCCACCTAGATATTTGATATAAGAGTTAAAACTATTAAAGTCCACATCAACAATTTTCATTTTTTAATCTTCATTCATTTAAACCTGCGCACCGGTTTTTAAGATTAAAAGGTATAAGAAATAATTCTACTTATTAAATTTTACTGTCATTTTATTTTTTACTAAGTTTAAATTACTTATATAAGTTACTTACATATTTTTAATAATTCCGGTATTATAAACGAAAAAACCATGGGGTAGACATTCTTTTTCATATTAATAATGTGCAATTAATAATTATATATTATAATAAAGTGAGTAACCACAAAACAAAACTGTACATTAAAAATTAACTACAATTTTTGTAGTAACATTTTCCATAAATAAGCCAATTTGTTTCAAATATTATTTTGTTTTATATACATATTAAAATATGTCTAAAAATAAATTATAATTTAAAAAACATAATTTTAAGCAAGTCCACAAAAACCAATTGAATATGAATTTTATTTGTTACTGTCAAAATAACACAATTGTAGCGAAAGATTAATATATAAATAAATCGTCGCGCATACTTTCGTCGATAGTCATTAATCATTTTTGTAATACTCATCGTATGCTACCTTTTTATGAATAGGGGTAATAATATTAATACATTTTTATATATTAATAATAACAATTGATAAAATGTAATAAGAGTTCTTTTGAAGTACTTAATAAAAAATTTGTCAGTTGAGAGCTATTCTAACTTAGTCAGAAAAATCACATTTTTCCAAAATACATAGGTAAATGTCAAATAAAGATTTAATAAGTTTTATCATTAGATGATTGATACAAAATCAAGATTTCATAAGTTTAGTAAACGGTTAAATAAGTATCACAATATTAATAAGAAAAAACCTAACTATTTTTTGCATTTAAACCCTTCAATGTTAAGAAATGTATAAACCCTATTCTAAATTCCCTCGTACAGCTACGTCGGAGATAATCTACGAAAAAGTAATTCTCAATTCCGACTTAACGCTACGAAAAGTGCAAAAATCTACGAAAGCAATATTTATTCGTAGCATATTCGTACTTCATATATTAAAATTTTTATAATTTAATTATAAAAGAAAGAACTAGACATAATCAAAATATTAAAAAAATGATATGAAATATCTTACAATTTTTTATTTATAATTAATCTTAAAATACTTTTTTCTCAAAATAATATTCAAAAATTATTAGATAGGGTGACATCGTAAATGTCGTAAAAAAACTTCAACTTGATACAATGTGAAAATAACACAATGTAAAAATTTTTGAACACATTGTGTCGAAATGTATTTTGTTTACAATTCTGATTGCGTCAAAATGAAATGTCAAAAAATTTAAATTTTTTCTACAGAAACTTTCTTTGAAAAGTATAAATTAATATTAAGACAAAATGGATATTAATTTCGTTAAAAAATTTTTCTTCAATTATTTATTGAACTATGGTGAAGAAATAAGAGTTTTCATCACCACAAAAATAAAACTCAACTGACAAAAATCCAAATTAAAACTTCAAAATTCAAATAACTTTAAATTTTTTTTTTGTGTATCCAAAAAATTTTCGATACTCAATTTAACAACACGCGTCGTGAAAATGGGTCGCGAACACAATGTAAAATGAATTTACGATCATGAGACAATGTGGAATTTTTAAGTTTACATTTACGATCATGCGACAATGTATTCACGACGTCGCAAAGACATTTACGATGTCAGGGATACCTACTACAAATTTGAAAACAATAAACATAATTTTTACTTAAAAAAATGAATTCAAACGTCGAAGTTGCCATTGCAAATTTAATTTTCTACGAGGGAATTTAGAATCACTAAAACTTAGCGTAGACAATTTTTCGTAGAAAGTCTACGAGGGAATTTAGAATAGGTGTGTATATTTTTTAAACGTTTACGTTACCTTTTATTGTTTTTAGTTACTTACATACAGCAATATTAGTAGAATACAGCTTTTCCAACTTTCAAGGATGTTAAACCAGGAAAAAAATAGATCTGAAAAGGTTATGAAAATTTCGGCGAATAAAATCATTCTTTTAGAAGTTAAACTACAAAATTAATTAGTTAAAAAATAACATCTAGAGAATAAAATACAAAGTTTTTATTTCGGCATTCCAATATAGAATAAAGCTTAAATCAATCTAAAATTCTCCTCCTTTTAATTGATATTGATAGATTGCATTTGTTTTTCCTTCTACATAGTAAGTTATCCAATTTATTCCCTAATTAATAATTTATAAATTAAAATAAAACAAATAAACAACAAACTTTAAAGTAAAAATTTATTACCGTAAAAATTCTTATTTTTTTTTTATACAAATTGTTTCGTTTTTTATTTTATTTTTTTATATTTTTTATGTTTAATTAAATTAATAAAAAGGCTTCCAAAACATTTTTTTTTAAAAAAAAAAAAAAGAGTAGATGAAAGTATAAGTAAGAAAAATATATATTATTTTCATTAATTTTATAATCAGATAGCAAATAAACTGGCATATTGTGATTAATTATTGATTGGAAAAAAAAAATTGTTACGTGGTTTAATATTTTGTTTCTTTTTTTTTTGCGCTTTTTAATTAAAATAAAACTATTTTTTTTTTTTTTGTTTTACAAATTATTGAGTGAATCAAATTGGCAACCATTTTTTTTTTTTTTTTTTTTTTTTAAAGTTTTCTACCATTCAAAATTTTCCAAAAATGTTGTTTTTTTCATAAGTTTTTTAATTCATATATTATTTAGTAGAATTTTGGCACAAGCGATTTTTACTAAACATTTTAAAAATTGTAAAATTTTAAAAACAAAAAACTAGTATTGTTTAAAAATTTTTTAACTAAATCTTATTTTAATATTATAAAAGCGTTTATTAGAATCTGTACGTTTATTTGAATTTAGATTTTTTTTTCCAAATTATTTAAGCACATTTTTGAATAAAAGATGGTTTTTTTTTTTAAGTAATAAAATTAAAATAAGTTACTTAAAATATCTTAAGATAAACAATAAAGACATTAAAAATTATAAGAGAAGATTTTTTTTTTTATTTTGTATATAAGTTTATTATAAGGGATACACAGATAAGTGAGTAAAATTGTAGTTTTATTTTTTAATTACAACTTATAATCCAAAACAAAAAAATAAACAATTCAAACAAAAAACAAAATTAAATGCAACTTTTTATTAAATTTTAATATATATTATATATAAGATAAAATTAATTAAAATGCAAAAATATAAGATTCACTCAATAATTATTTAATTTAAAAAAAAAAAAAAAAAAAAACTTAAATATTGTCATTCTTAAAACAAGAGAACCAAAAAAAAAAAAAAAAAAGTCATATTAATTTCATTTTATTTTTTTTTTTTTTTACTTATTTTTTGTGTTTTTTTTTTTTTGTTTTTAATTATTAAATATATAATTATTTAATTATAATATGATATAATAAATCTAAGAATACTAAATGAGTTATGAACATCTAAATTTAATTCTTTTGTTTTTTTATTTAAAAAAAAAAAAAAAATGTTTTTTATTTCTGCTTTTTGTTTTCAACGATTATGCTGATATATAAATTCACATATTAATTAATTAATTAATGGTTTTGTATTTTAATTATTTTAATCCTTTTTTTTTTTTTAATTTTTGTAACATTACTTTCTATTGTTAATTTTATGTTTTCTATTTTAAGTTTTTAAATTATTTTTATTTTATTTTTTTTTTGATAATTATCATCATTTTATTTTAAATTTTATAAGACTATTGATTGATTTGATTTTGAGAAGAAAAAACATTAAAAAACTTATTATAATTTTTTAAATTGAAATTCTTAAGTACTACAGACTTTGCTGAAAATAAAGACAAAAAAAAAAAAAGTAAAAAGATTAAGAAATACTTTAAAAAAAAATAGTAAAAAATTCAACAATTTGTGTAAAATCTATTGTATTATAAATATTTCTGACAAAAATTTTAAAATATAAAATTGCTTTTTTTTTTTTTTTTTTTAATCTATATGTATTTATGTTTGTTTATTTAATATTTTAAACTCAGTCTACTCAGTCTTGTTATTCTGATCTTTTTTTTTTTTTTATTATTAGTATGTAGTATGTACTCTCATAATCAGATCTATAATCTTGTCATAGCAATTTTATAAAAAAAACTTTTACTAATTTCCAAATGTGAATATATAAATTAATAAATTAAACAAAAATACATTCGAAGTTAAATTGTTATTAAAATACAATTAAAGCAAGAAATCTAAGTATATCTGTTCTTTTTTTTTCATTTTATAAATTTTGTCTGTGGTTATGAAAAAGTGAAATTTATTTTAGTCAGTATTTTCTATTTTTCTTTTGATATTAAAAACTTACATGCTATTGAATGTTCTTTAATTTTCAACATTTAATAAAATAAAAATATTATAATAATGACTTTAGAATTACATATAACTGGGTATAAAAATATTTTGATAGAATTTCACCGATTCATCCAACCTAGTACATTTTGTCTACTGCAGATTAATATAAAATTAATAGACTTTATTTCTCAACATTATTAGCACGTGGTTTTTTAAATTCATTTTGCTTTTAACTTTGGTTTTAAATTGTCAATGTTCTCCTTAACATATTATGAACAATGCAAACTTCAAATATATTTGACAGACCAAGCAAATAACTTCTAGTCAATTTATAATGTGTATTGTATATTTGAATTTATTGTATATTGTTGTTGATTATAAGTACTAACTATACTAACGCACTGATCAGATTTTTAATTGTTGCTAAATAGTTAAGTTATTCCACACATTTTTAAAAAATTTATCAAACAATATCCAATCAGTTAAAAATTTTTTCATAACCTTTGGCTTCACACTTCCATTTCCTTTGCATTTTAATTAAAACTGGTTTTTATTAATCAGCTTGATATGAAATTTTATTTAAAAAGGCATCAGATTTACTCAACTTAACATTCTAAAATAATGTAAAGTGTTAACCACTTTGAATAAATGCAATATCCAATTTGAAACTGATCGTCTTATTACAAAATTTTAATATGTAATCATTTCCCTCTACATATACATAAAATTAAATTACATTTGTATATATATATATATATTTTTGTTTCTTAAAATATTGTATCAAATTATTATCAAATTTGTCTGTAGTACTTGAAAAATTATTGTAAAAAAAAAAAAAAAAATTTATTTAAAAAAAAAAAAGATAATTTAAAAAATTTAAAAAAAAAAAAAATATTTTATTAGAATTTTTTTGAATATTTTTATTTTATTTGTTTTTCATTTTGTTCTTCGAATTTTCATTTTATTTCTAAACAAAAAACTAACTTTTAAAATATTTTTTTAATATTACTAAAGAATATAGATTTCTTTTTTATTATTATTTTTTTCAATTTCTTTTTATTTTCTTTTATAAAACATTTTTCCTCTGATATTTGATTTTTTGTTTGTTTTTTTTTTTTATTTTTATTTTTTTTTCTTATTTTTTTTTTTTTTAGCTTTTCTTTTTTGAAAAAAAAAAAAAAATTTTTTTTTTTTTTCTTTATTTCTTAAAATATTAAAAAAGAGAAAAACACAAAAATTTAATTTTAAAAATATTTTATGCATATATATGTATGTATATTATATATATATATATATAAATGTATTTATTTTTTAATTTCTATTATTATGAATGGTATGGCGTTACATATGTTGCTGGGAATAGACCTCGACGATTACCGATTTCACCATTCCACCAATGTTCATCAGATCGATCTGTAACGGTAATAACATCACCTCTTCGAAATTCTAATTCACCAGTTTCTTGCGGCACAAAATCATATAAGGCTTGCACCAATACCTAAAAAAACAAAAATAAACATAACTTTTAGACATTTTGATTATATTGAATAGCTTTTTTTTTTAAAATATGTCAACATTTTTTTAACTTTAAATGAAAATATTTTTATTTAAAATGAAGATGAGTTCAGGAAGTTGAGAAATTTAGTCTATTAATTATAATTTATTCACTTAAAGTAAAAATATTTTCAGTTAAAGTAAAAAAAAAATATATCTTAAGATACACAATCTGAATTATTATAAATATGTATAAAAAGCAATACAAACCTCTTCTGGCACCATATCTCTTAATTTCACATCTTGTGATCTAGATACACTAGCTGTTCGATGATAATCCACTAATTCATTTAATGAATTGAATTTAACAACCCAAAGGAAAAATTTACCTTGTGCGTCACGTAAAACTTTAAAATGCTGTACACCATCAGGACATCTATTATTATTTTTAAAAAAAATTCAAATAAAATTAATTATTTAAAAATATATTCTTAATTTTAAAATTAAATTACATACTTCACTGATAGTGAAAAATCTCCTGGGCTAGATTCACTAATTCTTATTAAAAATGCGCCATCGTGTTTATTTAATAAAAGCTTTTCAGCATCAGCACGTGTAATTCTACCATAGTACCAACTTTTTTTTTTTTATTTATTTTTGCAATTAATTAATGAAAAAAAAAATAAAATAAAGAAAATTAATATTAATAATTATATATAATTATTTAATAAATTTATACAATATTGAACAAAGTGATTGAATTTTGATTAAACTTTACAAGGTTTTAAATTTGTCGCTGGTGCTATAAGATTCTACAGTTGGCTGTTATAAGAACTTCAATTGTGAATTATAAGAATCAACGAAAATTTAGCTGCGTTAAAAATATAAATGAACAGTTTTTCTAAAGTTCAGTGGCCTCTAAGAAGAAGATGAAGATGATAGAGGGGTCCAGACTTATAAACAATTCTTACACAAGTATATAGTTCGCGCTTTACGACTTTGAAGCTTTATAGCTCGAGTAAGAGATTATATAGATCTCACCATCTGGAACAATTTTTAATTTGTCGAAACTTCTTGTCGCCTCTAGGTTTATGCATAATTGGGTATCTTTTAGAAAAATTATATAGATGATTTAAATTAAGAAATAGTTAAAACGAAGCATTTATTGGATTTTAAACTTTTAACTTCGAACTTCTTCTATTTGGAGTTTTAAAATATATATTTACGGTTTAAGTTTACGAAAAACTTTATTAAAAAAAATTCTTGTAATTAGCTGCTAAGTAATGAAAGAAAGCGACAAAAAGAACTTAGTAGTAAAAATAATACACATTAATTAATCTAAAAAGATCTTAATTATAAAAAGAAATTTTTAGAAATCTTTTAAAAAAAAACCGAATAATGCACAATTTACGTCATAAGAAATTTGGATTGACATTTTTAGATTTAAAAAGAAATCGAAAAATCAGATCATGAAAAATTAATATAATTACTACTTATGCTTTATTTATATATTTTACTTTATTTTATTTTTCACCTATATTCTTAATCATTACTTTATTATAGAAAAGTTTTGTTTGATTAAATGTCGGTTAAAAAGAATAAAATCTTTAAATACCTATTTAAAATTTAAATTTATATTTTTAAATTAAACGATTTTTTAATATAAAAAAAAGAAGAAAGAAGAAAAAACATCAAAACAAGTTGTTAACATAATAATTTATGACATTGACTTTTTGAAGAACAATGTCTGCGTCTGCGCGAGTCATTTAAAACTCATATTAAAAAATTTGTTTTTCTTGTTTTTTTTTTTTTAAATCTGTTGTACTAAAATAAAATATAAAAAGTTTAAGAAACTTAAATTTATCGATTTTACATAAGATTAGAGAAAAACTTTTCATATTTTATTGAATTTATTTGTTAGATACTTTGGTTATTACATTTTAGTGTCATTACGCCTGCGTTAGTTCAGTGTGTTGACTAAGTTACTCTTTTATGGTATAAATAAAATGGTTCATTGATTTTTTGATTTTTGAAATTGAGCAAAGGTAAACAATTTAATAATGATTTGTTGAAGTGATTAATTACTTTTAAATAAATATAAATAAAATGAAATTCTGAAGTTTATAAATTGAGAGATTTAACATATTAGATATTAATAGTCTAAAAGTACATCTTTGGTTTTAAATTATGATTGAAATTGAATGCACTTGAATGAAATTAAAACATATTGGGGAAAACACTTATACAGGGGATTCCTAAAAAAAAAAATATAAATCTGTGCAAAAGAAGTTTCTTTAACAAAATATTTGCACACATAATAGTATGTCTTAATTATATATTCTTATGTTCAACAACTAATAGTAGTTTAAAACTTATTTGTTAAATAAAAATCCCTATTTTTAATGTATATTAACTATAAGTATATAGGTGTGTAGTTTGATACAATCTTAAAAAAAATTGTTAACTTGCAAACCTATAGTTATTTTTAGAAATTTACTAATCTAAATATGTATATACATATTTTAAATTATTTTTTTGTTCAATATTGTATTTCAGTTATTTATATTTGTATATATATATATGTATATGATGATTCATAACTTACTCGTGATTTTTCATTTCTATATAATTACTAGGAATTAAACCTTCTTTGCCTTCAAATTCAGCACGATACCAATTCATATCATCTTCCATATTTAATATCTAAAACAAATAAAAAAAAATATAAATTAAAAATAAATTAATTAATAATAAATGTTAAATTTTAAAAATAGTTTAATTAAAAATATATTACATTTAATTTTTATTGTACTTTGAATTTATTATGTAAACAGGGCAGTATCATTATAAGGGAAAATATATATTGATTTCATTTAAAGCAAATGTATAAATAGAGCAGTGGAGTATATAAGTATATAATTACAGTAATTTTGAATTTAAAATATTACAGCCGAATTTAATTGGGGAAATCTAAAGGTGAAAACCAAATGAACGCTTTGCTTGCTTCGCATGCTTATTTTTGCAGAACCAGAAAAGCAAGCAAAGCGATTATGACCAAATTCATAACTTCAAAACTTCAAAACAGAAATTTCAACATATTTCATAAGTTAATTTTTTTATGGTAATTTACAAGTTGGTTACATTTATGTTACAATTGAAATCAAATTTGTTCTTTAATATTTTTGTAAAATATTTTTTTTATTTCCAATTATAGATATCTTTGCTACATCGTTTGTGTACTACATGATAACAAATTTTGAATTTAAAAAATGTAATTCTCAAAATTTAATGTCAAAAGCTTAAAAAAAGCAAACGAGTAATTGAAATTTTTTCAATTAAAAATTTTGCAGACAATATTTATATTGCTGCTCGCTTTTTTATTGGGTTTAGTTACATATGAAATAATGCATTTTATTGCAGGTATCAAAGCGTTAGAAGCAAGCGAGGCATGCTATTATTAAAAGATCAGAAAAATCTAAAAAAGGTTTCAATTACAAATATATGCTTATAAAACAATTAACTCAAAAATACTGCACAGCTTTTAATGATGCAACAGTTTAGTTTTTCTTTAAATTTAAAATCACATACAGTTTTTTATAACTGACAGATTTTTTTTTGATAGAAATCTGAAACAAAATTTACTATTCGAAGAAGTACAAAAAAATACACCAATTTGTAATTAACTACCTTGTATAAGTGAGTATTATAACGTTTTTAAAAAAAATTTTTAAATTTTATTAAAATTCCATTTTTGCCCCAGTTTCATTAATTTTATACACCCCTGTAAAAATTATAAACCAAATCAAATCAAAATAACTCAACTATTTTAATCACAGTATTAAAAACATCTATAGTAACACATTTAAATGAATGATGTAAGATTGGGTTTTAAAATAGTAGATCACATTCCTAACCTCACTTTAAAATAAAAACATATAATTAATAGGCAAGCAAATAATTTGAATATTACTTAATGTAAGTATTTAGTAAGAGTATTTTAAAACTATTTGCTTTAATTAAATTGTAAGATGTTAATTGATTGTTCTAATTAATTTTTGGCACTTTCTGTTCATTCATATTTATTGTTTTAAGAAAAATTTAATTTATTTCACTTTTAACTCACCGGATTGTATTTTATAGAAGTCCGAGAAGTAAATAGATTTGAACTCATGATTTTTATATTATTTAATTACTTATTATATAATTATTAATTTGTATATTAAAAAAGAATTGATATATTAATAAAAATAATTATTAATAACTTACTAAAAATTTTTTAATATTTATTATTAATATTTAAAAACTGCGTTTCTTTTATATTGTTTTATTAAAATAATTTAAATTTTAAAAATACAAACTTCCAATTTTAAAAGTGAAAATAGAAATGACAATTATTTTTCAATATAAAGTCACCTTAAAACCAACCACGAATTTTTATTATTGTTATTGAAATTTAATTAAATATATTAATTTTATTTTTATTTTGTTAAAAACCGCATTAAAATAAAAATTCAGAAAAAATAATTAAAATGTAAGTGCTATATAAGTACTTAAAAAAAAGTTTAAAAACTGATTGAAAAATTAAAATCCATTAAAAAATTGTTCGAATTACTATTAAAATATGTAGGTGGAAAATATAAGAACTTAAATAAGTTATTAGTCAACCAAATTTTTTAATTTTAATTGATTTAATCCTGCGCACAGGATTTCTAATAGTAAAACGGATCTGGCGAAAAAAGCTGAAAAAACTTACAGCTTAGAAACTGCGCTGAGACTTCAATTTTGAAGATATTAGAATTAATTAATTATATTTATACTTATTAAGTATTATACTTATTATTTTACAGTCATTTTATTTTTTACTAAGTTTAAATTACTTATTTCTAAGTAAGTAAGTACTTATATTTTTTCAATAATTTTAGTATTATAATTAAATACGAAAAAGTCATAGGGTAGACATTTTTTTTTTATATTAATGTGTTGTTGTAAAATAATACATAATAAAATAACCGCAAAATGTACATTCAAAATTTATTACGATTTTTTGGATTATATTTTTGATTAATAAAGCCATACTTGCTTTAAAATATTCTTTTTTTTATGTCCAAAAATAAATTACAATTTAAAAAAACATTAAATTATTTTAAGCAAGTGTACACATACATCAATTTAATTATAAGTTCAATTTGTTTCTGTCAAAACACAACACAATTGTAGCGAAACGTTAAAATATAAATAAAATTCTGAACAAATACAATTAGAACGAATAATTTTTTTCGTCGCGCATGCTTTCGTCGATGGTCAGTATTTTGTTTATAGCTACAATTTTAAAATTAAAATTTTTACATTGAAGTTAGAATATATTCTCAACCTAGGTATTCATTTTTTTTTTAATTTAGAACAACGGTTTGAATAAAAATAAAATTTATTCACAAAAATAAACAATTCAATTACTTTTAGATATTTTTTTAAACAAAACAAATATAAGTAGCAACAAATTTTAGTAAACAAAAAATATATATATGAATATATTTGCAATTTATTAAAATGAACATATATAAGTAACTAATTAATAAATTTTCACATCCTATATTCGCGCGACAATAAATTGCTGTCATCATAATGACAACAAATAATAAAATTTAAAATTTAATAAAGAGCGCCCTTTTGACTATAGTTATTAGTAAATTTTTCAGTTGACAGCAGCTTTTCTATGTCAGCGCATATAATCTTTTGTTGATGTATTTTGAAATTTAAACAATAAATACTTTTTTTTTGCAAAATACATATAGATGTCAAATAAATATGACAGTGTTAATATAAATATATATTTTGCACTTAGCCCCCTAAAAAATTAAATGTTAACTATTTTTGAATGATTCACGATATCATTTATTACTTTCACTCACATAAATTCTATATACTGTACTTTTAATTATGGCAGAATGATGCAAATGACGTAAGAGGCACATATTATTTAAATATTTAAGGTGATATAATACGTCATATATTTATTAAAAACATATTTCGATTACGCGTCAACATTATATATTGAACATAATATATGATAAATATAAAAAAATATAAAATATTAGTTTAAGTTATATATAGTCTTTTATATAATATCAATTAGTTAATTAAATTTGTTTAATTTTTTTGTTTACAAATATTTATTACAAATAAAAATTAATCAAATAAATACAATTGAGCACATTTTGGGGTTCTATTATATTTCTTATGGTGATATCAAATTAAAAACAAAATAATAAGTAAATAATAATAAAAACGTAGTTCTTTAATAAATGTGACTAATTCTGATGAAGTAAAATATTATATATTATATTTTTGAAACGAAAATTCTACGTAGAATATATAACCCTGTCAACGATATCGCGGTCTGGCGGAGAAGATGTAATGCCGAACTCTATGAACTATATAATGACGTTGATGTAGTCAAGAAAGTCTAAATCAGACGCCTTCATTGGCTCGTTCACGTTGACCGAATGTCAACCGATGCTCCAGTCAAGAGGATATTTGAAACCAGACCTTAAGAGGAAAACCCAACTTCCGTTGGGGAGATGAGACATCGGTAGACTTAAAAAAACAGCACATTGCCAAATGGAGCAGATAGAGGAGTCGAAGTGAATATTACATCAGGCCCAGAACCTTCATGGTTTGTAGTGCCTAACAAGAAGAAGAAAATGTTATAGATACTTAATATTTTGTTTTGTCAGAAAGACTTTATTACAAGGAATTTAAACGATTTTAGTGTTGTTCTATTGCCTACAGCTTTCTGAGCTTTTTATGAAATTTAATTATATAAATTCTTAATTTTAACAATTGTCTTTTGTTTATTACAGGATATCTGAGGTAAGTTCATTGTAACTTATTACTATAATTCTAAACTATACGTAACTATGAGTATTTTATCCATTCAGCAATCGGATTTTTCAGGAGGCAAAGGAATGTAAATGTATAGAGATTAAAGCTGAACTATTCGAACAAATATATTAAAATTTTCTTTTCAATAAGTGATCGTGGTGAGTTGCCAATCTATTACCCTACACAAGAGTTAAGTATTTATTTTAAATCTTATCTTATATTACGATATTAACTATTACGAAATAATTATTTACGATATTTTTTTATTAGATATGATCATATGATCAGACAGGGGTTTGAGCCTGACACTTTCCACATTAAATGCGTCATCTTGACTACTACGCCACTGGCCAGATCGTATATACGATATATATATATGATTTGAGCACGTATCACTCTTTCTACTATTTTATTTTTTCATAATCTGTATTAATATTTAACTTGAAACTATTTTAGTTATCAGAACTGAAAAAAATAAAACTTTTATGTAAATTTTATTTGAGTAAATTAAATAATAACTCCTTTTTTAAATTTTTTTTTTAAATTATATAACTATATTTGCAAGTTCATCAAATAATTTACGTATATATATTCAAAATTACAATTGTACATAATTTCAATTGCATCTAATAATTAAGTTTTTTTAATCTTTATTAACATTTAGAAGAAAATTAAATAAAAAATTAAAAGAAAAAAAACAAAATCATTAAAATTCTAATTTTTACGACAAGGGAAACTTGATAAAAATCTGGAGACGTGCTTAATTCAATGTTAAAACGACGATTTTGTTCATTATTTATTTTCTATTTTTTTTTTATTGTATTAAACTACAAATAGGTACCAGACTAAATTAAAATAAAACAAAAAAATTGTATTATAAGTTTATTATGAAAGAACATTCTATATTTTACTACCCATTTTATAAAGTACATGTACACATAATATTTACTTAAAATGATGAATAAATAGTAGTTTTCTGTCAACTGTTAAAAGATTTTTACATATAGAATTAACTTTTTTTTTTTTTAAATATTATACAATCCTGTATACCATCTGTTCTTCTTAATTCTTTTTATTTGTTTACGATATGGTAGCATAAAGTATTGAAATCGACATCGAATTATATATTTAAAGTAGTTATAAGGGATAGGCCAAATGATGATAACAGGGAGTTAAAAGGCAGATTCGAGAGGAATCTGCTGAGATTATTTTTAAATTTATGGGCAAATTTTAAATAGCAAAATCACTTCCCAAACTTTTAGGAATACACCACATTTTTGCAGTTTTAACAACGAACCATTAAAACCTATTAAATTCTTAAACCTTATAGCGACGAATCTCGTGGTATTGTTCCTATCCTTCTTTATAGCCTATCTATAAAGACGCTCTAATTGCGCTCTCATTACATAGTCAACAAAGGAGTGCCCACAATGAAATGTACATGTCAGCGTTTTTTGACATTGTTTTGTTTACAAATTTCATGAATTAAAAAATATTCAATAGTTTAATTTTACATTATTTAATCCTAGATATAGAAAAAAAAAATTTTACTAAATTTTTTATTCTGACAATATTTTTGTTTATTTTGACATTTGTTTATTTTGACACTATACCGTTCAATTATTTGACATTTGAATACGTAAAGAAAGTTAAAAGACAGTTAAACAACTTTTTAAATCGCTGCGTAATGGCTGCGTCAGGGTTGCGCCTATTGTAGACACTTTCATATAATTCAATACATTTAACTTAGTTTGAGAGATATCTACGCGTAAAGAGCGAGAGCGTTCATTGTGAATAGGCTATAAGGTGCTTTGCATTTGTTCAATCCGTATTTAAATTAAAATTATGCATAGAGCAGTGGATAATTACCACAAAATCTGATACTTATTTATTTAATGTACATTTTTTTGAATACATATATAGTTATGATATATCCTGCAATAATGTATTAAAAAAAATAAGTTATGTCCTTATACCACTTAATTATGTAAATATATATACTATACTTATATAGAAAAGCCAAGAGGATAACAATCTTCTTTTAGTCTGGTTAAATATTATCCGCATCTACATAATATTTCTATATATATGTTAGGTAAAGTACTTGTTGTATTGAAAAATTCTATAAAACTTGTCATCTATAGATTTTTTAAGTCTACAAAATGATGATTTTTTTTTTTTTTATTTATCTTTCCTATAAATAAAGTTTGGTGTCATTATACATATAGTTATTAATATTATATGTAAATATAAAATGATAAGAAGGAATGTGTGTACATGATTAAGTACATATATATACATACACGTGATTATTATCTATAAAAAAATTTATAGTTTTTTAGTAATTTTATTTTCTTAAAAAATAATAAAACTTTTTAATTTTTTTACAAAACTGGTATTTTATTAAAATCTGTGATGAATGACGAATCAAATTTGAATTTCAATTATTCATTTTATATAAAATTTTATTCTTTTAAAAAAAAAAATAAAAATATAAAAGAATATCTACTTCAATCCCAGCCTATTTAATTTTGAAGATACGTAAATATACAATTAAAATACACATTGATAACTTAAGATGAAAAAAAAAAATCATTAAAAAACATGGTTTGGTTTTTATTTTTTGTCTTTCTCTTTCTTTATAATTTTTTTTGTAAAAATTTATTTTCTTTTTTTTTTTTTGATTTTTTTTTTTTGTTTTTCTATTATTGAAATTTAATTGTCTGATTAACGGAAAACAATTAGTCTGTCCATACTCCATAATGAAATAACAAATAAGAAGAAAAAAAGAGAGAGAAAGAAAACAATAAAAGGAAAGAAACTAAAAAATTAAATTTAATTCTATAATGGATTACCAGATGATTAAATAATAGAATATTTATAAGTAGACATGAATTAATCAAGCAAATCATTTTGCAAAGTAAAGTTCATTTCTAATACTGAGGGTTAATTATGCATATTAACAAGGTCAAATATTTTAATTTATTTTAATTAAAAACAAAGGAAATTCCCTTTAACACTTGAATTATTTTGAAAATATTTAGATTTGTAAGTTGAAACACGTAATATCTAGGGATTTCCTAACTTTAAGTACTAAGTATTTTAAGCATGTAAAGTTTAAAAGTTATTATATTTAAATTTTATTTTAAAGCGTGTAACCACATTAAAATACATATATGTAATATTTTTATTAGAAATACTTATTTACATATATATATATATATATATATATTTTTTTACAACAATCTACTTCTCATTGTTCTATTTCCTTTTTAATTTCAATTATTACTTATATTGACTTAAATTTTTAAATTATTATATCTATATAGATAGTGTATTTACAATTAAGTTAATTAATCATTCATTTCATACCAAATCGGTCTAATATAATGTATAGGTGGTTTAAAATGTAGCAGTTTAAAATGAAGATAAGTAAGTGAATTATTTATACTAAGACTAGTAGGTATTACTTATAAGTTATAAATAATAACATAGCTTCATTCAATCATTTATATTGTTTTTAATTAATTAATTAGTAAAAACATCAAATACTAAAGTATTAATTAATTAATTAATTATTCCATCAAAAATTTAACTACTTGCTCATTGATTTATAATTTCAAGTGTACATCTTTTTTAATTTTTAATTTTTATAACATACGGTAACCCTAAAAATCATTATAGAAAAACAAAAAAAAAACAATTAGAGAGGTGAATGAGTAATTGAAATTATTAATAAAAAAAGAAGTAAAAAATTATTAAAAATAATTAAATAAATACTAATAAATATTAATTTATTTTTAATAAATACTTTTATAAATATACAAAAAAAAAACATAAACAAAGCTTAATATTCAATTTAAATTTTTTTATTTACGTTTATTAATTTTTTGTGTTTAATTTAATTACTTTATACATTAAAAATTAATTCAAAAAAAAAATTATTAGATTTATTTTTAATATTATAAAAAAATTTTTAATTTTTAAATATTTTTGCAATTCTATAATTATATAATTTAAAAAAAATACCTTAACTATTAACTATTATATTAATTATTATTCGCAATTCAAAATTCTTAACACTTATTATAAAAAACTTAAATTTCGTAATTGATTTTAAATATAAGCAAAAGGAATACATTTTTAGTAAAATTGAATTAAGTAGAATTTAAAAACTTTGTATTTAAAAAAAAAAACTATTAGTTACTTAATTATTATTTTAAAATTGTTATTATTATCCAAAACAACGTGACAAAATAGAAATGAACAAAAAACATCTACTTATGATTATTATTTATAAAATAAAATTTAAATAAGTAATTATTAAGTAATAATATAATGAATAAGTAATTAATAACTTTATGATAACTTACTTATAACGTAAAAAATTAATCTATAAGTAAATATTATTTTACAAAACTAAATAACCACATAACTATGTTATTAATTGTTAATAATGTACTTATAATGTATTTATAAAATAAAATGTACATTGCAAAGTTACAATAAGTAATTTTTTAAAATCAACTTAAAAAAATATAACTATTATTATGTATTTTTCTAATTTCATTCAATATTTCATAATATTGGATAAAATAATATTACAATTATACGGAATTAAATATTTTACTCTATTCATAACTATTTCACCAGAACTTTACTAAGGCATCTTATGTAAAAATAAAAAAACTAAAATATATTTTATTGAATAATTTTTATACTTAATTATTGGAAAAAAATTAAATTTATTTTATCTTTTGCGTAATATAATGATATAAGATTTAAATTATAAATATAGGATTTTTTATACATAGGTCATAGATTCATTAATAACAGATCTAAATTCTAAGCTAGATACGTAAGTATATTTTAAATAACATTTTATTACTTAATAATTAAGTAAAAAAAGATTTATAAAAAGCATTCTAAGATTTATGACGTTAGTAAATAAATGTTATTTACAATGAATTAAGTTATATATATATACATTTTTTAAAACATGAGTATTATTTAAAATGTGTTATTATCAAAAGATTCTAAAATTGATTAAGTATTAAATACTTTACAATAAAAGTAAAAGTAAGTAAGTTGAAGTCACATTTATTGAATTAGAATTCTTAAAAATTGAACTCTCAGGAAGTTCAGATTCGAATACCAGATTAACCTCAAATCAAATTTTTAATTTACTTTTAGTTACTTTATATATAGATTAATGAGTTTAAGTTATTACATAAAATTATAAGTCATTGCACAATAGTTATAAGAATAGAATAACTTAATTAAATTGTATAACAATTGCTGTTTAACTTAACATATGTAATAAAATATAACATTTGATGGCGTAGTGATTAAGACGCCTCTTTTCATGCGGAAGATCTCGGCTTCAAGCCCCGATCAAATCATATTTAATAAAAAACATATACCGTAAAATTGTAGAATTATATCGTAATAGTTAATATCGTAATATAAGATAAGATTTAATGATTTATATATGAATAACTCTTGTTGAGGATAATAAATGGCGCTTAAAATTAACATTTGTGTATTCATAATCTTATACAATAGCTACAGCCGAGTAATCAACGGCCTAGTGAATACAACAATTAAAGAAACTGAACCCTAGTTTAAATAGACTTGATGAATGCCCTATACTCTTTATAGGAGTGGAAAAGAAAAAAAATAAGATGTATATAAATATTAAGTACAATGCAAATATCGAATTAAGTAAGTACTATTCCTCCATAATCTTTGGAACCATGGTTTTAATTTCAATAATTCTTCGGAATTTAAAAAAAAAAACCTAATGTATAAAAATGAACAATTAAGTATATATATATATATATATATATATATATAATGATATATATATATATATATATATATATATATATAATGATATATATATACATATTATAATGAAATTGCAATTATTAATTAAACAACTACTGGAAAAGTTTTGATAATTCAGTTTTTACCAATATTTTTTTAAAACACACTGACTATAAGTAAAATGTTAAATACTTATTGAGTACTTAATATATAATTTTTATAACAAATAAGGTAAACGGCTATATTATCGTCCTATAATTTTTGGCCATAGCACAAAATGAATTAATTTGACAGGTTTTCAAAGTAAACTTTATAATGTTATACTATTTTATGAAAGTTTAGGCTTTCTTTTTTTCAATTACGTTTTTATTTCGATAATTTTAATAAAATATATTAAAAAATTATAAATTTAAAAAATTTGGGTTGTTTGTACATAATTTCGTCCGTTTTAAAATCTTGTGTTCCTATTATCGTCCTATTGCTGTACCTAATTTCGTCCTATCTCAAAATAGACATGAAACGGTGTGTTTTCATATATTATTTATCTATTTATGTAATTTTTCATAGCCATTTAATATAAAAATTGAAAATAAAAAATAATTAATTAAATAATTTAATAAATTAAACCATAAATTAAAAAAAAATAAATAATTATTAAAAATCAGAATTCATTAAAAAAATTTAATGTTTCCGTCATTTTTTTATTACCTACGAAGGTGGAGACAATTTTTCTCCTTTGAGATATTTTCTTTAATTATTTTTTCATAAAAATTATCAAAAATAAGTATAAATTGCAATATTCCTAAAATCGTTATACTTAACCTAATATGGTCCTATTCAATTTACATTAAAATGTTCCCAATATCGTATAATTCAAAGTAAGTCCTAATATCGTCCTATTCAATGTACGTAAAATCGCCCTAAACTTTCTTTTAATATAACTTTAAAATTTGAGAAAAAAGTATAGGACGATAAAAGGTTTTTATATTATATATTGAATTACCTATCAAATGCTGTTAATAAATAAAAAAACAAAATGATTTAAAATAATAAAATATTAATTAATTAAAATCTCTTCGCAAACCTAATTTCGTCCTATAGGACGATATAATGTACATTTTTTAAATATAATGTCCATAATTCCGTCCTAATTTATTATAACTATAATAATCACAATTAGTAACCATATTTAAAATTAATGAAAAAAAATTATAGTTTAAACTTAAATTTATTGAATGTAATTAAAAATTTAATTTTCCAACTTTTATTTCTCTCACAAACACGAATTTTGTTTTTCCCTTAAATTTAGAACTTTTTAATAGAAATTAATCAAAACAGAGCTGCATTAGACACTTGTCATTTCAAATTGAATTTTAAAACAGCTAAATTATGAATTTAATCGCGATATTTTAATAAATGACAAAAGAAATAATAGAAAATATTTTGCATAGTCTAATTTTATTGTATTTCAATTTTTAGCGAAGTTATACTAAAAAAACTGTATTAGGACGATAATACCGCCATAGAACGATAATATAGCCGTTTACCTTATTGGTAGTTTTACTACATATGATAATTGTGATTTTTCAAAACAATTCAAATATACTTACTTATAATATATGAATTTATCATCATATACTTAATAATGACACAATAAAAATAAATATTTACAATATAATTGTTTATATTTAATAACGTAAACTTTCCATAGTTTTTAATAAATAAAAATTGATTAATTGAATATTCCTTAGTATATATATATATATATATACTTAATTTAATTTATCAAAATTTATTTTTTCGAATGTCAGAATATCGCATAAGAAATTTTTTAAGACATTAACTGTCATTAATGATTTAGTCATTCAATAAGTCATGGCTAGTAAAAAAAATAGGCAATGCAGGGAATGAATAAGAACTTAGAAAGGGTTTCTCAATTACGGGAACTAATAGTTTTACAAGAACAAATCATTTGTAACAATTGGAATAGAGTTTTTCAATGCTTATCATAATATTTAAAACAAAACTTACAGTGTTTTTAGAAATAGAGCGAGTAGTTAGTTGGTGACGTATTAAATACCACTTATTTAAATTTACAATTTTATTAAAACTCTTCTTCTGGTATATAAATTTTTAAAGTTACATACAAACATATGTTTATTATAAATATAAATTTTTTGGATTGCCAAATGAAATGTAATAATCAGTAGTACTTAATTATACATAATTGTTAAAAAGTCATTAAAAACAAAATAATAATAATAAATATATAATATTCATAAAATTTTAGAAAAATCATGTAACATATCGAATAACAATATAAAATAATTTTTATTTTTCTGTTTTTATTTATTTAAATAACTGGGGTTTTTATTGTAATTAAATTGTTTTTTTTTTTAAATTTAATTAATCAAACATTAAAATTTTTACACGAACTTAATATATATACAATAAAAATATATATATATATAATTGTGCTAAATAAAATAAAAAAAAGTTCTTAATAAGTTGATGTTGTTTTGCATGACACTTTATATTGAAGATTATTATTTATATATTGTTATTATTGTTGTAAGTACAATAAGTACAATATACATACAGTAACTTTCGATGGATTATCAAATATAGTATACTTATTGGTTGATTTATATTTTATTGTATATTAAACAAGTGATGAAAAAAAACCGAGGGTTTTTAAAAAAGCACATTTTCAAAATTATATTGTATTACATACTGAGTTTAACTTTGGAAATATTTACTTGGAAATAGTTACTACTGACTTATAAAATTTACTGCTATATATGTTATAGCCCTTCAATGGGAAAGGTTGCCAAATTTCTCAAGAATTTAACTTCAACTCCCCCCCCCCCTCATCCTCTAATTTTTTAGGTTCTAGGAATTAAATTGTGAATTACACAAAAATTTGGAATTTTACTTAGAATTTTATTATCTAAGCAAAAATGGGTAAAACTGAGAGACACTTTCTTCAATTTAAGGATTTAAGTTTTAAATTTAAGAAAAACCTTTAACATATGTTAAAATATAATGTTGGACCTTTAAATTTTGTATATTAATAAAAAAAAACTTGGACAGGTATTCAAGTTACAGGTGCTTAAAAATAGCATAATTTCAATTTTCGGGTCCTTATAGCTCCTAAACAGGGGGCTTGACAAAAAAATTTTGTTAACTGACTCCCACTATTTTTTTAGGATATAACTTCTCCCAAAATTTCAAAATCCTAGCTTGAACCGTTTAGAAGATATGTGGGGCCAAAAATTTTGCAAAAATTGAGTTTTATATAATGGTGAATTTTAGTACCGTATGGCAACCCTATACATTTAGGCAACATATTTTTGTAAAGTCTATAAAAGCAGCTCTCTAATACCGTTTTTCGATTGAAAATAAACCTAACAGAACCCTTGTTATATCAATTTAAATATAGGGCTTTTTTGGAAATTTCAGGGGCTGTAACTTCGTCACCCTTCAAAATTAAGAAAAACCTTTGACACATGTTGAAATATAGTTATAGGGCTTTGAATTTTGTCTATCACTAAAAAAAAATTTGGACAGGTATTCAAGTTACAGGTGTTTAAAAATAGCAAAATTTCAATTTTCGAGCCCTTATTGCTCCTAAATAGGGGGCTTGACAAAAAAATTTTGTTAACCGACTCCTACTAATTTCTGAGTATCTAACTTCTCCCAAAATTTCAAGACCCTAGCTTGAACCGTTCAGAAGATATGTGTGGCCAAAAATTTTGCGAAAATTGAGTTTTGCGTAATGTTAAATTTTAGTACCGTATGGCAACCCTAAACATTTGCCTTTTAAAAATTTATAAAGTTTATGAAACCAGCTATCATTTGCCGTTTTCAGATTGAAAATATGTGTAACAGAACTCTTGTTATTACAATTTAAATATAGGGCTTTTTCCAACTTTGGGGGGCTGTAGCCCCGTAACAGGTGGGGCTACAGAAAAAAATTCTTCTACGAAATTATTTTTTTTGCAAAAACTACCCATGGTTAAAATTTCTTTTCTCTATTTCAAACGGTGTAAAAGTTTTTGTAAACATACGGATGGACGGACGGACGGACGGACAGAGTGAAGCTATATAGGCACATTTTTACAAAATTTTTTGAAAATGTGCTAAAAATAGTATTGTTTTATTTATGTTTTAAATAAAATTTACTTTTACAGATGAATTTTATTACCTGTTAATCGTAAGTTAAGTCCCATAAATCGGTTACGAAATTCGTAAAGTTTTAATGTAACGCTTTATAACGTTTAACTGCAACGTTACTGCAACTATATTAATTTTTAAATATATATTAAATGAAACTGTCATTATTCCGTTACAGGAATTGCTGTCACTTTTACGGCGTTTTTTTTTTTACTCTCTACTTGCACAGATCAAATATTTCAAGTACGGCTGAACAAAATCAAATACAAAGACATTTTTATGTATGTTAAAGATTTTACTTGTCAAATAAAAGTCAAAATGATTTGCTTATTTAAGTTAACCCTTTTCAATTTAATTTTTTGACAATTTAAAACGTAATTAAATTAAAATGACAGTTTTTTTTTCAAATCGTGTTTTTTTATTGAATCTGAGCGTACTCTGTTCATGATCTGTTCAGAGTGTGCTCATTTTGTTCAGAGCTTTCTCAGATCTATGTTCAAATTTCAAAATAAAAAACGCCTTTAGAGTAATCAAAAGATGTGTCATAAAATTATCATCTTTGTTTGACATTTCGAAGCGTCTAAAGGAAAATAGACAATATAAATGTCAAAAAAAGAAATTCAAGAAAAATTGTAGTTTAAGATCATTATCAATATTATATAAATCCTAAATCACAAATTTGTAAATACGATACTATCTAGTAATACAAACCAATATTAATACATTGATTTAAATTGCAATAACGAATTTGATCGCGTATTACGTATAATACTTTTTTAATTTAATACATTATATACTCGTATATAAAATATTAAAAAAAAAAGCTTGAAAACTTTCATATAAATAGCCAGTTAGTGTAAGTTCACAGGTTAGAAAATATTTAACAAATACTTAAATATATATACCTATATACATATATATTTAATAATAAGTATGTTTTTATTTTGAATGACTCTATTGTGAATTTAGTTCATTTTTAAAATGACATGTGTTTGCGCGCATCATTATTAGAGGACGTTCATATGATCTTGTTGACATTTTAACTTTTAAAAACAATTTTTAATTAAGTACCTATACTAATTGTACTTTTACATGTTATAAACAAAATAATGAAATAACACATTCTCAGTAATTAATAATTATATATTAATTACTTTTAATCTACACCTTTTGCTCTACTCTATGGGTATTAGAAAGGACATTGACATTTACTTATTTTCATTATTTTATTTTGTTTCAAAATAAAAAATAATAATTAAAAATTTATTTAAAATTTCTTGCATATGTTTTAAGTTTTTAAATTGTTTTGAATTAGATTATAAAATTAATAGATAATGATAAAATGAATTAACTACATTAAGGTATAAGTGTGCTATAGACATAGTGACATGTTGTCAATTATATTGTCTACTTTTTTGAAAACACCTTTCAGTTTATGTCAAATTGTTGTCAAATTCTTTCAAATTGTTGTCAGTTGATTCACAATAAAATTGACAACATGTCACTGCCACTTAACATTCAAAAGATTTTTAAGAGTGTGCCAAAAAATGTATTAACACAGGAATGTTTGCAAATTTTTTTTGCATGAATTAGTTAATTATACCAGACATAAAATTAAATCTCTCTCAATTAAAAAGAGAGAGATAGAGGATGATGAACTTAATTAAATCAAATTAATCTAATTAACGAAAGAATTATATTTTATCCTATGTTTAATTTTGATTAAAGCCCTCATTTATTATCTCAAAAGGTATTCTAATCGATATCCTAAATTTATTATTCGTTTTAGTTGAACAGTCGCATGTACAGTGAGGGTCATAAATATGAGATATATTATGCTTTCCCAAAATTTAAACTTAAGTTAATTCAGACTAAGTTTTATAAATAACATAGATTTCACAGCTTAATCCAGAAAATGAAAAAACTTATGGGTAGCATCATTTTATTTAGCGAAGAAGAGCTCGGAATACTGCTAAGAAAATCTCAAAAAGGATAGTTATTTTTTTAACATATATTACGATTCTCATATGAGACCTTATTTATTTATTTATTTGTAGTCCCAGACAATAGTAAATATTGCCTGATAATATTAATCCTTTGCCTATTTAACATTTGAACTTCTTATTAAATTATTTTAATATACACTATATTTTTTATATTAGATATGATCTAACCAGGATTTGAACCCCGAGACTTTTCGATTGAAAAGCTTTACCACTGAGCTATCGGTCAGATTTATATGAGGCCACCAATAAAGTGCATTTGAATCTGGTCAATTTTTTTGTTAATTATTTTAAAATTTAAATAAAAAAATTGAAAAGCAAAATTAATAAGTAATTTTTGACAAATACTGTAGGCAATACAAAATAGTAAGTATATATTATACATGTATTGTATTTTATAGGTTAATGTTTTTGCTTTTGAAAAATGATTGCATTTTAAGGGTTGTTATATTATTATATTTGTTACATTTAAATTTAAATTTACAAATAATAAATAAACATAAAAAATTGTATGTATGAATTTAATTTTATTTAGTAGAAATTTATACAATATTGAATATATAATGTATATATGCATGCATTTATAGAAAAGTTGATTCATATGTTAAGCACATTATCTATATTTACTTATTTATGCATTTAAATATAAATTTAATTGAAAAGATAATAGTTTTAATAGCATAAATATCCAAAAATATATTATAACTAATAATATTTAATTTATCAAATTATTGACAAAAAAATTCTTATCACATATTAAAATTAAAACACACAAAATTAAACAAAAACAAATTTTAATATTTACATTGTATGCCTATTTTACACATAGGTACATATTAATAAATTAAATATTGATAATAATTTGAAATTTTTTACAAATAAGTATATTTTATTATTATAATTTATGTACATATTGTATATTTTATATTTTTTGCACTTTTTTGTAAATTGTATGAACAAAGTAAAATTTATACACTATAAGGTTATTAGGACTTTTCACACGATCTAACACTCATCCAGCAATAAAGTTCAAAAGGAATAATCTTGTATTATGACATAATACTGTCGTCGTTGGGAGACTTTGGGCAATCTGCAGGGCACTACAATTAAACAGTACCTCTACAAGCATATATGAATATAATGAAAATCAATTGTTCTCTACGGCTGTGAAACATGGCTACTCAAACTCAATTCAAAAACAAACAAGCTACAAGTATTTGAAAATAAATACCTTTGAACAATATATAATATAAGATGGCCTAAAAAGATTACAAATGAGAACTGTTAACCATCTCAAGGCAAGAAACCATACACTGTCAAATAAGGAGAAAGAAATGGAGATGGATACGCCTTATACTATGGAAACCGAAAGAAACCATTGAGCTTCTGGCACTTGATTAGATTCCGCAGAGGAAGAGAAGTGTGGGCCGAACAAAAATAGTTTGGATAAGATCAATTGCAAGGAAAATTGAAAGCTGTGGAAAAACATGTACAGCAATTTGCCACTGGCTTAAAACAAAGTACGATGAAGCTTTATGAAAAGCCTATGTAATTCTAGTTAGTGAACCAGGGAAAAAAAACCGTTATTATCAATTGTCGGCATCAAGTATCACTGGTCTAATAAGTAAAATGAATTAACAGTGTCAAATGAAATTTCGCCAACGTTATAAGTATGTTACATTTTCTTCAAACTTTTGTCGTCGAACACTATTAGCTGCGTCGCATTGTTTTAATTTCAAGCAACCTAGTATCTACTATCTATACATCATATATACTTGTTTAAGGTACTTAGTTATGAAGTATGTATTAAAAATATGCAATAAGTAGTAGAAGTTTTGCATAGGTAAAATAAAAATTGTTTATTCATATGTAAAATATATATATAAATAAATAAAAACAAAATTTTATTATTTATATAACTACTACATACTTACTTTGTTTTGTTCATAATAAATTTCATAAAATTTGTTAACTATATTTTGCTTCCAAATCTTATTTAAAAAATCGTCGTTGTGTAAAGACCCTAATATTAGAATTACTATAAAAGTACCTAAATGGTCTTTTGATTTTTAAATAGTTAATTTATTTTAACTAAGCAGTTTGAAAGTCTTTTAAGCAGTCTTTTGAATTGTTTTATTATAAGCCTTCGTGATTAGAGACTTAAAATCTTTTACCTAAGAGAGCGGAAAGTTATAATCCATGTTTAAAAATCTTAAAGTATGGATATCTGTTAAATCAATCCCAATCAAGGCTAAAATAGCGATCAATTTTGATATTTGAACCCCCTGGTCAACATCTAAAAGTAGAAGTAGAAATATCAGTCATCGGTAAATTATAATCCAAGTTTAAAAAACTTAAGTAAACTATAGAAATCTGCTTAATCAATCCCAAACAAGCCCGAAATAGCGACCAATTTTAAGATTGAACCCCCCCTTGTTAACCTCTAAAAGCAGAAGTTTTTGAAATAAAAAAAAGTATACACAAGTAATTGAATTTTGTTGGTCGATTATTTTATTTTTTAATTCAAAATATAATCGATTTTTAATTCAACAAAATTATAAAGCTTTACGCTCTTACAGGTCATTGAACTATAATTAATTTAAAAGTAATTAAAATAACAAATATTTTTCAATTCTTATATAACAACTTGTATATTTTAAATATATATAAAAAAAAAATTAAATAAAAATTAAATTTATAAAATATAAGTAAGTAAGTAAAAGATGATGTTAAGGTCTCATTATTATTTGCGATGATCCAATATAGTATTATCGAATTCAAATTAAAACGATTTTATTTCAAATTTTTTTTTAAATTTAATTGAATTGACATAAATTATTTTATCTATAGATTTTATAGGGGGTTTTTTTTGCAATTACTTGGTTTTTTATACTTTTAATCACTTATCAAAGACAAATTAAAGTCAATTTTAATTTTACAGTGTTTGTTTTTTTTATTTTTTCTATTTTTAACTCTAAATTCTTTTTTCACCTTGACTGAATAGTTAAACAATTTCTCAATTATATTTTAAGTTTAATTCTAAAAAAAAAGCTAAGTAATAAATATAATAAATAGTTGAAGCCATTTAAAAACAATTATATAAGTAGTTAAAAGGTAAATGATTTTAGGGTTCAAAAGTTTTTTGGAATAAGTTGGAAAATGCAAAAAAAAAGAATAAAATTTAAAATACAATTTTTAAATATGAGTCAGTTTAAGATTAATTCATTAAGTACTTAAATACTCAAATTATATTAAAATAATTAATTAGGAACTATAAAAATTGAAAGATATCTATAGGTATAAGTTTAAAATTGAATAATTTTATATTCTCAGATAAAGTTATTAATTAGTAAGCTTAAAAGTATTTTAAAAATTTAATTATAACTCGTTTTATCTTAGAAAAATTTAAAATATCTAGAAAATGTGGGTGTTCTTCTGTTGAGGGGACCCAAAATATCGAGATGACGTCATCACATAACGGTACTTTATATCTCCAAGTTTTCGAATAAGTATGTCATTAGTATCGTCATGTTAGCCATCTAGTGGTCGAAAAATGCATTACAAAATTTTCTTAATTTTTTGTAAAATCTTACGTAAGGTCAAAAATATGACGATACTTATGACATATATTCGAAAATATGGAGATATAAAGTACCTTTTTGTGTTGACGTCATCTCGATATTTTGGATCCCCCTCAACGGAAGAATATCCGAAAATGTAAAACTAAATATAAAAAAGGGGATTTCCCCAATTTTATTTCTATAGTAAATAAATCAAATAGAACAATAGAATTAAAAAGTTATTTCAAAGTAAGTACCTAAGATTGTATTATTTTATAGGATTTTATTATAATTTTAACCATTCGATTTATGCCAAATAAAAATTTTATGCGGTAAAATATTAAAACAATATTATTTCACATCAATTTACGTCATCATGATAATTCCTTATATTATGACAAAAACAAAATAAATTAATATTTTTATTGCATAAAAAAACACTAAAATGTATTGTTTTTAATTAAAATTAATTAATATAATAAAAACGTGAGCTTTTATTTATGAGTTTAAAAAAAAAAATAATATTTTTTGAACATTAATATATATAAAAATTCATAAATTCGAAATTGAATTGATATTGAAAGTGCATTTTCAAAATAATTTAATTTGAAACAAGGTTCCCATAGATCGTAATATAGAAAAATGTACATAATAAAATTTATATATTTAGGGTGCATCAAAATGAATTCAAATATATGTATTACAATAACAATTTTGATAAAAGGTATTCGAAAGTGAACAATTTAATACAATCTATTACGCATACAATAATTTTTATTAAATGAATCATTAAACGAGAATTTATTCTAGAATTAAGTTCCTACACAAAATAGGCCAGTGTTAAGTACTCCAATATTTTTTTAAATTAATCATTTGTTATCACTTTTTATTTAAATCAAAATTTCTAGAATAAATTGTCCTAGTATCAGTACATGGGTAATGCCCTGCTTCCAAAAAGCCTTTTTAAGTATAGGTTAAAAAAGTCTACTTAACAATTCAATTTTGCTTAATGTGTCAACGATTGAATATTTTGAACCCACATGTTTTGAACCCCCTAAAAGTGTCCCTAAAAAATTCTTAAAATGCCAGTCTCTTTTTCTAAAAATCTGTTTTTCTAAATTTTTGCATATTTCTAGGCAATTTATTAATAATCAATAATTAAGTACTTGTTGTTGTTTTGATATGGGGATAACATGTGCCATTCTGACATATACCCCTTGCGGCCCGTTGTGCACCTACTTTCAATACTTTCTATTAATTGATAAGCAATATTATTTATTATATTTATATTATATATTCGTATATTTATAAACTATATTTGGTCACCATGGAGATTTGTAAAGAAAAATTATTTTTCCAATTAAAAATATTAATGACCCGTACGGGCACCCCCTCGGTTATTAAGCCAAATGCGACTCGCACTAACCCTAGGCAATATATTAATAATCAAAAATTGGTTACTTAATATTTAAATAAGTAATTACTGTTAGATCATTTTTCCGAAATAATTAAATTATTTAATTAAGTATAAGTACTTAGTTATTAAATTTTAACACTTAGTACATATAAGTATTTATTAATTTAATTTTTAATTTAAAATTAGCTTTTAATTAATTTTCGAAAAAAATTCTAAAAAAAAAAGTTAATTTATGGACCTTTACTATAAATTAAAACTTAAAATTAAAAGAAAATGCACGTGACAACCATATATAGGTGGCATTGGTATTTATTTTTGGAAATAAAATCATATAATTTATTTTATATTTAAAAGTTAAAATTCCAAATGAAATATGTAATAAAAATCTATAATAAGAAAATCAAATTTAAATTTCTAAAATAATTTAAATAATTTATTACAAAATAAATTTTATGTAAATGAAATTAATTTAAAATGTTTTTTTTTCTTTTTTTTTTTACTAATCTAATCGCGCTCGGAAATAATTTCTATTCAATTTTTTTTTTTATAATAAAAATTTAACAAAAAAAAAACAAAAAAAAAAAAAAATTTAATTAGAACATTTAAAAAAAAAAAAATTTTGTTTATTTTTTAACATTTTCAAATAATTATTGTAAAATGAGATGAAATGTTTATTTCCTAAATTTAAACATATGTATATATATATATATATATATATATATATATAAACAAAAGAATTTTCTTGCAAAATTACATTAAACGTGAGAAATTAAAAAAAAAAAACTTACGGAATTTTCTATTTTAAATTATATTAAAAATAAGGCGGGAGTGAAATAAAGTCGAACTAACTTTATTACCAAAAAAAAATGGAAATAACAATTAAAAAAATCGAATCAAAAAACTGAATAATCAATAATTGTTAATCTTGCATATATAAATATATAGAAATATTCCAGAAAAAGGGAGTACGCTGATTTCGAAGCAGTCTCAAATCCCTTTTTTATGGTTTTCTTCGCACATATATTCTCAAGAAAGAATTCGAAGGCTGCCCGCCCTAAAGTCCCTCACTAAACAAAATATTGAAACTATAATTTTGCAAATAACGATAAAATTCTTCTACAGATTCTTTTAAAAGTTAGAGTTAGGATTTGAATTCAATTGCTCGTTTTTAATTTATTATTTTGAACTATTTATTTGAATACTGGCCAGCATTTCGACTTTTTTTCTTTTATTTTATATTCGTTTTAATTTTTTTTTGGAAATGAGATAGAATTGGTAATTTGACTCTATTTCCATGGTTTTTGATTATAAAGTCGAATTGACTTAATTTCGTTCGCCTTTATTTCAGCCTCCAAAAATTTATCCGATAGTGATTTCCATTTGACTTTTTTGATGTATCTTAATTACATCTTTAATTTAAATCTTGATTTCAAAATACATATTTAATTCAAATCTTAATTAAAAACATTTAATTTAAGTCACACTTAATCTTTTATGTAGGAGTAAGTGAAAGACTTACACTTTTATTTTATGAATGGAAAAGACGTACTATAACAAGTAAATATTAAGTATATTTAATAACTTTAAGTAACAGTTGTTCATTTATGTAAATCTTAACTAAAGTACCGCCTTACTTTCAAATCCAAATAAAAACATAACCTTTTGACAAGGAAATTGATAAGTATATATTTATATACCAAATTAATTCACTTAGTTAATAAGAGGGCTTCTAAAATTTCTATTTTATATCGAAGCACGCAAGTTCATTTGGTTCACAAACTACACATGCAAACCTGTTCCAAAAAAGAGTATATTTATGAGTTCAAATAGATTCTCTAAACCTCCAAATTTCCAAATTTTCAAAATTCACCAAATTAGCACCCACCCACACTTTTCTTACACACCATACAAGACAAAATAATAAAAAAAAAACACTATAAGTATATACGTATACTTAAATCACGAACAGAATATACAAAATATTTGTAATTAAAATTGGAGGACACATTTTATAGATTCAACTGTTTATAATTATTGTATTCAAGTAAAACAAAAGTACTATTTACCTACTACTTACTAAGTATCTATAGATAAAAAAAAAAAAAAAAAAATCCAATGTATTAAAAAATTTTGCAATTATTATTTTCGCGTGTTATGTCTGTCACCTTCAATAACAGTAATTTCCCAAAAAAAAAAAATAATTTATACCCAACTTTTATTTTAATTTTAGTTAGTTAGTAAATACAATCAACAATCATTGATAGTAGTAACTGTGCTAAATTAAAAAAAAAATATACCTGTTGGGTACCTGGTTGAAAACTTTTGCTTTCATTAAAAATTTTCAAAAAAAAATTTTAAAATAAACGTGAATATTATTTATAATGAACCCCAACTACTTACTAAAAATTTATGTTAATTTAATTGAGTTTAATGCTATTATCATAAAATTTGTCAACATTTTATTTATTTTTTTTATGTTTTAAACATTCCTAAGTGTTATAATATCATTCTTGAATGGAATACCATATGATCATTTAATTTTAAAAATGATTTTTTTTTTTTTGGTAATTTTTAATATAAGTACTTTAGTGTATGTATGCAAGTCATAAATCAAAACCCATATGGTAACTTGGATATATTTATATACTTACTTATAGGTGTTATGTGAATTTTATAAATAAATATTAATAAACGAATTAGTAATTAAGAAAGTACTCATTAAAAAAATTAATAAATTCAAAATTATATCTTTTTAGCTCTAAGAAAATGTACTAAGTAATATGCGCATGCGCGTTATACTTAAGTTCTAATAAATCGTTACATAATACATAAATACCTTCTTAGTTAAGTTAAAACGAATTACTAATCACTTAAAGAATTTAAAAAAAAAATTTAAAGTATATTTATTATACTGTTATGTGGTTTCGTTTTTGTTATTGTTGCTGCGAACAATCTAGAACACACCTTGAAATTAAAAAATTATTATTACACCTTAATATTAATAATAATAATAAAGACATTTTGTTATTCAATACTTTGGACTAGACATTAAGGCACGCAAATAAATATTTAAACAATAATTTTTTTATTTTCTTGAATTAATATGTGTCATTATTTTTGTAAATAACTGGTAATTAGTGTAGAAATTCTGATATATTGGAAATTAAAATTAAAAATTAATTTAAAACACGTGTGGTTGTCCAAAATAAATAAAAAATATAAGTGATAAGTGGATACAACTAGTAATCGATTTTTTTGAACAGACTAATCAAATAAAAGATCAATTTTTTTTAAACAAAACTATATGTCAATATTTCTATTCGGACAAGTTAAATTTAGATTTTAAGTTATTTGAGAAGGAAATTTTGCTTCTGTTACTATATGATCGAAGGCCACTATAAAAAATTATAATTAGCTGCAGATTCCCATTACATTAGCTTGATTAAATAATTACAATAAAATCACCATAGATACCAAAAGTGTATACAGATTCGGTCAAAGTTATCTATATAAAATCAACAATCAATGTTTCATTAGTTCTATTTAACTAATGGAGTTCTCAAATATTTTATACTTTGTTATTTATATAGTTAGTTAAATATCAATGTTTAAAAAATATTTAACTAAAAAATTGAATGCTAATTAATATAAATTAAATAGCAATACAAAAATGGAATTAAAAAGAAAGTTTTTAATTTGCCAGAATTTAAATATAAATTTAATATACTAATAGTAAAAATTTCTATTATAGATTTTAAACTTTAAACTAAAAAGAAAATATATGTTTTATATAATGTTTATTAATTCGAAAATTTTTATTACTTTAAATTAAATAAAATTTACTTTATAAAGAAAATATTGCACTCGTCTTATAATATTTTACATAAGTAATGTTTCCAATTTATTAATTAAGTATTTAACTTATTTACTTTTAAGTAACTAAGTATAAAATGTTATTTCAGATGCGCTGTTTCTAATATTAATAGTGTTTTAGTATATTACTTTAATGTTATTTTTACTCAATTTAAGTTTTAAAATTTCATTTTAAGCTTTTTTTTAAATATGGTGTTTTCTTTTTTTTAGATCGTCTATATATCTGTTTATTACAAAAATGGTGACATAATTTCCATGGATATTTTTTTTTTACCGAGGGAATGGAACGCACGAACGCCACACATTGAAACTGTGCGGTGATTCTTTGGGTAGTGTGCGACTTTAACACACCAAAACCACATCTTTTTTGAACCAAACTTTAGAAAGAAACCTGCGATACAAATGTACAGTTTGGTGACAGGAATAAGGAATATAAAATGATTTTGGGATTATGGGGAGGTTATTTGGGAATTTTGGATTGTTGTGGGATGCTAAAAATTTGGAGTGATATTTAGAAGAAAGATGTTAATATTCTTCTTAAATTTAATTAAGTCGTACACACACGAATTACAAATTTTAGGAAACGTGTAACGTCATCTTAACAATTCGACACAGAAGGAATGAGAAAAAGTGTTTTTACTATATAAGTTACTGAATTCTTTTAAATTTCGTTACTGACTATCTTCCATATCTACTGAACTTAATTCAAAATATTTTAAAACTATTTACAACATCCTAAATCTCTTAGACTTATTAACTTAAACAAATCGGATATTCTAGCAAATTAAATTTCAAAACTTCAAACTGAAATAAAATCTGTCAGAGTAAACTCATTTGGAAGATATCAGATAAACTTTTTAAAAGGTGGAAAGTAAATAGAATTTTATTAATATTGAAGTGTTTCATAAATTCTGATTATAAATAAATTATAAGATTATAAATTTAATTCATCTAAGACTAAGTGCTTCCTAAAAACTTTCTATTGTAATTAACCTTATGGAAATGTTCACTTATAAAAACTGAGATGTTTTTTTTGAATTACATACTTAATATGTATTTAATTAATTTGAATTTATATACTAGTAGCTAACGTTAGTATATTAAGTATTATTATTTTTTTTTATTTTTATTATTAGAAAACTCAAAAAATTTCCATTTATTTATTTATTTATTGAATTCAATTTTAAATTTTTTTAAGCAGTATAATATATATGTATATATTTATTTTTTATTATGTATAAAATATGAAAGTATTGCAAAACTGTTCAATAGAGAACATATTGAAATACAAATTACAAATTTAACTTTTATGTATAGCTATAAATACTAGATATTTGAAAGAACTCAATAATAAGTACTTATGCTAAAAAACATTGAGTACATACTTATAGATATAGTATATTATTTAAATATTGAAATTTTACAGAGGTACTTTTAATATTTTGGGCCTTGGTCACAATTATCGCAGCCAATTAGCATCACGTAGCATCGAAATAGCAAAATGTCAAAAAATTTAACTATCAAATTTTCAAGTTGAAACTTTGTTTTTACTTTCATTGTGTGCATTTGTATTGTTTTCATTATGTTTAACTTTTGAAGTAGGTTTTCAACTTTGTTGGCTGCGCTTATTGTGTTCAGGAGGTTAATTTTCATGTTTAATATAATTTAACTTTTTAATATTTGTGTCATTTTAAGTAGGAATACTGATATCTTTAGTTTTCTTTTTATCTATTTTTTGAATATATTTAATATAATAATTTTATAGACAATATAAATAACTTTTTAACCAAGATTATAAAATCTACTAAAATCTACTAAATCTACTATCAGTAAGTATGTAGTGTTTAACTTTGCGGTTAACTTAAATGACTAATGTTTCGTATAACAGTTTTACCCTTTGGACAGATTAAGTGTTAAAAATAACACTATAGGGCTATAATTAAATACTTACAGTTTTTTCTATAACAGGTAATTGAAGAATTATTTTGGAACGTTATTAACTGAATTTAGAACCCAATTGATATCAAAAATAAGTCGGGGAATTGCATTTTAAAACTAATAAGTTGAACAAACCTCAAGATTGACTTCAAATAAAAATTTGAAAAAAGTAAAAGTAAGTAATAAATATCACATATTAATAAATGAGCATGCAATATTGAATACAATAAATCAAACCTTTTTTTTCGAATCTCAGATTCCCAGGACATAAAATGTCAAAATATTAAAAAAAAAAAACATTTTTTCCTCAAATAAAACTAATAAAGTTTTGAAATCCAAATACTCATATATACGTATATTTTATCTTTGAGAATAAATCCACATCAAAAGTTTAACTATGTTAATTTTTATTTGATATTTTTTTAAATTGCAAAATTAAATATTTAGCAATATTATGACATAATATTTTTATTTACTAATTTATTATTATTATTGTTTTTTTGTTTTTTTTTCGAGAAATGAGGAAAAAATATAAAAAAATTTGAAAATATAAAGCTTTGTGAAAGTTTATTGACGTAAATTATGAATCAAATTACTTATTTATTACCTACAATATATAACTTATAAATATTGAAGATTAAAAATTCGTTAGGTAGTCGACTTTTTTTTTAAAGTATCTTAGTATTAATTAAATAAGTTATTTTTCTTATATTTACTTTGGTTATTTAAAATATACGTATATATATATTTTAAGAAAAGGAATACATATTTTTTAATAATATATAAATATTATAAAAATATTTGAAATAATTCCTAAAGTTTACTTATCAAAATCAATCACTTTATTTTCAAAATTACCATGACAATGACATTTTAAATATCGCATAGCTGTATTTCTTATTATTCGGCACTTACTTAACTTATACACTTGAGTACTTTTTAATATGATTGTAATTTAAAATTAAAAAATGCGCGGTAATTCCATTTAACTTATTTCCGCGCGCATTTTAATAATAAATTCCAGAATTTTATTAACTTTTCTATTACTTAGTTACATTTTTTTTTAAAAAAATGCACATTAATTAATTATTAAATAAAATAATTAAAGTATATGATAATTACTGAGGTATTTTTTTTTAAATTTTAATACTAAATAAGTATATGATAAGGTAAACTCATAAGTTAAATATGGGTTTGATTAATATTGTTTATTAATATTTGATAATTAAATTTTTAAATTTAATATGAATTGTAATTCTCAGACTTAATTTTAAATTGCTAATTTAATTAGTAAATACATATTCATAAAAATGTACCTAAAGAATGAAAATTACAACTTCTGGAAAATTATTTTTGACTCATAACATATAGTTAATCAAATTTTTTTAATTAAAATAAATATATACTTGTATATATTTATACATACTTATTTAACTATGAAATTTTATAAACACTTATCAGTATACTTATTTACTTATCTTAATATTTAATTGATTTGTAATCCGAATTTATTTCATTATCATTAAATAAAAGTGTAATCTTTAAAATTTTATAAATTTCATAAGTCACAAAATTTGAGAATCTGTGTTTAAAGTAATATTTTATCAATTACTTATCAAAATGCTATTTAGAAAATGTGTCTTTATCTAGTTGGGCAGTAAAAATATATTATAAAAATTAATTACTCATAGAATTTTCTATTTTAATTAATTAAAAAAAAGTTTAAGTACCTAAGTATACTAACTTCAAAAATTTCTTTAGATTAAAAAATAATTTTTAAAAATAGATTTGGAGAAGTATTTTTGATTGATAAAAATTTAAGCAGACATTCAGGTTTTTCTGATAATAAATAAGAGATACAGGTTAGTAAAGGTCAAATGTGATTAAATTAATTACACTTTTTAGAATAATACCCACATAAGTGTAGTTTTGAGCTTGTAAAATTAATTATATTGCTGTTATATTTAAAATATGACGGTGACTAAGGTACTTGCGGCAAATAAGGCCTAGCGGGTAATAAGGCCTAAACAACAAAAATCATACTAAAACTTTTAAAATGCACTTTATTGATTTACACATCCATTGATAATTGTACAAAAATGTCCGATCTAAAAAATTACTTATTTCACTACAGCCATTTTGATATTATTTGTGTTTATATTTTGAGGATTCTTTTATTTTGTGAAAATATAAATTTTTTTTTTTTTAACGTAAGTAAGATTTTGACTAAAATTATAATTATTATTCTTATTTTGTCTTAAATATTTACTTTGTGATTGCTTTCTTTAACAAAAGAAATTATTTTATTAATATTTTATTAAAAAAGTGGTTTTTTAGATTTTATAAAAAATAGTTAATAAAGGTTTAATAAGGCCTATTAAAAAAATTTATAGGCCTTATTAAACTCTCTATTATTATTTTTTTTAAAGAACGAATATTAATATTAAAATTAATCACATTTTATATTTTTCGAGAGGTAAATAATAAATATTGGTAATTTGCATATAAAATGTGTTTCCAGATCTAAGCTCTTTTTGTATCATGCCACCAAAAAAACGAAAAAAAAAAAAATTATCTTGACTGAATTAATGTTTTTTTTTTAAGTAAAAAAATTAAATTTTTTTTTAATTTTTTTAGAATATAAGATATAAATAACAAAACCTACTATGTAATATGTTGAATTTTTTTTAAGTTATCGAATTTTTTTTTGTTTGTTTTTTAAAAATATACTTGCCTTATTAAATATATGAAAAAATATTTAGGCCTTATTATACTAACATAGTATAATAAGGCCTTTTTTAGCATTTTTGTAAAATGTTTATAATTTTATGTTTCCTAGTCAGAATGGACTGTTATGTTTTTTTTTTTAAGTATAAGATTCTGTTTAACTAAAATGAAATAAAAGTTATTGAATTTATTCAGTAGTTTTTATTATTTTATCAAATTTCGTTAGCTAGGCCTTATTTGCCGCAAGTACCTTACTACACTTATTTTATAGTTCTTTGTATCTTTAGCTGATATAGAATTAAAATATTTAAATAACTTTTAAAAGAATTTTAAGTAAGTATTTAAATAAGTATAATTTGGGAGTGGCTCAACATCTCGAATGAGAAAATCCCAGAAATACGAAATCCTGTAAATTTATTAAATCCCGTAAGTGCATAATCCCGTAAAAACATAATCCTGTTTGTACAAAATACCATAACTAAATCTAAAATATAAATAACACACAGGTTCCTAGATGTTATCTACGTTAACGCGTTATTTAGTTGTTAAAATTCCCAAGTAACTGGAAATTTGTATGAAAAAAAGTTGTCAAAAGTATTGTGAAAATAACATGTTACTCAGTTTAACATGTTTTTTTTCAAGGTTGTATGCTTAAATTTTTTTACATAATCGATTTTTATTCCGATTCATCGAAGTTTTTTTGAATCTTCATACCCTTGGATGACAGCTGTCTTGAAATTTTTTTTTTTTTAATTATTTTCCCATTTACGAATATTATTATTTTTTAAATTATTTGAAGCCATTGAAAAAAATTTTGAATAGTAACTTAAAATAAAAACTTTAGCATTTGCTTTCTTTGTAGGAGTTTCTTTCTCTCACGTTTTATATTATTAATTGAACTTTTAATGTTTCCAATTTCATTAATTAAAACATTTCTTTTATTTAGAATATGCAATATTAACATATTTTTTTTTGAAACCATTTTTATATTTAACTATGCACTTCTGTTGATAAAAAACATAAATAAAAATTTTAAATCAAACTGTCAAATTTAACAACTAAAAACGTAGTCTGAAACGAATTGTTATTAACATGAAATATGACGGCTATAACATGTTACTTTCGCATAGTGTGAATAGGGTATAAGAGTTTAAAATTAATTAATCGTTTTTAAAGATTAAAACGTGCATTTTTTATAATAATAAAAAATATAACAAAACTAATATTAGAATAAATTTTAAACATGTTAACATTATTAAACACTTTTAATGATAACAAAGTGATCAACGAATGCATTTATATAAAAAAAAATCACAAATAAGAAAGTAACTAATCTTATTTAATTTATAGGAGTGCATTAAATTGATAACAAATTAAGTACTTATCAATATATACGTATCAATAGTAATAAACAATATTTATAAAAAAAAAAAAAATATAATAACTAAGTACTTACTTAACATAAATTGAAAGTGTTTTCTAACACTTAATAAATAATAAAAAAATAATTCTTCGATAATGATTTGTTATCAATTCAACTTTCTGATTAAAATAACACACAGTGATGACATTTTTATTCACAGGAAATCAGATGTGCATTTAAGCTTCTCGTAGGAATGGCTCATAAATTTTCGAAATTGAACTTGGTATTTCAACACTTATCGATTTTTATACTTATAATTTCTTGGATGACTTTTACTGCAATTTAAGTTATTTCGAAAATTTTAGTGAATCCATTGATCATCTCTATGATCTCTATTAGGTTTGTTTATGTGGGAACTGCGATAAGTGATAAGAGCGTGGATAAGAGCATAGCGTAGAAAACTATATAAATACATGATTTAAATATAGGTGTTATATTGGAGTATCGCTTTGATCAACGATAAACCAAATAGAATTTCTATGCTATGCTCTTATCGACGCTCTTATCACTTATCACAGCTCTAACATTAACACAACCTTAGATATGGCACTTAATTTCATTATTGTAATATTTAATAACTTTACAAATTATAAGTTTTGAATTTCGAAAAATAGATTAAGGAAACACTACTGGTACACCCTACCTACCGAATTAATTTCAATACTTAAAGACAAAGAAATTATCAAGCTTTCTTAAAAATTTTAATTTAAAAAAATTACTTACTCATAAGTAATCAATAACTAATTTCTATAAAAAAAATTTAAACCAAAAGTACTTATTTATAAATATAAATAATTCCTAAATAATGTTTCTACTTAAAATTAATATTTAAATAATTTATAATACAAAATTAATTAACTTTACTTGCACACATTGTTTCAATGAACTTTTAAAATTTTTATAAATGAATTTAAAAAAAAAAAATGCCAAAAGAAAACTAATATGTCGTATTATACTTAAGTACTTATAATTTATATATATACATTAAGTACTTATCTATGTACTGAATTTAATTATTTTATAAATATTTCACCTAAAGCTAGCAAGTTTAGGTAGAAAAATTTGTCCTATACCTACCTATCTAACTAAATATATGTATTAGTATATATACTTATATATATATATTTATTAATTTAAATATTTATTTATTTAAATTCATTGCAACAAATCAGTATAAAATTACAATTAGGAAGTTTTTTAGTATAAGTATATCTAGTAGTACTTATTAACCGCATTTAAAAAAGAATTCATTTCAATTAAAAACAAAAATTTTCTAAAAATATTTTACACAAAAAATAAATACAACAATTTTTATTTTTTTTAAACTTATAGAAAGTAGAATAATAAAATAATATATTATTATACTATTTTATTTTTTTATTTTATCATGTTGTGGTCAGTGGCCTTATTTAAAAGTCACAAATATATAAATATATATTAATTGTGTATATATATATACAAAAATACATATTTATTTACAAATTCGACGCCCGTCTGTTAATATTTGAAATATATTATAAGTATTATATTTAAGATATATAGTTATATAGATTCAATACAAAAATGTAAATATATATATATCAAAGTATATAATATATATATATAGAAAATAAATTCTAATAAATGTTGCCAAAAATATACAATTATAAAAGCAATGTAATATTTATATTTTTAAAAAAAATATCTACAAAATAAATTTTTCATTTCAACTAATTTTCTAGTATTTATCTCATAATTTAAAATAGAAATTTTTACTTATAAATAATTTCCTTTAAAAAAAAATTTAAAAAATAAAAAAACTAAAATAAAATTTTTGGGTAAAAAAAAAATAATATTATGGTGGCAAGTATTAATTTATATTTTATTAAAAGGCTGACGTATGTTGTGGTAGGTATTTTAGAAGTATATAAGACATCAAATTATTGAAAATATGGCGAAGAGTTATTAATTTGGTTTAAAAATCAAAAAATTTTCTTAAAAAGGTTTTTATAATTAAATTTAAAAGTAAATATAATAAAAATTAACAAAATAAGTTAAGTACTAATCAATAAAATAAGAATAAAAAAAAATAATAACATAAAATAAAACACAAAATATCATGACTATCTGATAAAGCCTTAAAAGTTTAATACCTTCATTATAAATAAATTTTAATAATAATATTTTCTAATATAAATTCAAATCAAAAAATCTAAGCCGAAATCCAATTTTTGTTCAAAAACTTAACCCCAATCTCTTTTTATTATTTACTCACTTTACTATCAAAAAAAAAAAGTGACCAGTCCTTATATAGAATACCTAGAGAATAAGTTACATATAATTACATGACGCATTCTTAAATTGATATTTCCTCAAAAAAAAAAAACACAAAATAAGTAAATATTTATGTGCAATTCAAAGAACTTATCATAAAGTAACTTTCAAGTTAAGATTATTAGTAATTATTCACCAATCTTAATCATCAAACATTCCTTCGATAAGTAATACAATTAAAAATCATTCATGCTGAACATAATAATTTGGTACTGCAAAACATAATAAATTTACTGTTATAACTTAAGTATATATGTATATAAAATTTATACGAACTTTTATATTATTTTTGTACTTAACTTACTTAAGTATTTCATTTTTAAGTTTTAATTTTCAAAAATAATTTAGAAGAAAACTTATCAGTATTTCTTAATATGTATAACACATTTTATTGAATTAGTATTTATGATATATACTTGATAGTTATAACTTGTCATCGAGAGATTTAACATCTCTACTACTCATATATGATATAAATAGTAACCTTTTAATTAATTATTTTAACTTTATCGAATTAACAAGTTATAACTCATTTTTAAATAATTAATAAAAAAAACTAACAAAATTTGATTAGTTATGTGAATAACCATTCAAAATTAGCTCTAAGGTTGGACTGAATTATTAGAATATAATAATAATAATGATAATAATAATAATAATAAAAGTAACTAATAATAGATAAACTTAATATAAAAATGACTAATAGAAGAAGAATGAATATCTTTAAGCAAATCAATAACAATTTAATTAAGAATTAAAAACATCTCATCCATATTTCAAAAACAAATTTTTGAACTTAGTAGATTTTAAACTTAAATATTTAATAGTACGTTTAAAAAAAAGTTATTATTCGTTTATTTTTAGAAATAGTTACTTATGTGTGATTTTTTTTACTATATATATAGATATTTATATATTTTAAACATACATATGCAACAGCTTTTAATAACATTTATATGTCATAACTCATAACATAACTAAATCATAATAATTAATCAGTAACGTAATGCAAGTTATGTTAATACATAATACATGTATGTACTTTTAAATAACTTTTTCAGTTAAATTTCACACAGTGTTAACTTTTACATATGAATTTACAATTTAACATATTTTACCTAATATTATGTACACATATGAATTTAAATATTTTTATCACTTCACTTTCATCATAATCTTCATAAATAACAAAAAAACCACTTTTTTAAAAAAATTTTTAATGACTAATTGGTAGCGGTAGCGCCAATAATTTGCTGAGAAAAAATATCAAATGCGATTCATTTTAAAATTTTAATAGGTACTATTACTTTACTTAAGTTGTTATTTAAGTTTAGTATATTTAAGTATGTAGTCACTAGTTAGTGGACTAATATCTAAGTGGGGTAATAACAATAATTTATTTTAAGTGGGGTATTTAAAAACAAATACAATGTGTGCATCAAAAACAATTATATATGTAATTATCAAATCAGCTTCTAGTTCTTACTAAACAGCTACTAGTATATTAAAAAATTAAGATATGCATTTAAAAGTGTTTTAAGTAGGAGATTTTTTTAAACGAATTTTGAATTGAAAACAAAATAACTAAACTAAAGATATTAAGTACTTAATTATTTAATTGGTATCCTCAGTAACACCAATTTAAGATTATATCATTAAGTATCCACGAGAATATTAACTAAAGATTGAGGAAGGAAGATTTAAAAATTTTGAACTTAAAAATTCAATAATTTTAAATTTTTGAGCTTGTTCTAATAAAATAAGTTGAGCCAATCGGGAACGTATTAAAATCCTAAATCACATAATCCCAATTACTGAACCCCAAAATTAGAAATTTCCAAAATTAAATACCTTTGTAGGAAAGCTTGTAAGCTTTCATATAGTTACTATTAGTATTAATTTTAAGAGTTGGATTAAGCTAAGGAATGTCGATTTTTACAGAATCACACATAAATATATGTACCTATAAGTATATTAGGTTTTAAATTAGAAGAGGTTTAGAGTTGGATATTAAATCAGAGTTACTATATGTCTTTAACAAAATATCTAGTGATTTTAGGGTTTGCTATAAAATTGGTATTATATGTTTTTTCCAGAATAATTATGTATAAATTATAATTTAGCAAGGATTTATAATGTGTTACAAAATCGAAATTTTCAGAAATGAACAATTTATTTTAGCGGGGCTAGTTTTTAAAAAATTGTTAGTTTGCCATTGCATTTTGGATTATTTTTTTTTAAGTCGAAGTTTCTTTTTTGGAATATTTTTTTAAAATTTCGTACGCAACCCAAATAAGATTTGTGATTTGGGATTTGGTAATTTGGGATTTTGCGATTTGGGATTTTGGAATTTGGGATTACATACCCAACTTAAGTGCTGAATTTATGATTATTTATACCTGTAACTGTCAATGAAACATATGCTTACTAAAGAGTAATAAAGAGAGAAAAGACGAAGGAGAGATGCAGAAATTTTGAAGAGGAATTGTGTAGGAATAAATTAACCTGCATTTTAGCTATTGTATATATATACTTAATTATATTACAGTGATTGTCACTATAGAAGACATTAGATATAGATTGACATTGCAACAAAATAACCCAGATACTTGTTCTACTTACTTGAGAAGTGCGACCGATGATATACATATTCATTCTTAATTTTAAATAACGTAGTACTTACATCCAATTCAAATTACCAAAAAGTACTGATTTCATTCACATTTCAATAAAAAAAATTGTAAGTTTTCAAAATGAAAGTAGTATACAAATTTTGAAAAATTTTGTTGATTGACTTGTTCCTATACTTAAAACGAAATATTTAAAAATTAACATTTCAAATCATTTCAATTTATTCCAATATTATTTTATTAGTCATACCTCAGAATTAATTTCCATGCAATTGATCATATTCCAAAACTTTTTTCCATCAAAATTTATTTATCTATGTTATTTTAATTAGTTTTTTTTTTTTTTATTAGAAAACGTATTTTTAATCATGAGTCAGCAGCTATAATAAGTATGTAATGTTGTATTGAACATTAAAAAAAAACATATATGAGAAAAATTAACTTTTAAGCATTTTCATAACGAAAAAATGAAAAATTCCAGAAATTTTATAGTGTAAAATTTTTTAAAGCTAAATAATAATAAAAAATTTCCAAAAATATTTTTTTTAAAAAAAGCTCATTTTTTTTTATTATCATTTTTTTTTAACATACTTGATAAATATGTAAGTAAATATTTAAGTTTTAACATAATGTTGTATGTACTTAAAATGCAATTTTTGAAATTTTAATTTCTTTTATGAATACATAACATAAGTAATTTATTTCCTTATTAGCTTTAAGTACTCAAGCTTTAAGTTTTGAAATAATACATTGCATTATAAGTATATATATATATATATATATATATATATACATATAAAGTTGTGTATGTAGTCATGACTTATAGTTGGGCATTAATGAAAGTTTTTAATCAATTAGCACTTTTTAATAATGTATAAATTACTTAAATAGTTATAAATAAGTACTTACAACAAGTACTTTCACTTTTATTCTTTAAATTCAATCATTTGAATAAATTTAAATTACTTTTCTTGAGCCCAGTAATGACAGGTATTCATACAGACTAATCCTTTAAATCTGTACTATTTAATTGCTGACACAGTATACTGTGGACAGAAGAGAGGTTAGATAAGTGAGGAAGTATACATAATTGGAACTAGATGAATACATTCACCCATTAGTTATTGTATAAGTACTGTAAAAGTACTGTATTCAAATGGTATAAATTGTCTAAATAAATGATGAACTTTAAAAAGCTAAGTCGATTTACATTTTAACTTATTAAAACAGTGATATATGAGTACTTATAAAAAAACTTCCAAAAACTAATTGGTATAAGATTAGAGAATTCTTAAAATATAATTACTAAGTAACTAAGTTCTACATAAAAGCATTCTCAAATATAATTACTAAGTAGCTAAGTACTTACTCTAATTAAATCTTTGGAATAATTTGATTACTATTAAAATTCACAAAGATCAAATTAAGAAGGCAAGAGTTATTATAATGCTTATATGCATTGTGAATACATTGATCCTGGTATTCGACAAAAATCTTAAGGGGGTAGAGGATGAACCCAATATAACATGGAGAAGATCATTAGCGAACGAGATTAATTCTCGAAGGAGAATAAAAGCAGCAGTAAAAAGGGAACATAAATTATACAACTGATATAGATGCTTTATAGAAGTCGTAAGTTTACTGGCGGGGGTGTACATACGAAAAGGGAATAAAGTATAGAATCAAAAGAAGTGTTCAACAAACTAGGACATTAGTCGGCATTCTTATTGATCCCTTAGATTTTTTTTCAGTTTTAATCAAGTTTATTTTTTATTTTCCAATAAAAAATCAGATCCTAATATCATTTAATGTAAGTGGGAATTACCTATAAGATATTTGATCAGACTCCTTCTAAAGAAATTATATATATATATATATATATATATATATATATATCTTTAAAACTGATTCAAATTATTGATTTATTTTAAAAATCCAATAAAATTTTTTTTAAAATATGTTTGTAGTAATTTATTTATATAATTTTCATATGTGCGAATAAATCATACAAGTATATATATATATATATATATAATCTAAAATAAATAAATAAATAAACCTAATTCAAATCTGAAAAATTTTATTTGATTATAGAATTAAAAGTTAAAAATAAAATCAAAATAATGTTAAAAAAAAATTTTAGTCTTTTAAGTTAAAAGCAATAAAAATTCTAAATAAATAAATTCAAAATAAAAAATGAGGAAAAGAGAAAGAAATATATATATATTCAGCTGCTTAGTATGTTAAGTATTTAAAACTAAGTACAATATACGTATATCAAATACATTTTCTATGATAAGCCAAATTTACGTCAATAAAAATACAATGGAAAGGTGTTTAACCACAACACAAAATCAAAATACAATGTAAAATTCAAAAATTAACGTAAGTAAGTAATTATTTATTCAAAAAATTTAATAATATAAATAAATAAAATACAATTTATTTTTTTAAATAATTTGTAGAAAGTTAGATAATAAGTAACTAGTTAAGTATAAGTATTTTATATAATAAAATAAATATTAATATGTTAAACAAAAATGTCCTAGCAGTTATTACCATAGTAACACCTCATAAAATTATTAAATTTTAATATATATGAATTGTTATAGTAATGAATGAGAATGAATGAAAAATACTAACTAAATTATAATTAAAAATTAATAAATTTTTATTATTACTAACTACTTAAATTAAATTCAGAATTATAGGTTTTAATAACATATTAAACAGTTTTATAATCATTATAGACTACACGCATTAAATTAACTAAGCTCTGATATTTCAATTTTATTTGAAATAAATTTTATAAATTATTTAACTTAGTTAATTAATATATTCTTTAAATTTTAATTAATTACAAACGTATAATTAGTTCGGAATGTTGTTTTTAAATATACAATTATTTTAATGGAAAAATGATGACGTATGTGATGTAAGCATTATTTTATAATCTAAATTTACTTATAGTCTCTATATATACACTCTAATAATCTAACAATAGTCACTATACAATTTAACTATATATATATATATACATATTTCTGTATACAATTTATCATATATAGTTATACTTACACCCCTATTCTGAATTACTACATAACACTAATTTAGGTAGAATCTACGCAAACTTGATCCTAAATTCCTTTGTAGTAAATTTTTTTTTCTAAATTCGTAGATTGGCAATTTTAAATTCCTACGTAGCGTAAATTAAATGTCAAAAATCTACGAAAGAAATATTCATACGTAGTAACTAGTGCTTTGAATTCCTTTTTTTGCAGTTTTGTTTATTATTTACAAAAATTTGAATAAAAATTTTAAAAATGTAGGTATTTTTTTTTGTTCCATTTTTTAAAAATAAAAACATTTTTATTTTCTAAAATTATTTTGTAAAGGGCAAGAGTAACAACGAACCAAACCCAATATGCTAAACTTTTTGAACTTCTCAATAATAATAAAGATATAGCACAAGGGAACAATAAAATTCCAATAGAAATAAAGGAATTCTGGGTCAATGTTTCAAACGAATTAAATAGCATTGGCCCAGCACAAAAAGATGGCAAATCTTCTTCCATCAAACACAATAAATATTCAAAAGCAGGTTTATTTAGTCGAAAATTAGCTTGGAAACTAATAATTGAATATATAAATTTATATAAATGCTTAGATAAATTTTCAAATTGAAATATGTAGGTATAAATACTTACGATTTCTCACTCAAGTCGAAAGGATTATAAGAATCTCTAAGAATTCTCCTTTCTGATCTAAGAATCCTTTGATTGGTTTCTTCTTCTTCTTCTAAGGCAATCAATCCAAATGCAATTGAATTCATATTTTTTCAATTATTTTTGTTATTGTTTATAAAATAATTTTTTTTTAAAATGTTGCTTTAACTTTTTCAATAAAATTTCAAACCAAAATGTCAAATTTTAAAACTTCGAAAAAAAAGTATTGCCATTGACATTAATTATTCCCTCCGGCGTAATTCAGAATAACTAAAAAAAAATCCGACTTTACGTAGCTAATTTTACGTACAAAATCTACGCAGGAATTCAGAATAGAGTGTTACATATAAACTGTCCCTATTAAAATTTTTAAATCTAATATTAACCTTAAAAAACTTTATTGAAAATCTGATGTGAATCAAAAATTCCAATTTAGAAGTCGGGTCAATTAAAGCATAAAATTTAGAAAAGGGTCTTTAATGACTTTAGCTGTAATCACAAGTAAAAATAAGCTTTCAAATCGAAAGGAGTTGAAGACTACAAGATTTTATCTAATATTGTAATTGAAAATGAAGTTCTAAACTTCTTAACTTACTATAGATTATTATTAAGTATAAGTTATTCCTATAATAAAAATAAAACGATTCCACCATTCATGTAGGAAGCAAAATTGTAATTAAGATATTTTTTTTTTTTAAATTTTTTTTTAAATTTTTTTATAGTTATTTTTTCCAAAGTATTAGCAATAAAACTTATTCCAAATTACTTATCCATCTTCATTCTACAAAATTAATAAGATTCAATACTAAATAACTAAAAAGGCCTACAAATAAACAATACACCAATATGGAGATGTTTAAAGTTTCAAATATCTTCATAGGCACAATAGCTCTATATTGGCAGCCACAAGTAAAAAAAAACATAGACCGAGCTCGGGGTAGATGGAAAAGAACAGAATTGAAAGAGATGGGGTCAGATCTCGGGATAGCTAGAAAAGAACAGTATGAAAAGAGATACTTAGGGAAAATTAACAAAGCATGGTCACTTTGTAAAGGCTTCAGCACAAAATAGAAATAGATGTGAAAGACTTAGAGGATGCCCAATGCTCTCTAGGGGAGTTGTAAGGAGAAAAAAAAAGTCTTCAGTCAACAACTGAACCACACACACAATCCTCAAGGTTTTTAGAGGGTTTTTTTTAAAAAAAAACCTAAAAAAAAACCAAACATTTAAAAATGGATTAGGAATAAGATTTTCAAAAATTTCTTCTATTGCCTGAATTTTTAATGTCTGTTCCATAAGTAAATCTTAATTTTATATTTTCAATGTTATATATTTCGTTTATTATTATTATTATTATTTTTTGATTTTAAAATATACGTTTTTTTAATTTTATTCTTTGATTATTTAAATTCATCATTAGCTAAAATTAAATATCCTATAAAAAATAGTATATATATATATTTATACATACAAATTTATACATAGAACATATTTTAAACAAAAATTAAAAAAATTTAATAAAAAAACTATAAATAAAATATATATATATGTATATTTTAACCCACATATAAATATAAATCAATAGTTATACTTTAATTATTAAAAGCATGTGGATTAGATAATAAAAAAAAAAAAAAAAACAAATATATTAGAGACAATATAAGGGTTCTAAACTAATTTAATGGAAGATACAGAAGTGTTAGTTTAGAATTTGGATAGAATTTTTTTACAAAACAAAATCTTCTTCAAAAAAAAAAATAAATTAATTTAAATTATTATTTTTGTATAATTTATAATGTGTATTACAAACCAAATGGTTCGTATATATACATTCACCCGCATGATGGGTATTTTTCTTATTTATTTTAAATGTTGAATTTGAATTTTGTTAATTGAATGGAGTGACGTGGTATTATTTGGGTTTTTTTTCAGAAAAGTATGTTTTATTCAGAAATTTGGATCGCAAATCAAAACAAAAATATTAAAAAAAAAAAAAATAAAGGATTTTGATATTGAAATATAATAAATATACAAATATTATGTATACGTATATATATATACTTATTTATATTACATTATATATATTTGAATTATTTATATATATATACGTACACATTATACATAAAATATAATTCGCATATTTCCAGGTTAATAGAATTATTTTATTTAATAAAAACAAACATTTTATTATTCCAAGGTCGATATTTTATTTATATATACATAAGTATATATATATATAAGTATAAAGTATATATTAGTATAAAAAATGAGTAGTACTTAGACAATTGTTTATAAATGCACCGCCAACATTTTTTTTTTGTTTTTTCGATAGGGGTAAGTATAAAATAAACACATTTTTATTGCTTGGCTTTTTGATATCTTATTTCTATATTTAATACTTAAGTACTAAGTATTTAAAATGTATATTTTTTTTCAGCACATAAGTATTTCAAAAATAAAAATAATTTATTTTTAGAAGCAAAAATCGAAATCAAAGTATGTGTAAAAATATTATAGAATTTATTTGCCAAATTCATTGATGAATGATGAGTATAGGAAATATTTCTTTAATGAATCTATTAAGTATTTATTTAAATTATAATTTTGATTATTATTATAAATACATTTGTACTTAATACTTTTTTTATTAAGGAGCTAAATGTCGAACTAGGGTATTATAAGCTAATAAGCCGGTCGATGTTATAACAAAATGTTGGAACTAAGCTCTAAACCAACAGGGGAAACATATTATAACTATTTTAATTGTTATAATTGATCTTAATGAATTCTATGTACAATTTAAATTAGACCTTATGAGAGTGAAATAGTACTAGAACTTATAACGTGTAGAAATATTTTAGGTTTTCAATTAGATAAGGTAAACGGCTATAATTTCGTCCTATGGCGGTATTATCGTCCTAATACAGTTTTTTTAGTATAACTTGGCTAAAAATTGAAATAAAATAAAATTAGACTATGCAAAATATTTTCTAATATTTCTTTTGTCATTTATTAAAATATCGCGATTAAATTCACAATTTAGCTGTTTTAAAATTCATTTTGAAATGGCAAGTGTCTAATACAGCTCTGCTTTGATTAATTTTTTATTAAAAAGTTCTAAATTTAAGGGAAAAACAAAATTCGCGTTTGTGAGAGGAATAAAACTTGGAAAATAAAATTTTTAATTACATTAAATAAATTTAAGTTTAAACTATAATTTTTTTTCATTAATTTTAATTTTGGTTACTAATTGTGATTATTATAGTAAAAATAAATTAGGACGGAATTATGGACATTATATTTAAAAAATGTACATTATATCGTCCTATAGGACGAAATTAGGTTTGCGAAGAGCTTTTAATTAATTAATATTTTATTATTTTAAATCATTTTGTTTTTTTATTTATTAACAGCATTTGATAGGTAATTTAATATATAATATAAAAACCTTTTATCGTCCTATACTTTTTTCTCAAATTTCAAAGTTATACTAAAAGAAAGTTTAGGACGATTTTACGTACATTGAGTAGGACGATATTAGGACGTACTTTGAATTAAACGATATTGGGAACATTTTAATGCAAATTGAATAGGACGATATTAGGTTAAGTATGACGATATTAGAAATATTTCATTTTATACTTATTTTTGATAATTTTTATGAAAAAATAATTAAAGAAAATATTTCAAAGGTGAAAAATTGTCTCCACCTTGGTAGGTAATAAAAAACTGACGGAAACGTTAAATTTTTTTAATGAATTCTGATTTTTAATAATTATTTATTTTTTTTAATTTATGGTTTAATTTATTAAATTATTTAATTAATTATTTTTTATTTTCAATTTTTATATTAAATAGTTATGAAAAATTACATAAAAAGATAAATAATATATGAAAATACACTGTTTCATGTCTATTTTAAGATAGGACAAAATTAGGTACAGCAATAGGACGATAATAGGAACACAAATTTTTTCAAACGGACGAAATTATGTACAAACAACCCACATTTTTTAAATATATAATTTTTTAATATATTTTATTAAAAATATCGAAATAACAACGTAATTGAAAAAAAGAAAGCCTAAGCTTTCATAAAATAGTATAACATTATAAAGTTTACTTTGAAAACATGTCAAATTAATTGATTTTGTGTCATGACCAAAAATTATAGGACGATAATATAGCCGTTTACCTTACAATTCCATTTTTTTATATAAAGTATTGTAATAATTTTATATTGGATTACTTATAAGGTATTGTAACTGTGAGTTATATTATTGAATTAAATTATTTGTTTATAATTTTATATTAAGTATTTGTAAATATTAAATGATAAATCTATATTACAATTATAATTATCTTTTTTATATAGTAATTCAGAGAAGACTCAGATAACAAAATTATATATTATACAACGAATTTAAATTGGTGTTGCCAGCAACTGATAACTTGACTTCTTCAACTTCATTAATGCATTTTATATTAAAGATATATAATTATTAATTAATGATTATGCCTTTAATTTGAACGCAATGGCGATTGTTATGCAAGTCAATTTAGAAAATCATATAAATAAAAAATGTTCACTTTTACTAGGAATCTAACCTTTATGTCTTTCAAATGAAAGGTGGGCCATCTGATCAATTTTCAGCCCAATATTTACATACTTACATAATTAGTGTAGATTTTGCCTAATCGTGTGAAATATTTTAAATAATATATAGAGAAACTAAGTAAATTAATAGTAAAAGTCTTAAGAATTCAATTTCATTTAAGAATAGTTTTGATTTAAGTTTAACTATAGATTTTTAAAATTGAGAACCATTTTTTTCAATTTAAACTGATTTTAAAATTTTAAATCTTTCAAAATCTTTGAAGGAAACTTTTTAAAAATAAAAACCCCCTTGTTTTTTCAATAATTTACTTACATAATTGTTTTGTAAATGATTTAAAACTCCAATCATGAAACAACTTCATCAAAAGGGTCTTTTTACCTCTTAAACATTAAAAATCAATAATTAGTGAATCTACTGACTATTGATTGACTATTGATATATAAATCTACTAACTATGATTTTAATAATTTAGAATAATAATTAAAAAAAAAGGAGTTTTAAACAAAAATTAATAGTTTCTTTTAAATAATAATCAATTTTTTTTAATTTAAAATGTCAATTAAAAACTAAATGTAATTCTTATTTAAAAAAAAAAAACAAACTTATTATTTCCTTATTTAAATCATTATTAAATTTTAAAATTCTTAAAAATATAATTATAATTGTATTATACTTATCAACTAATAATAAGTTATACTTTTCAAATAATAAAATAACAAAAACAATAAACGAGACATTCATTTAAAGGTTATTACACTCTCAAATACCCCTTCTATACTTAAGTATAACAAAATAAAAAAAACAAATGAAAAAATAAAAAAAAAACAAAAACCAACCATGAAATTTAACAGGTAGCAAAGTATTCATTCACAACTTAAATACATAGGTATATATAAAAAATACATAATAAAAATAAATTGTAACCCCTCCTGTCAATAATTTTTTGTAAAAATACTAAATTATAAAAATATTTTTTTTTAAAATACTTTTATATTACATATATATATATATATATATACATTTTAAATTAAAATTGTCATAATAACAAAAAAAAAACATTAGAAATTTTTAAAAACCAAAACAAACCCCCTTTGTTCTTAAAAACAAAAACAACAAAAATCGAAAAAAAAGACAGCAGGAATATAAAAGTTTATGAATAGCCGCCGCCGCCGTCTATTATGTCAATAATAGCAGCACTGCTGCTGACTGCTACCATAACCAAAGTAAAAATATCATAATAATTTATTTAAAGCCGTTATCACCTAAAGGCTAAAGCTAAAAAAAAATTAAAAAAAAATTGATTATGTTGGGTCAAGTCGACTATTAAAAAATTTTATAATGAGAAATGAGACAGATAATAGGCACTTTTTTTTTTTTATTATTTTATTTTTAATTTCAATTTTACTTTTTTTTTTATATATATACATATATATATTTAGTGTATCTTTTATTTTAAAACATTTATGATTTTGTTTTCGTTTTTTATTACATTTTTCGTTTTTTATGATTATTTTTGAGTCGATTAGAGCACACTTTAAAATGCAAATAAGATATTTTTAGAAAATCATAAGTTTTTTGTATTTTGTTACTTATTTACATATTTGGGGAATAAAAAATCATAAATCACATAAGAAAATTTCTTTTTGAAAAAAAAAAAAACTTAAACCAAATTTAGTTAAATTTTATGACGAATACGGTTTTTTATTATGGTTTTGTTTTTATATTTATATTTAATATCAATAACCAAAGGATAACTACCTTTTTTCCTTCAACTGGTTTAATGACTCATTAATCATTATTATTATTTGCTATATACAGAATTCAGAAATAGAAGTACATACATATATGGTAGATTATATAGATGGTATCAAATATTCAGTATTTCAATTAAATTCAAAGAAGATAAGTACATATTAAAAGGCATTTCAATAATTGTTTCAATTTAAAATGATATTAATTTTATAAATATAAAAATAAAAAACTTACTTTTAAAACATTTGCTTTACGGAAACTTAATTCATCATCAGCGGTTGCTGTGAAATCATGCTTAGCTACAGCTTCCATGATTTACTTCTGTATAGAATTCTGTATATAAAATATTTTTAACCAAAATTTTAGCACACTCTTTTTTTTTTTTTTTATATTTTTATTTAATTTTTTTCAATATATATATATATTATGTACAATATATATATTATATCTTTTTTCTTATTACTTTAATAAAAAAAATATATAACTATTTTTTTTTTTATTTTTTATTTTCTTATTTAATTAATAAATATTTTTTAAACTTATATTAAATATATTAAAAATATAATTTTTAATTTATTTTTCATTTAAATTTAATTTTTTTTTTTAATAAAAAAAAAAAAATTCTCGAATACTTCTTTTATTCTATAGCGGGAGCGGCAATATGACAGACTTTTTTTTCTACTTATTTTCTTTTTTTTATTCTTTTTATTTTTTTTTTTTTTTTTAATTTATTGATGGTGGATTCTTTTCTTCTCTCATACAAAAAAAAAAAAAAAAAAAATTGAAAAAAGAATTCACTACTTTTTTTTTTTATATATATATATGTATAAATTCGTTTTAATTCTTTTTTCTATTTCTTAAAATTAATATTTTAAAGCACTTAATATATGAAAATTAATAAGCTTTTAGCAATTATAACAAATTATTTACTTTTTTTTATACTTAATTTTATGTACTCTTAGCACTAAAAATAAAAATTTTTTTTTAATTATAATAGGAAATTATTTTATCCGACTAAACACAACGCACAAACAAGTACACCGAGAGATATTTCCAAATTTTCATGAATTTTTTTTGACATTTTGTTCGTATTGTAATTTTAAATGTCAAAAAAGTGTTGGATTTGACATTTCGAAATTTAAATCAATAAAATGTATATAAACATTTTGGTTGTTGCTCAATTTTTTATAGTATTTAGTTTTAAATGTTTTAATATGGTTTTGGTCTTAGATAATTATTTAATAAAATATGAAATTTTTAAATATTATTTTTTAAAATAAATAAGCATTCTTATATAATTTCAATTTTTAATAAGTTTTATTTTGGATTTTTTGCTAAAAGCACTAATTTTTTAGAAACACATGCTAATCTAAATAAAATTAATGAGTTCTTTAAGAAAATATGTTTGTACTCTACCAACTCTACTTACTTTGATATTTCAAATTTATAATAATAGAAAATAAAGTAGATTTTAATTATAAATAAATAAAATAGAGAATTAAAATCATGTTTCTGAAGTAAAAACTAATATAATATTAATATACATAGTAAAATAATAATTATTTATTATTTATTAGGGGAGTGTTTTTTTCCTAAAATTTTTGAGCAAATTCGAATTTAACTGTCAAAAATTGTTATCGCATACCGATGTTTTTATTACAACAAAAAAAAAAGAAGAAAATTTGAAAAGAAAGAACAAATAAGAAATTTCTAAATAAAAAACTTTTCAAAAAAAAAAATAATAAATACATAAAAACTAATTTTCAAATTAAATAAAAAGAAGAATTAATTTATACTGCCGTCTATCATTATATGGTAAATAATACAAAAATTAAATTAACAATATTGTAATAATTACATATTTTCATATTTTCATTAGAGTTTATATTCAGTCTATTTTGTTTATTTTTTTCTGCCACCACGTACGTGATCATAAAAACATAAAAACTGGATAAGTTTAAAAAAGCCCTGGAACAAGCCCTATTGGACATGGAAAAGTATAATCCGAGTTTAAGATCAAGGGAATCTGTACATAGTGCATTTTTATTATTTGTAAATACAACAGAACGTGAAGTAAATGTATATTGGGTTGATTATCAAGGTAGATTTGTTCAATATAAAAAATTAGAACCGGGTGATCGTACTGTTGTTAATACATTTTCAACACATCCATGGATATTTCGCGATTCAAATAGTGGTGAAAGAATGCATGCTGAAAACAGTGAAGTATTTTGGCCAAAACCATTTTTTTCTGATTCACATTTAACAGACGGTGTACAAGCACGTAAACGTAAACAGATTCATATACATTTTCCATTACGATCATTACGTGAAAATTCATTATGGGCAATTGCGAAATTAATAAGACCAACTTATATTGATCAATTAGAAATTCCAATGGTTTTAAAAGTAGAATTAAGAGAAGTTTATAAGGATTATAGAAATTTTAAAGCCTCAGCATCAGCTGTTAGTTTATATAGAAGATAGTAAGTTTCAACATAATATAAATGTTGAACATCATAACATATATTATATATATATTTTTTTGTATTGTTCTGTTTGTTCATTAATTAAAACATATTTTTACATTTTGTTTTTAAAACTTCTTTGAAATAGAACGTTGAAATAGAAAATAAGAAATTTTCTGCAAAATAAGGACAAAAAAAAAAAAAAGAGTTGGAAATTATAAGGATTAATTGTTTTTATAAGGCATCTTCAAGAATTGTTTTGTGAAGAAAATTATTTATTTGGTGCATATAATGGCATTTCAAAAATAATTATTTTTTTTAAAATATGTGCCAAATTAATAATGTGCTTGATTGATATGAACAATTTTGTGCTAAAATAGAATCTCAAAAGAAGAAGAGAGTTGGAAACAATTGTTCGAAAACTGTATTAATTTATTTTTCCAATGTATTATTATTTTTTTTTCATTATGTAAAAGAAATAAAAAAAATTTATTAATAAATTTTGTTAAAAATAAAAAGAAATATTGAACGTCTGCAGCAAACACTAGTTTTAAGTTTTATACGATTTGTAAAGAAAAAATGTATAACAGTAATTTTTAATCTATTTATTTATTGTAAATTTTCCTATTTTTCTTTTTATATATAAAAAAAATAAATAAATTACAATTTGGAAAAAAAATCCAATTACACATGTATGTATTAAAAGTATATTTAAAAAAAAAAATTTTTTTTTGTGATGAATAAAAATTTAATTTTGAATTTATTTTGTTTTTTTTTCTTTTGGTTGTAATTACGTTAATTTTCAGTGTCCATATCAATACTCTCTAATAAATAAAAAACAATAAACATTTATGGATATAAAAAGTCTCACTTTATTCTTATAATAATTCAAAAAGGACATATATATTTTAATATTCTATATATACATATTTAAATGCAAGGATACTCTAATTTATCAAAACAAAATAAAAAAAAAAACTTGTAATTTTGTTTAAGGCATCATTCTTAAGGCACCGTCAAGACGAATTGTTTCACCATTTAATATAGGATTTTCGTAAATTGCTTGTACTAATTGAGCATATTCAGCTGGATCCCCCAATCTTTGTGGGAAAGGAACTGTTTTAGCTAAAAATGAACGAACTTTTTCTGGTAATGACTGTAACATTGGAGTATCAAATAATCCTGGTGCAATTGTACAGATACGAATACCTTGTGTACTCAAATCTCTAGCGATTGGTAATGTCATACCAACAACAGCACCTTTTGATGCAGAATAAGCTGCTTGACCAATTTGTCCGTCATAAGCAGCAACAGATGCTGTATTAACTATAACACCACGTTGTCCATCTTTATTCGGTTCATTTGCACCCATCAAACCAGCTGATAAACGAATTACATTAAATGTTCCAATAGTATTTACCATTATAACTTTTGTAAAATCTTCCAATTTATGTGGTAAATTTTTATTAAAATTGTAAGTTTTGAAAGCAACAGCAGTACCGGCACAATTAACAGTCAAATCTAATTTCCCAAAATTAGTTTTTGCTGTTTCCAAAGCAGTTGTTACATCTACAATATGAAGTAAAATTTTATTCTATTTATAATTTTTTTTATCTTTTATAGGGTTATTTACCCTTCTCTGAAGTTACATCAGTTGGTACAAAAACAACATTTTCACCAATTTCTTTTGATACTTCGTGACCTTTTGATGATCCTAAATCACATAAGATAACCTTTGAACCGGCAGCAGCAAATCGTTCAACTGAAAAAAAATGTAAATATTAAATTAATTAATTAATTTTTATAAATGCAAAATATTAATTAAGTATACCTGTTGCTCTTCCTAATCCAGAAGCTCCACCGGTAACAAGTGCAACTGTATTCTTAAGCATTTTTTTTTAATGGAATTTTTTTGTTTTACTTTATCAGTGATGAGTGGAGTGAATTCTAATATTTGACTAATCAAATTAATCAAGATTTAACGCTTTCGCTTTTGATGGACTTTGATCATATCAAAAATAAAATTGCACTTTGTATAAAATATTGGACTAGAAAAATGTTTCCAAGTCGGCTTAGATTTTTAACAGTCGTATAATTTTTAGTCGTAGGAGTGACAGCTTAATAAAATATATTTTATTTTAAATTAAATTACGAAAATTTTATATTAATTGAATTCAAAATTTCTAATAAATTAGTTTAATTAATTAATTTATATTATTTTATTAATAAATGAAATAATATAATCTTATAAGTATAAATACTAATATTCAAAGAGTTAATATCCGATTTAAGATGTCGCTGAAGTAGGAATGGTAGATAACTTAACTGTTATACAGAATAATAAACTGGTATACAAATTTAATCAACTGTTTTTTAGTGCAATATTTGACATTTGGACTTTTCTGAAAAATTTTTAAGTGCAATTTAAATTCTAATCAGATCCGTACAAAAGTTATCAAATTTTATTTAAATAAATCATTTTTCAAAACAATTAATATAAAAATGATTACTTTATCAAGAAATTTGTGCAGGTAAATAATGTTTGAGTTGAAAATGTTTATATTTTAACCGGTGCAAGTGATGTTAATTTGGTTCTGTCAATTTCGATTACATAAAATGTTGCAAAAAATAAAAACAATTTAATTAATAAGAGGAATATTTTGAAAACATGATATTATCAAAAAAATTTTTATACAAACTATTATATATTTATATTTAAATAAAGTTTCAATTGCCCATAGTTTCAATTTTTTCTTCAAACTTTACCGGAACAGAGCCGTCTTTTAATCTATTAATAGATTTATAAAATGTAGATGTGTTATTAATTAAGATTATCAGTTTTCTATACCTTGTCCTTTAAAATATTTCTAATCACTTTATCTTTCTATTCTAAGTAATATTTATTATTTTTTTTTTTAAAACAGATTACAAACAGTTGCTCCAGCTGTTGTTAGTGCTCGTGGAAAACATGATTTACCAAAACTTCCTTATGATTACAAAGAATTGGAACCAATAATTTCACGTGAAATTATGGAGGTGAATAGTTTTTTTTCCTTAAAAAAATTTTTTTTGAAATTTTTCAATTTTATTTAAGATACATCATTCAAAACATCATCAAACATATGTTACAAATTTAAATGCTGCTGAAGAACAATTACAAGAAGCTGTAAGTAAAAATAATATTTCAAAAATTATTAGCTTACAAGGAGCACTCAGATTTAATGGTGGTGGTCATTTAAATCATTCAATTTTTTGGAAAAATCTTACACCTAAAAAAACTCAAGTGTCTGGCGACTTAAAAGCAGCTATTTGTGAAAGATTTGGTGATTTTGAAACATTTAAAAAAGAATTGTCAACACAAACTGTAGCAATTCAAGGTTCTGGTTGGGGCTGGTTAGGATTTAATAAGAAAACTTGTAAATTGGAAATAGCTGCATGCCCAAATCAAGATCCACTTGAAGCTACAACTGGTAAAATTTATTTTACATTTTAAAAATTTTGCAATTATAAACAAAATTTAAAATTTTATTTTAAAGGTTTGGTACCATTACTTGGAATCGATGTCTGGGAACATGCATATTATTTACAATACAAAAATGTAAGACCAAAATATGTTGAAGCTATTTTTGAAATTATTAATTGGGAAGATGTCTGTGAGAGATATAACAAAGCCAAAAATTAAAAAAAGAAAATAATAAAGAATGTATAATTCAATAAAATATTAAAGGAAAATATCCGAATTGATAATAACATACATAACATTCTTATAGATTTTTTTTCCATAGAATTAAAAAAAATAAAAGTTTGTATTTTTATTATTTACAAAATTGTAAAAATCATTTTTAATTATTGTAATTTAAAATAAAGGGAAAAATTTCGAATACTCATCTATTCATTTTAGTTATTTTATTAATATTTAAGGGAAGGATAAGTTTAAACTTTTAATCAAACAGGTATTATGAATTAGAATTGACATTCCTTTAGAGAAATTATTAAGAATTAAAGTTTTTCAAATGAACAAAGTAAGGACTCGTGCAAATTAGACTGGGATTTAAAGCAAGTTATGAATTCAAAATTATACACTACATATATGCGAATTAGAAGGAAACATAACCTGAATTCAAAATCAAAAGCTTTACTACACGGTTTTCCCAAAAAAAATTCCATAACTCATTTGCATGCAAATCGGAATAAGAAAGGATTTTTTAAGGGATGGATTACCGAAGATGAAGCTGAACTGAAAAGTACAAACATTTTTATAAATAAAACAATATTAATTTTTTTTTCTTGCTATATAATTTTTATTTTTTTTTTCTTTCGTTTCTTTCTTTTTTTTAATTTTAAAGTGCTTGAAAATTAATTTATTACAGTTTATACATAATTTTTAATTAATTTTTTTTTTGTTTTTAAATTCAAACACATTTAAAAGGAGTATTTATTAAACTGTTTCTCTATTTTTTATTATTCTTAGTTTTTGTTTTATTTTTTTTTATATTTTTTAATTTTTTTTTTTTAATAAAAACATAAAATATTATTTAAATATTTTATTTTTAAATTAATTTAGTCCTTCTTTTGTACAAAATATTATTATTTTTATGTTATTTTCTATATAATAATTTCTAAACATATTATGTGGGTTTAAATTATTATTAATATATATATTGTATTTTTTTTTTTTTTTTGTTAAAATTATTTTTAATTATTTTTTGGATTTTTTTTTGTTTTTTTTATGTTTTAAATTAAAATTGTTTTTTATTTATTCGTTTTTCATTTTTTTTTTTTGTTTTGTTCTATATAATTTTTTTGTTAGCATTTTAAATTAATAAAATGAAAATGAAAAAAATATGTGTATATTAACTTAAAAATAAAATTTATTTTTTAAAAAATATACGATTTTCTTAATATAAAAAACTAAAGAATAACTTACAAAAGAAATTCATTTTGTTAATTTATCTTTCAAATTAATTTATAATTTATTTATTTTTTGCTTTTTTTTTAAATAATTACATAATAATTATATTATTTTTTTTTTATATAAATATATATATAATTTAAGTTTTTTTTGTTAAGAATCAATAAAAGATTTTTATTAATGATCCCATTTCTCATGCTTTCCCTTTTTTAATATAAAAAGAGTTGATAGTTGGAACAAATAGTTTGTTAATGAAAAAGATTAAAATTCAATTATAATTTTTCAACTCAATTTTAGTATACCATTTACACTTTAAAAACCTTTTTTTTTTAAAGGATACAATACCGTATCAAAATCAATCACAACAATTTAAGATTAATTCGTCCTTTTTTCAAAGCCATTAAGAATCTTTTCAAAATGATTAAAAGCCTTTTAACATTTAAAAAAAAAACTTTAAAGTTCAACTTTAATTAAAATAATAGGTAATAATATAATTAAATTTACTATAATTTTATTTGTATAATTTTTATTTTATTACTTTATTTTAAGTCGTAAATTAAAAACGTTTGCTATTATTTTGAAAAAATTCTGATTGGCTTTAAAAAGTTGTAATTGATATTGAAGTGGTTGGTTGTGATTTAATTTAAAAAGACTGTTTTTAAAGCGTAAATGATTAAAATTTCTAAATTTTTAAGATAAAAAGATAAAAGTACTAAGTTAAATAACGAAATATCAATTCAAAGACATAAAGAAAAATTAGTTTTATAAAGTTTTGAACAAAATTGCATATTGAAATTTAATTTGAGTTAGATGCAAATAACCAATTCTTTAAAATATAAATAGAATAATTAATAGTCAAGACCAAAAAACGGATTACTTATTCTTCAAAATATTTATATTGAGTTTTATTTTAATAATAGTCCGATTGAAAGTAAAGATTAAAAATGAATATGTTAATTTAATTGTTTCTTTTTCTTTAAAAGAAAAGTATAAAGAACCGTACAAAACATATTTGAAATATAAATTCTAATTTTTTCATAAAAAAATTCAAAATAAAAACTATTTAATTAAGTGTTTAAAATTTTACTATTTATCCCAAATGCCATTTAAAATTAGAAAGTTGGCGTCCGCTTAGCAATTATTATTTATTTTAATTTTTATTCATTTTATTTTTTTACAATAAAATTAATTATAAATTCTCTTTTTTTTTTTTTGTTAAAATATATATATATTTATTTTATATAGTTTAATTTTTTTAGGCTTAAAAATAATTATGTTAAATAAAAATTTAAAAAAAAAAAAGGAAATTAATCAATCCTTATTAAAAATGAATAAAGCATAATATAATAATAAAGAAAAAGAAAAACAAAATTCTTATTCACCATTTTGATGGTTTCTTGCAGATTTACGACGCGTAACTATTTGTCCATCGGCATTGCCATCGTCTCCATCACTATTATTTGTTTCTTCTTGATGGGCATTATTTGTTGATGAAACTCCTGTATTTAATCCTAAATTTGTTGATACCACTGGCGTTGTTGTTGTTGCAGCTGTTGTTGTTGTTATTGTTGATGTAGCTCCATCATCATCACCACATATTTCAACAGTTAATTGAGATGATCTTCTTGATTTTTTGATTTTTATTTTTTTATTATATTTTAATTTTGTATTACTATTATTATTACTATTAACTACGCCAGCACCAACTACAGGTCCACTATTATTATTATTATTACTATTGTTATTACTATTATTTGTTGTTGATATTGTTAAATTTTCTGGTTCATTAAAATTACAATTATTTGATTCTTCACTTGAATCACTATCATCATAATTACGTTTTCTAGAATTAAATTTTGTTGTTACTGTTGCTGTTGTTTTTATATTATTTAATGAATTGTCTATACTGTCATTGCACTGTTCCAAATCATATTTTAAATTTTGATTATCATTACTATTATTACTATTATTATTTTCTATATTAGTTATAGAACCATTTGTTAGTGGTTGTTCATTTGTTGTTAAATCGTTGCAATTTTTATTATTATTTATAATATTATTTAAATGAGATGGGGGGATTTTATTATTATCACTATTAATATTATTATCACAACTACTATTATTATTATTTATATTATATAAATTAAAATTAACATTATTTTTATTTGTTGTAGTTCGTTCATCATTTAATTTATCATTTAATTCACTAGTTGTTGCTGTTGTTGATAATATAGTTGTTCCTGTTTTCCATGTTCCATCATTATCATTTTTACCATTTATTAAATGCAATGATTTTTCACCACTATCAATTATTGTTTTTGTAAAATTATTTAAATTATTAGCAATAATATTATCATTGTTCACGTTATTAATTCCATTTTTTAATTGATAATTTTCTTTTTCTAAATATTGTATACGTTCTTTTGTTGTTTTTAATTCTTGTTGTAAATATAATATTGTACTTTGCATACCCTCAACATCTTCATCTAATTCTTGTAAGAAGTCATCTAATTCTAAAATAATAAATATAAAATCAAATTAGAATATGAAAACATAAATAAAAACTAAAGAACACATTTTTCTTAATCAATTCAATTAATAATTAATTATTTTTTAATTTTAATACTAACCGGATTGAGATTTTTTAACTTCTTCACTAAAACTTTTTTGCATTGCTAATTCACCTTCAAGTTTTGCTAATCGTCCATTTGATGTCATTTTGCCAAGTTCCTCATTTTCCTGCATTAAAAATGATAATCAATTAAATATTTCACAAATTGAATAGATTTAAATATTGTTAAGTACCGTATATAATAATCTACATTTGGCCATAAGTCTTTTTCCTGTATTTGAATCCGGAGTGAATTTCCATGCAGATAATTCATTTTGCGTTTCTTCTAATTTTGCTTTTGTTGCTTGAAGTTCTTTTTTCAGCTTTTCAAATAATAAATTAACAGCTGGGTCAAGTAATGCTGATCGTAATGCTGCTGGTCCTGGAGCCAAGGCTGCTTTATATTCAGCAATTTGGCTCTATAATATTGGAAAAAAAAAACAAATGATAATTTATGAAGGCAACAAAAAAAAAAGGTTTAAAAAAAAATGTTGCAGTGATAAGTATCTATACTTATTCAAAATTCCAAAAGTACTTACAACATAATCTTGAAATTCTTGTTCTTTATTTGTAAATCTTCTCATGAGTATTCTTTCTCGTCTTTGGGCATCAGCACATTGTTGTTGCAATTGAGCTTGTATTTCTTTTAGACTCTGATTTTCAACTATTTATTTTTGTTTGATTCAATTAAAAGTGGAAGAAAAAGAGAGACAAAAAAAAATGTTTGAATTAGCCAAAAATTATTCTATTAAAAATCTATAGGCGTATTCATTTTTGTTTTGTAAATATATGAACTTCGTAAATATTATTATTTATTAATTTTTATTTTAAAGTTATTACAAATAAAATGATTTATAAATACCGAATAAGTAATCTCTAAAATAAGTATTTGGATTGTAAAAATATAAGATATTTTGAACTTTTGTCACCATCAATTAATGACATATTATCGATTTTTTTTTCAAATAATCAAAACAAGATATAAACACGAAACGCTCCTTTTAAACCCTATATATATAATTATTTTCCTATGTTTCAATTCAACACAAACTTTTTCTTGTTTTATTTTATAGTAAAAAAAAAAAAAAATTGGAGGAATTAAAGTTCGAATTTTAGTCTTCGAAAGCTTATCCTTCTATAGTTTAAAATATTATGCTGGGATTCTGATACTATTTAAAAAAAAAAGAAGTAAGTAGGGCTTCAGGGTTATTTAATTGTTAACAGTATTCTAAAATAGTCTGTAAAAGTTATAATTTTTTAAATATTATATGATATACAATACTCTGTAGTATTTAAACTTTTATTAATCCGAAAATATTTAAAAGAAAAAATCGAATAAATCAAATTTGATAAATGGTTTTGGTTATTTTTTCAATACCTATCCTATAAAATGAGTCATATTTTAAATATCAATAACAGTTATTAAGTTTTTATCAACCCTTTTATATTATATATTTTTTATTGGAGGTGATAAGTACCTTGATTTCATTTAAAATTTTGTTTATTTTAAAAAAAGGGTTTGAATAGGTAGTACTCTATAAAATAACATATTATATAAACAACTAAATTCGATTTTCATTTAGGTGTTTTACTAAAGCGGTGCTACAGACTATCAATTTCAACATCAAGCTAGGAAAACAGATTGTGTGTTACCATTTTCAGTTTTAAAACTCAAGTTAAAACACATGGGTTTGGTTTTTTTCTGTAAACAAAAGTTGATAGTGTGCAATACTCTTTAAAAATTTATGTTTTTACCATTTCTTTTTTTAAAACTTTTACAAAGTTCATAAACTCTATCCTATTTACAAATCTAACTTATGAATACTCCACTAATTTTTTTTTTTTAATATTTATGTATAAACGTATTTAATAAGATTTGTTTAATTGAATTAAGAATGTTAAAAAAAAAAAATAAATTTTAAGCAAAGTAAATAGTAAAACTCAAGTAAGTAACAAATAAAAACAATGCACACAATTTTCAATTTTGATTTTGAAAAATTATGTAAAAAAAAAAAAAAAAAAAAATTAGAATTGAAAATAGAATAAAAAAAAAAATAAAGTTATTACTTATATTCAATTATTTTTGTACGAATAAATATATAAATATATATTAAGTATATTTTAAATTTTTTTTCTATATATACTTATTTAGATTTTATTTTTTATATATATTTTATATTTTAAACCGAAACTTATTTCTTAAATCATACCAATATATAATGATCAAGATTGCTTTACAGTCATCCACATTCATCCAGGAAATTTTTTTTTTTTAGTTAATTAAATTTTTTTTTTAATTTTTTATTATTATTAAATTTATATAAAAATTTTTCTTTTTGAAAATTTTTGATATAGAGAACAATATTTTATTGATTATATATATATATAAATATATAGATTGAGACTGGATTTTATTTAATAAACTGATATTTATTTATTTTTTTTTTTAAATATAATTAAATTTAAAAATTAATTAAAATTTTTTAATTATAAAAAAATTTAATTTCTTATCAAAACACATTTGCTTTAAACTTTCTTTCTTTTTTTCTTCTTATTTTTTTTTGCTTATATAAAAGAATGTTTTTTCATTTTTAATTAAATTTCATTACTTTTTACAAGTAAATATTTTTATATAACTTTTTATATTTCATTTATATTTTAAATAAATTTTATTAAATTTTTTCTGAATCACTTTGAATTTAATATTTTGTTACAAACACTTTCAACTTATTTTTCTACAGACTTTAGAAAATAAAAATAGTAGAAAAGAATTTTAAAAGATTTAAAAACAAAACCAATATGCTAGATATTATAATATTAAACTTATGAAAATTTTAATTTTTAATAAAAAATTAAAATAATTTATTTTAAATATATTTATAAATACAGTTTTGTTTATGATTGATAACATAAATATTATGTACATGAGCACAACAAAAAACAAACAAGACAAAACAAAAATAATATGTATATTTATAATATAATAGCATATAAAGCAAAAATAGTATATAATAATAAAAATATATGTCTATATATATTAAAAAACTTAAAAATAAGTAGGTGTATATATTTAATTATTTCCCAATTTCCTCCAAATACCGAAAATTTTTTATTATAAAATATAAGCATACTTAGCAATCAAGGTAAATAAGTATAAGTTACCTATAGCTAACCTTTTAATTAAGTAGTAAGTGAAAAGAAATTCTCTTTTTGCTGACAAAAGTGTATATTAATAATCATAACTAATTTTAATTATTTAAAAACATTTTAATTAACAAAATTTTTTAATATAGCTCAAAGTCATTAAAAAAAAATAATAAGGTTTGGTTTTAATAAAATTTTGAAATAGTTTTTAATCGGCTAAAGTAGGGTAGAGGCAGTAGTATCCGAACAGTTAACATATTTTTTAACTTTAACTTTACTTTATTTTTTAACTATGAAGGTTAGGGAAAATATTTGAAATGATTTTAAAATTGAAGATTGTTTTTAATAATATAAAATTGGTTAAAAAGTTTATATTTTTATTTATTAATTATGTTTTTTGAAATAATTAGATAAGCACTAGTACCCGAACAGTAGAATTCAATTTCCGAACACTTTTATTCTAGTATTCGAACACAAAAGATTTCATAAAATATTAGTTGTTTTTAGATTGTAAAATTAAAAACAAAGTTATTATTTCAAAATTATATTCTTTAATTCATGTATTTTACTCTTACATTTAATGGATATAATCCACATTTACGGAAACCATTTTGTATGGTGGCTACTATATCATTATTTTTTATAATGGTCTGATTTAAAAGTGGGCAGAACTTGGTTTTTGTAAGTGTTTGTCCTAAATTTTGCGATTGCCATTCGCGAACAGTGTGTTTCCAATCGGATTTCAAAGAATTATTAAAAATACTAAAGTCCGCTGGCTGCATAAAATGTGTAGCATTTGGTGGTAATGCGTACAAAATAATCTGCTCTTTAGAACAAAACTCACACCATTGAGCAATTTGTGTTTCCTCCTCAGTTGTTAAATAAGGATCTGGCCCCATTTTTGTTGATTTTTCACCAATTAATCTGTTTTCTTTTAACCTATCAAATAGCGTTGTTGGTCATAAACCAAATTTGGCAGCTGCTTTTCTTATATTTAATTTATTAACACGAATATCTTCTACCGCTTTTGATAAGATATCTGCATTCATTCTTTGAAAAAAGCAATAATAAAAAACATTATTTTCTCTACTAGATACGTGAAAAAAAATAAACAAAATAAAGTTATTCGGATACTGAAATTTAACATTTTTCTCATATTTTTAGAATCCGAACAGCATGTTCGGAAACTAAAAATATGGAAAATTCCGGTTTCAGTATCCGAACAGTGAATATTTTGCTAAAAATAGCTGTTATTTATTTATTTTAATATCTTACGACACAAATGAAGTATATTTCAATAAATACAAAACATTTTCGTATGATATAAATCTATAGATAAGTCTAGAAAACTATTATTTTTTATTAACTATGTCGCACTATTTTTTTTGCAAGCAAAACGCAACTTCGACTATCACACATAGACTTCCAAACACAAAATGATGTATAACTCTGACAACAAAGGATTAATTCAATTGAAACTTCATAAGATTTAGTAAAATACATTTAGAATTATGTTGTAGTATTTATTTTATATTGTTGTTATCTTACAAAATTTCTTATTTTTTTAAAGAAAAATAAACATAGTGTTCGCACACTAAAACTGTTCGGTACTAATGCTTCTACCCTACTTACTTTTTTTTAATAAATAATGAAAATTTTAAACATTATCGTTCCTCTACCAATTAAAATTAATTTTTCTCAGTTATATAATTTAACATGCCTATTAAACAAAACGCGAACGTGACTGCGGTTGAGAAATATGTATTTGTAATTGCAAAATAAGAAAATTTTTTTGAGGTATCTAAAACATTTTCAATATGCAGCAACTTCATTGCGGATTCATTAACTTTTTTTCTTAGAATAAGTACATATAAATAACATTTAAAGTTTGGTTTAAAAATTTTGAAAAAAACATTTAAAATTTGGTTTGTAATTAAATTAAATATCTATAACTTTTAATAGTACTTATTTTTAAATTTTCATTGAAAGAACACATTTAAATGATTTGGTGCTGTAAAATGTTAAAAAGATTTAAATAAGATTTATATAAATTAGCAAAATAAATTTAAATTAAATTTGCGATTGATTAAAAATTTAAAATACTCAAGACTATATATTTTATAATTTTTGTTAATATATTCAAAATTAAAAAAATATTCATTTCAAAAGTTTTGAAATATTAATTAAGAAAATCAAACAATTGACTTATCAAACGCTGGTCCTTATCGACCTCTGAGTAATCAAACACTAATGAGAGAATTCTATTTAAATTTAGACTTAAATTATAGAAAAATTTATTTAATACCATGTAATGTGAACTGATTTTGAAAAGTAATTTAAATAAAAGTAATAACAATTATCATAAAATTTTTTTTAAGTTTACATTTACTTTTATTGAAAGTCACTATTATTTATACAATAATTTTTGAGGACTATGACAAATTATAAATGTCTCTAAAAACTATTAATAGATTCTCTTTAGATTTAATGGAATGAAATTTGGATAAATGGCGAATCAATAAAATTGCCAAAATCAAATTGGATGTACCATTTCTTTGGTCCTTATTTCTTAAAATCTTGTTGCATACTCAGATCCTTATGATGGTGCTTATTATGGAATTTTTAAAATAAAATTTGCAAATTTCGCTAACTTTGTAAGGCTTTTAATATTAATTTTTCTTTATTAACACTTAAATCCAAACTGCTAAAGTAAACTGCCGTTTAAACATGAATAGGGATACTTAGTCTGTGTATATATAAATATACTTAAAAACTGATATATAAATAAATAGGTATTTAATTCTTTTTTTATTTATTTTGAATTTAAAAAAAAAATTATTCCAATTCCAAACTTAGTTTTATCACTAACTGATTATCATTAGTGATAGAATCAATTAATTAAATCTATTATCAGATTGTGTTAGCTTGTTTATCGCAGAACTCTGAATTCGATACAGTACTCTAAAAATCAGTATAATGATGTACAATATTGAGTAGTCAAGCGATTTTTTTTTTTTATAAATTTACTCATTAATCCTTACACCATATTTAGATACGTTTTGTTCAAAAAAAATATCGGTCTAAATTGAGTACCCTTTCGGGTCGAGATTAGAAAAGAGATGTTGAAACTAAAGCCATAAACTTTGAAATTTATTTCAATTCTCTTGTTACAGTTTTATTTTAAAATATAACTATAAAAGGTGTAGATTTTAAGAAAAAATTCAATGCTATCAGAAAATTATAATTTGCTAAAAAAAAATTTGAAATAATTGAAATGTTCTAATAATTGTTTTTAGTATGATTAGAAAAAATATTTCGGAATTACAGCCGCCACTTAATGCTAAATATGTAGGTGTAACATGTACCTAGATACCCTTCTGTTTTCTTTTTAATTTAAAAATAAATAACTTTTTTCAATGGTGTCTAGCAATATAAAAATTTTCTTTTATGTAATAAAAATTTATTATAATATGGAAAAAGTTTAATCAAATGAAATTAAAATTTTTGAAAAATGTTCAAAAATAATTATTTTTAATTAAAAAAAAAAAAATTAAAGTTACTTCATTTTAGAATTTGTTATTTTAAGAAAGACTAAAAATAAATTTTTCTTAAAATTTTAGAAAAGAAAAAAAGCATGTCATTGAACTTCATCATTTCATCTGATTTGAGAGAATATTTGCTTAAAAATGTTCATAGCTTTCATTAAATTTTTAGAAGTCAAAAACATAAACGTAGAAACGAAAAATCACGAGTGATACAAGTCTACAAAGAAATTTTACACGTGTTTTAATTGTTAATGTGGAATATTGTTTCTATCTTCTACCTTTTAGCTTTCTTTTCCTTTCAAAATTCTTAAAATTTCATCTTGTATGTATTTCACATATTGATTTAAAAATACATGTATGTATGAATAATCAAAAAAAAGTTTTTACGAAGCAATTTTCTTAAAACATAATATCATGATATAAAATTTTATAGCGAAGTTGCGATGTAAAATTATAACGAATATAAATACGAAATGAATTAAACACCTATACCATATTTGCTATTATATATTACACTACATTCACGTGGTAATTAACAAACCGGCTACAACATTTTATAAATTTGATTGTACCTACTCACATTTTTTTTTGTTTTTTGCAATGTACCTATGTACTGAACATTTTAATTTATAAATTTTCAAATAAACAAGTTGGTATGAATAAATTGAAATTCCTAATCAATATACAACAACTATATACATGTGACTACATTTATAACCTAATTGTGTTTCCTTTAAGTTTGATAAATAAAAAAACAAAATGGAATTTTGATTAGAAATGTAAATATACATTAAGATTGTGACGCTGTAAGTAATACTTTACAGTTTACACAAATTTAGATAAATAAAATTCAAATTCAAAGACTAGGTAGTAACTACCTACATATAGACCACTTCTTTTTTGTGTTTTTTTTGTATATAAAATACATTGGTACATAAATATTATATTGAGAGTTAAAAACATAAAAAAAATGGACTTTCAAATATTTTTTATTGAATTTAAAATTTAGGTTGAAAAAAAATTATTAAAAACGAAAACTTTCTGAATAAAATTATTCTTCTATAATCAAATCATATTTAAAACAAAACCAAGACAAAAGGAAAAGAAAAAAAAAGAATGGTTAACTAATTTCAAGTTTTAACTATATTTTTGGGTTAAAATGAATATTTTGTATTTGTATATATACTTAAGTAAATCTATTTTCTACAATAAACTAAAACCATATTTTGATTTTTTTTTTTTTTTAATCGAAAAAATGTAAATATATGTAAAAACCTTTTCTACCTCTAAGTTATATTGTTGCTACACCTTTTATATAAGCTTTTAATACCTTCATAATAAGTATGTTATATATTTATGCTATGTACATTATATTGTACCTATGTAGATGTATGAATAAATGATTTTAAAATAATTTTCATTTTCTTAAGTTTGTTTTTTTTCATCAGTAGATTTTTTATCTATAAGTTACATTGAAAATTTATTATAATGTTGTTTAAAAAGTTCGTTGTACTTTAAATGAATGTATAATATCAATATAAAAAAAAAAAAACCACCTAACTAAATATATTATAAACAATTTAACAGATTTTCTGTTTCTGTTTTATTATTTATTAATTAAGAAATTACTTATAGTTGTAAATCAATTTAAATTTCTTAACAAACTAACTATAAAAAATTATATATAAGTAGTTAACTAAAAATATATATAAGAGTAACTTATACGTATAGGTATATGTACAAAAAACCTGTCTTGTAAGATTTTAAAAAGAATTTGAAAAAAAAAAAAAAAAAACCAGAATAATAAAACTAATATTATCTTATATTAATATATGTACTTAAATATAAATGAATTTGTGATGCAATTTAATAACAGTTAAAAATGTTAATGAGTTTTGAAAACAAAAATAAATATAGTTAAATAAACAAATAAAAAAAAAAACTTAGCATATGGTTTTGTTTAGATTTTTTTTGTTGCTGTTGTTGTTTGCTTTTTTTTTTAAATTTTTGTTATGAAAATGTTTTTTTTTTTTTATAATTTTACATTCAAAATAAATAAAGTTTCATTTTTTTTTTTTTGGTATTATTTTAAAAAATAATTAAATTTTCAATCACTTTTAAGAATTAGATCACAAAGTATTAAAAAAAAAAATATCGAATTAAATCTAAATTTCTTAATACATATATATTCAAATAAACATTAAATCACATTCTTTTCAATTTAGAATAGTTTTTTTTTTCTTTGCTTCTCTCTTTTATTTTTTTTTTAATTATTTTCATTGGATTTAATTGAAGTCTAATTATAATTTATAATTAAAAAAATTAATACTTTCTATAATATTATATAAATATTAATAATACTTAAGTATGACTTGTATATTCACAATTAAATCACTTATTAATTTTTTTATGCATTTTATCACAGTTTATATATATATATATATTTATATATTTTATTTAATTTTATATTAAAAATTGTTCTTTTATATAATATTTCGAAACCAAATAATTTTTAAATTATGTTAGAATATATATACATATTTGTATAAATTATTACAAAGAAACCCTACTTTAAAGCACTTTTACACTAAAAAATACTTTTTTTTGAATTTATAGATTTTTAATTCTAAATTTATAAAATGGATAATTTTTTAAATTTAAAAAATAAAAAAAAAAAAAAAAACCAACAATAGATTTATATTAAAATATTAAAAACTATGACACTTCTCTCATCCATTTTATATTATTATATGTATTTATTTTTATTATTATTATTTATATGATAATAAAAATAATTATTATCTTAATCCTAGTCTCAAATATTTATTTAATTTTAATTTAAACCAAATATATATTTCAATTTATTAGAAAACTTTAGAAATAGTTAAAGAAAAAAAAAATAGTCTCAAGATATAAAGTATAAAAAAAAAAAAAAAAAAAATTCCGCTCAAGTTTTTGTTTTATAATAAAAGTTTACAACAATAAAATAAATACAAATATAAAAATAAATAAAAACTAAAACTAAATATAAATAATTGAAAAAAAAAACTTGAATTAAATTTTTTTCACGTTATAGATAGTCAAATCAAATATTGTTTTCTATTTTGAATTTTTCATTTCATAATTGTGTGTTTATCTCTTTCTTTCTCAAATAAAAACTTTCGAAGAAAAAGTTTTTCTTCGTTTATAAATTTTTTTTCTTTTAATTTTTTTTTTTTTTGTTCATAGATTCGAAAAATAAAACAAAACATTGTTTTTATTTATTTCAATTATTGTTTAATTTAATTGAAAGAAAAAAAAAAAAAAAAGTTGACTGTAAATCATTCATTTTTTAACGTTTTTTGTTTATTATTTTGTTTTTTGTTTTTTTTTTTTTTTTTGTAAACTACCAACAAACAGTATGTGTGAAAATTATATATATGTATATACATACGTATATAATTATATATTTTTATTTACTTAAAATATTGAAATTTTTAAAAAACCAAAATAAAAGTATAGAGTTTACTGTTTATATATATAAAAAATATTTATATATATATATATATAAATAATATATAGTATATTTAATTATATTGGAAAAAATAAAATATGTAATAAAGTTAAAAGTTTTATTTTTTCTTTAAATTTTTTTTTTTTTTTGATTTTTAAGATGTTTTTTTTTTATTTTATTTTTTTTTTTTTTTTTGATTTCATTTTATTAGTTTACTTTAGATACCTTCTAGCAGTCGGCATTGTTGTTCAATATTATTATTGCAGACTGTTGTTGTTGTAGCCGTGGTGGTTCCAGATATATTTTTTCCAACATCTCCCTGATTATTATTAGTACCAGAACTGGAACTATTATTAGCATTTAATAAATTATTTGAAGAAGGAGGAGGTATATTTATTCCTCCTCCACCAACAACACCAACATTTCCACCACCAACGACGGCTGATGATATTGATGACGACGAAGACGACGACATGGATAACGCATTTATCGATAAAGAAGCAGACGATGACGATAATGATGAGGTAAATGTTGATGATGATGTTGTTGTTGTAGATGCTAATGGTGCTGGTGTTGTTGTTGTTGATAATAATGTAGATGATGCGTTTGCCATCATGCTATAATCAAATATTATTGATTTTGTTGTTGGTTTTTTAATAAATTTATTATTTTGATTTCTTTTCGATTTAGTTTCACGTTCTTCAACAAATACAAATTGTTTTTCAATATAAACTGATGCACACATAATATAATATTAAATACAGTATCCAATGATATTTTTTTCTTTTTAATATAATTTCAGTACTAGAAAAAAACATAAGAACAATTACCGACCCACTTTTTATATATATATATAATTATTTTTTTTTTTTTTTTTTATTTATATAAATATTTATGTATGTAGTTATATATAAAAATGTATATATTTTATTATATATGTTAAGAAAATATAATCTAGAATGTATGTATAATAGATTTTTTTATTTTTTTTTTCTTATTTCTTCTTATATATATGAAAGTATATATATATATACATATGTTAAATATAGATATATGTATCGATGGTTAATGAAAATTATCTACTTATATTTTTCTTTCTTTTTTTTATATTTTTTTTTTTTAAATGAAAAGATTTTTTTCTTTATTTAATAATATAAATACGGTTAATCTTTCTTTACTTTTTTGTATTAATTATTTAAAAATAAAATATTTTTTAAAAAAAAAATTTATTATTATTTTCTTGTCTTTAATTACAAAGGCAATTAAAAATTAGAAAATTTTCAACACTCAAACCAAAAACGTAGCAAAATGTCGATGCCAACACTTTTTCCTTTCGTTTTTTCTTTTTTTTTTTTTTTTTAAGTTTTTAAGAAAATTTTGTACAAAAACCAAATATATACCAGATTTTTTATTTTGAAAATAACTTAATATTTTCTGTAAATTTCTTACATTTTTTATACGCCTTTAATAATATTATATGTTAATTATAAATTTTTATATTTTTTATGCACTTTTAAACAAATTTTCACAATAATATGACCGATTTATTTTTGAATAACTTTTTAGAAAGATGCGTCCATGATGGAAAAAAATTCACAATTGTTGTAGGGTTGAAATTTTTTTTATAGCTTGATTTTTATTTTTTTGAAGCTTGGTATTTTTCGGATATATGAAATTTTATTAGGAACTGGTGGCGACACAAGCGGAACATGTTTAAACTAATAATAAGTAAGAAGTTGGGTGTTCTTCAATTAAAAAGCCATTATTTACTAATATACTTAAATTAAATATGAAATATCTGAAATATTAATCAAATATTTGCAAGAATTTAATTTTGTAATAATTTTCAATTAAAGACTATATTTAGGTTTTCTGGATATAAAATGTTAAGTAATCTTCTGTCAAAAATATAGAATTAATATACATATCTACTAATTCTATGTATAGGAACTTTTATTGAAATTTTTTAAAAAAAATTTTCGAAAATCAATTGGTTTTTGTTTTCTATTAATTTTGAGAGAACTTTGAATTTTCGAAAAAATTAGCAACATAAATATATATAAATGTCAAATATGTGATATAATTTTTGTAATATATAAAAAATAATTAAATAGCTTCAGTTCTGATTATTAAGTCTTATATTTGACATTTTAAACGTCATTATGTAATAAGCCCTATATAATTACTGATAGTTTCTAGTCTATCTGTTCTTTACAAATTCCTTAAAATATAAACTGGTTGTTGACAAAATGATAAATTGTTTTTTTTTTTTTGAATTTTCTAAACGCTCACCATCTTTAATAGTTGAAGCTGAAAATTGAAATTTTAAATCACAAATGGCACGTACAATTTTTTATTTTGACATTTCTTTATTTTTGTTTTGACTTTTCTGCACTCGTGCAGTTTTTGTTTTTGCGGTGAGTTTTTGATAAATAAAAATATTTATTTATTATTGAAAAAATGGATAATAACAAAGTGTTTAAAGTTAATAAAAAATCAAAAACATTAGAAGATGACTTAAAAAATTTAACAAAAGATGAATTAATAGAAAAAATTATTCAATTAAGAGCACATAATTCTCAATTGAAAAATATAATTGAGAAAACAAATCAAAAAACAATAGGAATTGAAATTAAAAATAGAAAATTTGATTTCACCAAGTAATTTCCCTGTTATATATTTTTTTTAAATAAATTATTAAAAATAATTATTTAATTTTTAAGGGCTCAGAAAAGACATGTTCTTTTAAAATTTCTATATTGTGGTTGGGATTATCATGGTTTTGCTAGTCAAGAAGATACAACTGCCACTATAGAATTTCATTTGTTTAAAGCATTAGAAAAAACATGTTTAATTGAAAATCGTGAAACTTCTAATTATAATAGATGTGGTCGAACTGATAAAGAAGTTAGTGCATTTTGTCAAGGTTGGTAAGTTCATATTAATTTATTTTGTTATAAAAAAAAAAAAGACATTTCAAATAAAAAATTTTTTTGCAGTAATTTCGATTGATTTAAGGAGCAAATTTATGGAAGAAGACCAACTGAAACCAGAAAATATAGCAAATGAAATTGAATATTGTAATATGTTGAATAGGTAAAATCTTTTTTTTTTTTGCTAAAATTAAACTCTGGTACCTAGGACTTCAATTATTGAAATAATGCTTCAAAATCATTTTAGAGTGCTACCAAATAATATTAAATGCATTTCTTGGATGCCATTAAAAAGTAAATTCTATAGTGCTAGGTTTGATTGTATTGAAAGAACTTATAGATACTTTTTTCCAAAGGGTAATTTAAATGTTGAGGTAAAATATTTTTTTTCCATATTTTAATTAAATCCATATAATATAATTTTCTTATTGATTAATGTGCAGAAAATGCGTTTGGGCTGTAAAAATTTACTAGGAACACACGATTTCCGCAATTTGTGTAAAATGGATGTTGGAAATGGTGTAGTAAGTTTTATGCGTTCAGTAAAAAATGCAGATATTTATCCATGCCAAAAAGAAGTAGACAAGAATCCTGGTAAGTTTATTTTTTATATATTGCGAAGTTAGTCCTTCTGAATCTTAGTTATAATTCTAGGATATGATATGTTCTACTTAGAAATAACGGGCAAAGCATTTTTATGGCATCAAATACGATGTATTATGGCGATTTTAATATTAATTGGTGAAGGCAACGAAGATCCATCAATTGTTAATGAATTGTTTGATGTGAGAAAAAATCCATGGTATAAAATTGTTTAAATATAAAATATGAATTCCATAAATAAAATTTTTTCTAATTAATTTTTTAGTAAACCATTATATGGATTAGCAAATGGAGTGCCATTGAACTTGTATAAATGTGAATTTAAAGAGTTCTCTTCTATCAAAAATAACGATAAAATGATCCTAGAAGATGATATAATTGAAGAATCTAATATAGATGATGAAATTGATGAAAAATCTTTAAAAGAGAAGCATATAACAGAATGGGTATATAATAAAGAAAATTTATCTAGATTAATTGAAACTATGCAATCAGAATGGAGTGGATTTAGTATTAAGTAAATAAGCTATAAAATTTTAATTGAAATAAATAATTTAATATAATTTTTAGAAAAACAATGATACGTGAAATATTAAATGATTTAGAAGATATTTATTACAATCACTTCAACGTAAATGATAAAATACAATTTCAAGCAAATATGTTGCAAACAGGTGTTAAGCAGAAACATTATCAAAAATTAATGAACCGAAAACGATGTGGTGCGTTGATTTAATTTTTTATAAAAGTATTTCCTATATACTTATTTTTTGTATTTCAGAGAGTTTGGAAAATCGTTTGGAACATTATCTTAAAAAACAACGTTTAACTGTGGAAAAAAATAATTCAACATCATCTTGATAAATTTTAAATTTATTTTTGTTTTTTTTTTTTTTTTTATTAAAAGTACAATTATATTAATTCATAATTAATTTAATTAAAATTAAAAGTTAAATTATATTAGCTATAAAGTGAATTAACATTAAATGTAATTCAAAATAAAATATATTATTTTATATATCTATATATATATATATGTATTATATTATATTAAATTGTTTCGTTAATAATTTTTTTTTTTAATTTTAAATAAAAATTTGTTAATGAATTTTTTAATTGGAATAATTACTATAATTGTTATAGTTTAAAATTAATTTAAAATTAATTATCATTTGTCTTATATACAAATAAAAATTATTTTATAAATTAAAAAATCGAGATTTGTTTTTTGATTTTGTAAAAATAATAATATTAAATTAGCGCCTTCTTTGAATTTCGTTTTGAATGATTTTTATGATACTGTAAGTTGTTTTGGTTTTTGTGATCTAAAATTATAAATTTATAGAATATTAAGTTTAATATTTTTATTTAAATGTTTAAAATGAAATAACCTTAATCGTCGTAAAATTTTCAAAATTATTGGACCTTCCCGAACATTTTTAAATAATGCTATTGTATCAGCATGACTCATACCTTGTACTGATATATTATTGATTTCGATGATTTCGTCACCTAATAAATACACAAAATGAATATTTAAAATAAAAATATTTCTATAAATAAGAATATAAAAACACACCTGCAAAAAGATTGCCATCATCTGCTGCTTGTCCTGATGGAAAAACAGTTTTAACAAAAATGCCCATCATACCTTTTGGAGAATCTCTACCACCAACAATACTAAATCCTAACGATTTCATACCATGTCCTTTAAAAAATGTTATCATTTGTACTATGCAACGGCTTAATCCTTTAAAACAGAATTTAATTCTTTTATTAATTTTTTATGTAATTTTAATAAATGTTTAAACATGTAGTTATAAACACCAAAATTGGAATTATTAAGACTAAAAAATCCAACTTTTAATTTTAGAAATACATAGAATTTATTTTAAAAGTTAATTAAAATAATTTATTAAAAAAAAATGAGTAAAATTAGAATTAGGAAAAAATCACATACCATCATGTTCAGTTGGATTATTATGACCATTATTATTATCTTTAATATTAGTGTTGTTATTAGCGGCTTTTAAATCACAGTTATTCATTATTGTATTATTATCAATTATTTGATTATTAATATTATTATTGAAAAGATTATTAGATTTATTACATAATTTTAATTGTTTATCATGATTAAAATTATTAATTATTTTATTATTTTCAATATTATTATTATTATTTGGTATGTTTGATGTTATTTTTAATTTTATATTATTATTATTAGTTTCATTGTTTAAGCTTTGCTCTGATCCATCTTTATTAGTATTTTCATTATTCATTTTAGTTGTTAATATTGTAGATGTTGGGGTAGTTGATGTTGTTATCATTGTCATTGATGTTAATGATTTATTTAATTTTTCATTTGTAGTTCTTGTTTCAGTTCTTGTTCCCATACCTGATATTGGTATTGTTATTGATTGAATAGAATCATTTCGATTTTCAATTCCATGATCAATTAATGATAATTCGTTTGTATTTTGTGAACATAAACTTAAACGACTTGAATTCAAACTGCATGAACTCAGTCGAAAGTTTGAACCTAATCTTAATGATCGATATGCATTTGTATTATTATGAAAATTATTATTATTACAATTAATATTAATATTACTGCTATCAAGTGAATAACGTTGTTGTTGGTGTTGGTGTTGTTGTTGCTGTTGATGACCTGTTGTTAAATTTAAATTACTTAAATTAATGTTATCTGTTTTATTGTTATTGTTATTATTAATGATATTAGGGTTAATTTGATTTATGGCATTATTACTAGCTGTTATAATTGTTGATGATTTTAAATTGGATGAATTTATCGAATTTTGATTATTTTTTGATGATAATGTTGATAAATCAATTGTTGATTTACTATTACTATTATTGTTATTACTATTACTGTTGTTATCATTTAAATATTGTAAATTTTTTGAACCTAAAACTTGTGAATATTCCATTTGTGTTAATGCTTCAGTACGTTTACGACTTAATAATTGCCATTTTTCATCATCACTTATTGTATTTGTTAATGTTGTTAAACGATTTGCATAGACTGGTGTATATTCTGGTGTAGATATACTATTATATAATGGTGTTAATTCTAATTGACGATTATTTGTTATTGGACGTCTTCTATGATCATATTGTGATGGTTGTGTTGATGATTGTAACATTAAACTCATATGTTTAATTGAATCGTCATTATCCGATTGTAATAAATGATTTTTATCATTATTAACATCATTATAATTATTATCAAATATAATTTGTATACCATTTAAATCATAACTATTAATACTTTCATTACTATTTGTTCTTTGGTTATATGAAAGACGTTTTTTAACACCACCTCTTATATTGCCGTTTTCAATCATTCTACCACCTTTTATCATATATTTTTCATCATTACCATTACTATTGAAATTATTTGTAGAAGAAGAAGATGATGATGATGAAGATGATGCTATTGATGATTGATTGTAATAATTAATATTTTGAAGGTTGGTAGTAGATGATGATATAGATGATGGTATTGGAGAATTTCTTGAAAATTGACGTGTTGGTGTTTGATTGCTACTATTACGATCATATTCAATTTGAATTTTTGTACTATAATTATTTGCTGTAATATTTGATGGTACATTTATAACTGATATTTCTTCATGTGATATTACTAAATCGATACTGTTATCAATGAACGTTGTCAGTAATTTTTGTGCTGTATCAAAACATTTCATTGTACGTAAATAATTACCATTTACATATACAATTTCATCACCTAATCTTAATCTGCCATCTCTAAAATTTAAAAAAAAAAACAATTAAATTTTAAAGCAATGTTCTTTTTAAACTAATTTTAATAGATTTTTTTCAAAAATAACCCTTAAATTAGTTTCTCAAAGTCGGAAGGCTACATATTATTTTGATTTTTGGTTTTGGAGGTAATTCTCAGGGAAATTGATACAATTAAATTATTTACAATTTAACTTTTATTATGTTTATATACTGACATATCTAGGGATATTTTCTAAACATTAGGGACTTTAAAAAAAGAAATTTATTAATATATAGATCAGTGTACCTGATATACTCCTTATTTAAATATGGGGTTATTTAAAAACTTGATTTAAAGGTTGTGGATAGACTTGTGAATAATAAAATATAAAATCTTTAAATACAAACCTTTGTGCTAATCCAAATGGATTCAATTCAATTATAACATAACGAAATTGTTGTTCATTGGATGCATTCAAAATGATTTTAGGTGTTACAATAATACCAATAAAATCATTTGAATCTAATTTTATTAATTTAATTTCTTTAAATCTTCGTCGTACTGTTCCAGTTTCATAAGCTGATGATGATGATGAGGATGATGTTGATGCTCCACCAGCAATTCCAGATGATTGTGAAGATGTTTCATCATATAAACGTATTGAATTTGATACAATACTGTTACGTTTTAATTGTGTTGGTTCATCACAATGTCTACCATTGCCATCACTATCATATCCAGATTCATTTGAACTAATACATGAACTTAAACGTTGATAAAATGGTTCCCAATCTTTTGATGATATACTACTATTGCGAGATACATCACCAATTAATGGTGAACAATTACTAATAGCACTATCATCTGATGAATAACGTTTAATTACATTTGAATTTTTATTTAAATTTGTTGTTGTTAATTTTGAACTGTTATTACCTTTTGGACTTGTTGAACTTGCTATTGATATTGTATCTGCAGTATTTGAATCTAATAAACGTTCTAAATTTGTATATGATTGATTTTTTAATACAGAACCACCATTCTCTTCTGGTAGCACCGATAATTTTGATCGTAAAAATGCATATGGAAAATTACCACGTCTTGGTTGTTGTTCATTACTTGAACCATTCATATTATTTGTATTATTATGAAAATTATTATTATTATTATTATTATTACAATTAGTAACAATACCATTAATACCATTACTATCATTTGCAGCAGCAACTCTAGCAATATCATCACAACTAGATGATTTTAAATGATGATTTTGATGTAAATTATGATGAGTCTGATGTTGTTGTCCTAAAATTTGTTTAGAATTTGATCCATTTATAAAAATTGGTGTTTGTTTTGAACGATTTATTAAATTAACACCATCTGTTGGATCATCACATTTATAATAGCTACTATTTAATTGGCTTGTTGAACTACTACGATATAAATTTTGATTATTATTTGATGTTAATCCGGTACTGGCATTAGTTGTATCAGATATTTTTGTAATATTATGTGATTTATGATTTAACATTCCAGTAGAACCGATACGATGAAAAAATGATTTAATTGAATTTTGTCGATCTCTTGTTAATGTTGATGATTTATTTGTTGATGACATTATTGGTGAATTTGTTATTTGGGTTGTTGATGTTGTTGTTGTTGTTACACCATTTAATGCTATTGAATCTTTTGTTGATGATTGAATTGAATCAATTGGCCCAGATTTACTTTTTTTTAATGGATTTATTGTTGATGATCTTGTTAATGTACAAGATTTACCAATATTTAATGATGACATAATTCCTGATACTGCATGATGATCATTTATATTTTGATGATCGATACCATTTTTTTGTAATAATTCACCACGTTTTAATATATCCAATTTTTTACTCATTTTTCTGCCCCATGTGAACACTAAAATTTGAAATAAAAAAAAAAACGTTTGTGTTATAATATAGAGACTAATAACCTAAATATATTATAATTAATTTATTATTATTATGTTTAAGTTAAAAAATACTGAAAAAAAACACATATTTTAACAATAATTGATTTTAAATTTTTTTTAATTGGACACAAAATTATTTTGAATTGCAACATATTTTTTTTTTTTAAGTTAAATAATCTTCAGTACACAACAAGTGATTCAAAATGATCACGAATCATTGTAAAATGCTTACAAAAAAAAAACGCGAACCTATTAAAAATTAGATAATTTTTTTTAACCAATTTTTGGTTAATTTTTTAATAGTTTTTTAGTTGTAAAAAAACGTCCAAAAGAAGAGCCAAATAACATTTTTTTTGTTGTAAAATTTTTCTAGGAAAAAATTTATTATGAAAAAAAAAAGAGTTTATTAACACGGGAGCCAGAAGGAATTTTTTTTTAGTATATAAAGTTTAGCTCATAATCATAAAAAACCAAAACAATGATAAAATTAAGATGAAACTATTTCTTACTTCAGGAAATACCAAAGATTAACAAAACCACAATAATACAAAATAATATCGGATCGATCGATTTAAAAAAATAATAAATAACAAATATATTCTATATATAGTTTTGGTGGCCTTAAGCTTCCGATTGAAGTTTACGAATTTATAAAAATTAAATAAAAAGAAGGAATCCATTGACAAAAACAAAAAAAAAATATTAAAATAAAGATGAAACAAATTGGTTACTGTTAAATATTAAATAATATATTGTTGGATTACTTGTGTTCCCACTTCAAAATCCATTTCAATTTATTTCATTTTTTTATTGTATGTACAGTTACGACCAAAAAAATACAGTGGTGAGACGGTAATTAGAACTAATGAAACGCAAGAGTAGTAGAACACTAGATATCAAATTTCTAGACGATTGAAGACAAATTTAAGAATTTTCAAAGAAAAAGTAAAGTCAATAATTTTTTTAATTTACGGATTTCAATTAGCAAGTGAACTTATGCCTTTTAAAATTCCCATCTCATCCTTACTTCTTTATCTCTCTATTCTGTCTACGAGAGAGATAATTTTTGTGAGCAGTAGTCACATACTATAAAGGCAATTTTGGGTTTCTGGCAGTAACTTTTTGAAAGTTTCCACCTCACTTAGGACCACATCGCATAATAAGAAAAGATATTCTAATATAAAGGTCAGTAATATTGGTAACCTTGAAAATAATACTATAAAAAGCGTTATTTTGATAATACAAAAATTTTAACCTGGCCTGTAAGTCTATTGAAGCAATGTGGAAGGTATTAAGCACGCAAAATTTAGGGATTTTAGAGCTTTAAAGTATTATCTTAAACATTAAAATCTTTTACATCTAGTAACAGTTAAATCTAGTTAAATATTAAGATAGCCTTAGTTTTTTAAATTCTTAAACTTATTTCTTAAAAAGTAATTTAAGAGAAGAAAAAAATTTAATAAAAATGAAGATAATTCCGTAAATTGGACCGGAAGAAGTATTAAAAATCTGTAAATCGATAACGGAGCTTAGAGTTAGAATACAACTTGATAATTACAGTTGCTTAATAAATTGCGTTGGCTAGGACATGTGGTAAGAAGGTAAGAAAACTGTCCGGTAAGAATGATTTTTGAATCCAACCCATATGGTATACGTAGCAGAGGCAGACAAACACTAAAATGGAAAGAAGAAGTAGAACAGGACAATCGAAATTTGGGTTTGCATGGCTTATGGGGAACAGCTGCCCAGAATAGAGACCAATGGAGAAATTATCTGAAGTCTTTCGGAGACTCTAGAGTCTCTTAGAACCAGTTATATAATAAATTTCAAAGCATTTTGAAATTGAAGACTACAATATTATCTTAATCAGTAAGTTTTTTTGAAAAATCACACTTATAATAACGGTTAAGCGTTTTTTATAAGTCTTCTACAGTATATTTGCAATTTTAGTTTTTTAGAAAAAAAAAAATTGAAGCCCATTTTTATGTCAAAGACTGTAATAAATAATTTATAATATAACAAAATATAAATGTTAATGCAATTCGCACATTAGATAACATACGGAACAAAAAAAAAAATAAAAAACAAAAAAAACTACTCCATTATACATGAATTTCGCGGTCAACAAAACTTAAAAAAAAAAAAAAAAAACTAATTTAAAAAAAAAAAATTGTAACGTTAACGCATCATAATCGCTTAAAGGTATATATAGGTAATAAACCAAAAATTACCTTTTTGGATTTACAGTTCTTTTTCAATAAGTTTTTGTTTCGTTTTTTTTATTTTTTTTTTTATTCATTGCCTTTGTATGCATTATGAGTTTGGCGCGCTTCAATACAATTCCATTCATTTGTAACGCTTCACGTTAAATTAATTAAAAAATGATTAAGTAAAAGAATGTAAAAACTAACTATACACAACAAAGAACTATATGTATATATATACATAAAAAAATTCACCACCCCAAAAGGCTTTACAATTTCTTATCCTATATATATATAGTTATATATTTTTCTGGATTTTTTTTTATTTACGATTAAAAATTTTGTGTGTAGGTGTTTTTAGAATGTTTGCATTACGATATGAACAGCGAAGCGTTATGCAAACGAACAAACGTGTTTATAAATCTTCGATATATTATTTTGTCGCTTTATATTTTTTTATTATTATTTGTTAAAAAAAAAGAATGAAACACGAAGAAGCAACAAAAAAAGTCAATTTGAATATATTTATTTTTTTATAAATATGTACAATATTATTGGTTGAATTACAATTGCAATAAATTTCACTAATAAATAGGAATTTGTGATGGCACGCTAATGTTAAACAGAATTAAATTTATGCAAAAAAAAAATTTCCATAAGATATATATATATATACATATATATATATGTATAAAGAATTCATAATGCGCAAAGAACTACTCAAATCTCGTAAAAATTAACGGTTTAAAAATAAAAAAAATTTAAATATATTTAAAGGGGTTCTCAAGTACAGTTGAAAAAAGGTTTTAAAGGACTGAAAAGTTTCAATGCAATTAATTTTGACATTTAATCTTTTAAGTGAGCTAAGTTAGAATAGCAAATTAGGAAAAGGGGAAATAAAATTTAATAAAATTTAATATTTAAATATGAAAGGGTTAATCTTTTGGGCGCCATCAGGCATGAATGACATATTGACATCAAACTTTGCAGTAGTTGTCATTTTGTACTTGAAAATATCGGCTCCTTTTTTGTACTTGTTATTTGTTCAAAATTTTGAACATTTACGAGTCTTTAAGCCTAAATTAAATTAGCGGTGATGGATGCATTAACCCATTGCGACACAAGAAGCGTTTTGCACTAGAGCCTTAATATATTTTCAGCTGCTTATCAATTTTTTTTTTGTATAATTTTTAACAGAACTGATTTTGGTAATTTAAAAAAATGTAGTGTTATTATGTTCTGATATTAGTAATTAATAAAATACTATATACTTATCTTATTTAATAATCAAATTACTCAAAAATAGTAATCACGAAAATACTACTGCTATACTAATTATATTGTAAAGTTTGAGAACCATTTTATAAATTATTGTGCTACAAACGATATATGAACAAGGGACAAAAAAAAAACCAAATATGACAAAGTCCATTCCATTCGATATCATTTCATTTAATTCAAAGTATATATTAATTCAATTTCAATATTTTTTTAATATTTTTTTTTAGATGTTATGATCTTTAAATTTAATTTTTTAGCATATTTTAAAAAAATTTATTAGAAAATTTTTTTAAAGAACTCCAATAGAACATTTTCCTATCTTCGAAATTAGGTTCTTTTTAAATAAAATATTCTTTTGTTTAAAAAATTTTGAATAAACTTATTTATAGTTTATTGAAATATTTTGATAACTAATTTTAAAGTTCTTAGAATGATTAAAGTATTAAAAAAAAATTAAAAAATTAAAAATGCGCCTTTAAATATGCAATTTTTCGTAAATTTTTTTATTTCAATTAATTATATATTTTTTTATTTAGCTCACAATGTCCCTGGCAGCCGACGGCTTTAGTGCGTAGTTATTGTAATGCGTAATATTCGAATAAATAAATAAATAAATAAAATAAATAAAGTACAATGGTACATAAATGGATCGATAGTAATCTCTATTTCCTAATTTGAAATATCCAATTAAATTTTAAATTATATATTTTTTTTTTTGGATATCTGATCTGACTAAGGTTTGGACCCGAAGAGGTTGACTTCGTACTACGTCATCAGTCGGATTTTTGTTGACTAAATTGATTAACTTTTTCGAAAAGATCGGATTTGTTAATAAGAATTTTCCCAGTAAAAGTTGATAAGTTTCCCTAAGCCCTAAATTAAAATTTAAAATGTGCTTTACATAAATCAGAAAATATCAAAACTTACTGAAAATTTAAGCTTTATTTTGAATATTTTTTTTTTGAATCACATTTTCAACGATAAACCGGCTTCTCAAGTCACATCTAAGGTTTTAACTTAATTTTATTCTTTAGAATCTCACAAAATAAAAAGAAAACTCATGATGTTATTGTCAAATTTTTTATTTGTATCTTAAGATATTTTTTTTTTTTTTTTGTATTTTTAAGGTGAATGATATTTCATGTTTACAAATATTAAAAAAATAATTCGAAAAAAAATATTTTATATAATGTTTCTGTTTTTTTTTCCATTTTTTTTGTTTTTTTTTAATAATTCTTATATGTTGTGGGTGCGTGTATGCCACAAAATGCCCTAGAAGAATTTAATAGTATCCAATTTAAAAAAAATAGAAAAACTAAAGAAAATGACTTTATGCTAAAATTGCAAATGATTTTTTTTTTCAATTGGTGATTTATAAAAAAAATTTCATCATTTCAAACAATTTTTTAAAATTGATATTTTTTGGAATTGTTGTTGTTTTTTTTTTTATCAAATCAAATGATAATTACATATAAATGTAACCAGGTGGGATTAGTGTTAAATGTTGCAGTATTATATAGGAATTAAAAAAAAACAAGATATTGATATGCCAAATTATATAGCCTGGCACATTTACATTTAATGATTAATCAATAAAATAATAAAAAAAAAAAAATATCTTAAGATACATATAAAAAAAATTGTTATGAGATAATGTAAAATTGGCATTAAATTTAAGATTATTTTTTGAATACTACTAGGAGTCAAAGAATATTTTGATGGAGGTGTTATTTTTTATTGAGAAACTTGGAGTTGTATGTAGAAAATATAGGATTGTTTATCGCATTAAGCGGAGTTTTATTAAAATAGGTAAAGGTATTAAAATTTATTTTAACTAATTCTATAGTTATTACATTAATCCTTTTCACAAATTTTACAGCTATTTAACCCATTTAATATGAACGACTATTCAGATATTTTTTTTTAAAAGAGAATATGACGAACTTTGATGAACTTATCGTAATTGTTGAAATTGAGATTAGATAATTTGTTGTAAATAATATTTTTTTAGATAAATGTATCTGAAAAATTTTTAAATTTTAATTAACTAGGTTATTTAAAAAACATTTAATTTTAAATAGCTGTTATATTAAATTGGATGAAGTAATACTGTACTGTACTTAAAATACTTTCTTGAGGTACTGTATTTAATTTACGCGTTTTATTGTACTTTATTGAGGCACTGTACTTAATGTACTTTACTTGTAGTTTATTTTTACAAGTGTACTTTCAACTCACAGACATTTGTAATTTTTTTTATATGAAGGATTTGTATGAGTTGAACAAATTTTTAAAAGTTTTGTCTGGGTTAAGTGCTCAATGTGGTCTCACTTAGAGGTCCTGTAGATTGAACAAAGGGCGAAAGAAGTTATTGAACACTATATATTTGAAAAAAATATAATTAAGAAGTATTTCTTAAAGTGTCAATGAGACTTTAATATTTTATCGCAAGAGATTATTAAAGCCTTCATTAATTGTCACTTAATCCTCTATTAATTGTAATCTTTTATTAGCCCACTTGCTATAGGTCTTTGAAAACTTTTAGTTAACTCATATATAGATCTCATATATTTTTGTAAAACTTTGTTTAAATTCATATTGACTTGTAAATGGCTTAATTTAAGTAAAAAAAAAAACTCAAAAGATTCACTTTAATTAAAAATTAAAAACATTTCACTTTTAAAGTAAAATTATAAAAAATAATGAAATAAAAAATCATATAAAAATAATAAAATTGTATCTGATAAGTGATAACATAACTAATGAACACTAAATACTTCGGCTGAATTATATAAAATATTCAAAATATTTCAATTAGTAACCGGATATTAAAATTCGTTTTAATTACTAATTAAATTATACGGTTATTTTTAATAATTTAATTTTAATTAAATTAAAAAATAAAATTAATAAATTTAATTTTAATTTAATTTGAACTTTATCACATTTTAAAAGTAAAATTTGAATTAAAATTTCAACTTGCAATTATCATTAGTTACATTTAAATACTAAAAAAAAAATCGAAACTTTTTTTATTTTTCGAGACTCGATTGTTATAATTATTATTAAATAATAAAATTATAATAATCATTAATGTTATAATTATATTGAATTGGTCATTATGAAAATAAAAATATAAAAAATTAATGAATTTTTTTTTTGTTTTTTTTTCAAAGTCTTATGAAGTGAACCATCAATAAAATGAATGTATATATAGGCAATCAAAAACCGAGGGTCGCTGACATTACATGATTATGAACGGAAGTTTAGTTTTTCCATTGAAATATTTTTGTTTTGAAAAAAAAAGAACCAAAAATATGTCATAAAAAATTAAATTTTTTTATTTTTGTTATTTTTCTTACGAAACAGAAACCAAAATACAAAATAATGTCTAACTACTTATGCATGTAGGTATGTTTATTTATTAAAAGAGAACAACAGTAGCTTTTTTTATTTTAAAAGAGTTCTGTTGACTGTTTTTTATGAGTTTAAACCAATTACATAACTCATTTACCAGTAAAATTATTATCATATTTAATCTATATGTATCTCTTTTCTTCTAATGTACATGTGCTATTATAAAATATCTATGGCTACTTGTTTTAATTTTTTTTTTTAATTGGTTCTAAAATATGAGTGATGAATTTAATGATGATAATGATGCCGCATAAATAAAAAAACAAAAACAAAGTACCGTAAATTTGTTTGAATATATAGAAGGAAAACAAAATAAGTACTTTTCGAAGTTTAATCGTTTTGTCGTTATTAGAGTAGCAGTACTTTTATAAGTGGTAGGTAACATACTGCTATTTAAACTTTCTCTTTATAACATTTTTGAATGTACAATTAATATTTTATTACAATTTCGGTCTTAATTGTATTGTAAACATTTGAGAAGTCTGGCGAATTTTCAATCTGATTTCAAACATTCTTTATACAGAAATTGTTGATGACTGGATTAAGAGCTTGTGTAGACACAGTTTAATGTTTCTTTAATTTTCGTTGTTAATTTCTTATTAACTAGACTTTTTCCATAAAGTTCAACTTAATTATTAGCGGAACTTTTTCAGGCATATCGTATATAAAAAAGGAGCGTGTCATATGCCTTGACAGAGAAATATGCTGATGAGATTTTTTACAAGCTTGTGTAGACATAATTTAAATTTCCATATAATTTTCGTTGTTATTATATACTTTTATATTAATTTGCTTGTGTCTATGAGTTTATTATTCATTATGTAAGTTAGTGATACATTAATATTAGAAATCTGACCATAAATTCATAAAAATTGTATGCACCAGTGATTAGCGACGTGCCTTCTGGTGTAAACAGATCTGAGTTCGATTCTCGTTAAAAGATTAAAATTTTTTGTTATTTATTACACTTTTTCCATAAAATTCAATTCAATTAATAGCGGAACTTCTTCAGCTATACCGGATATAAAAAGTGAGTGTGTTATATGACAGTATTATCATTTGACTGTATTATCATTTTATTTGACCAAAATATTTTGTAATATTTTAATAAAATTCAATATAATTATACATAGGTATTTGCGGGCCTCTGATATAGGACTTAGGAAGCATTTTAGGATTGTATCAAAATCAAGTTATATCCCTTTCCATAATATTTTAATGTGAATACATATATGTCAAATGTCAAATGAAATACAGTTAAATGGAAAATCGTCAAATGACAAATTTGTCAAATGACATAAAATTAAATGAGATACAGTCGAGTGAAATGCATAAAAATTTTTTAGACTCTTAAATCGCAAAATGTCTCAGCGCATTTTTAAAATTTTATACACAGTTTCTATAGTAATTTTAAAAATTTGACAATTCATTAATTACCGGACTGCGTACACAGGTTATTTAATGGTTATGGGCCTATGTGAAATTCGAAGAATATGACTTAAGAATACGAAATTATTCTTGACTGCTAGACAAATTTAAAATTTTTATTAATTTTAAAAAAGTAATTCCTATATAAAATAATCACATTAAAGTTATTTTTATTTAAAAGAACCACAAATCATTTGTAGCGTACATACCGAAATATCATAAATTTGATTAGATTATAAGATGATTTAAAGAAGCAAAGCAAAAAAAAATCATCAAAACATAACATTAATTTGTTTAATAAAACGTTGTTTTTATTTTCTATCAAATTTTATAAAAGGTGCATTGAACCGAATTTTAGAGGAATCATTAATTACAGCCATAATATAATAACTGCGATAAGATAAGAGGGATTCCCTTTATATTTTATCGGTTCAAAAAAAAAAAAGAATAGAGGAAGTGAGTGTAAACCTAACCTATGTATATTTTAAAAATTTGTTTAATTTTTAATTTCGTTTTTTTTAGTAGACAAGTTGTATAGGTAAGTAAAATTTAAAAATTTATGGATAAGTTATGGTAAAAGTAATTATCATAAATCTATTTGATAATTATTTAAAATTAAATTATTATCAGTTAAAGTTTTTGAATAAAAATCATATATAGTATAAGAATATGGAAAATAGATTAAAGTTAAAATTAATAGGCGGCTACTTAACTTAATAAAAAAGGTTTTTTAAAAGTCGTTCACCATAATTACTTTTTTAATAAATAGGTAATAAGAGTTAATAATTAGTATTAGTTCATTAACCAGTTTCTATATAGAAGATTTAAAGAATAAGCCCAAAGAGAGTCGAAAAATTTTACATTAAATTCATTTTAACTTGATGGATTTTATAAAAATTCAAATATTAACCAAAGTAATTGGTTTTTGTTTTTTTTGGGTAATTGAAGATGGTATAAATAAATAAGTACATTAAGAACTAAAATTTAAGAGAAGATCTGTATTAAAGAAATGTAGGATATAATAGTTGTATGGAATGAAAATATTGTTCATAAATATGAAGTGGAAGCATTGAGTACTGAGTACTTATAACTAAAGTACTCAGTAAAATTTAGAATATTTGAATTGAAGAGTTTTTTTGATTCTATATTAGTCCGTTTAATATTGGTATATCAGTTCTAGTACTCCAAAGAAATGGCTTCATTAAAGAGTTTAAATATTAGCTCAAGTACTTCAATAGAATAACTATGGTTCATAGTAAACTCTTGTTCTAGGGGGTGATTTAGTTAATGAATTATTTAATTAGTTGTCAGCTATTCAATTTCTATGCAATAAAAAATTACAAGTACTCACAAATTGAAATATTAAATTATTCAATTTGTTGTTCAAGTACTTCAAAATAAATACACAAGTAATTTTAGGAATTTATAATAACACCTTGTAACATTAAATATTGCAAAATATTTTAAAAATTTTAAATTATATTTAATTTTTTTTTTATTTTATATTAAAAGAACCTTAAAATCTGAAAAAACTTAAGTAAAATAAATTAATTAATAAAAAAAAATTAAGTAATTAACTATATAATTAAATTTGACGGAATACTTGTTCAAAAAATTCAATTGTAATGCTTTAATGCTTCAACGATTAGTAATTAATTGGGTCCCCTCTTATTGGGTGTTCTTCAAAATGAAATTGATTGAAAACACCTTAATGCTTCATCGAGTCTCATTTTAAATTGGAATGTCGGTATTTTAATTTAAAAAATTAATTTTGTTTTAAAAATTAAAAAAAAAAATTAATTAACATTGCCATATTATAGATAATAAGAAAATATGTGGGTTAATGAATAAAAGTAAGTTTTAAATATGATTACTATTTTACAATTTAAACAAAAATGTTGTTTTCAATTATAACATGTTAATTTAATTAAATAATAATAATTTTCCTTATAAATTTATAATTAATGACTAAATTATAAATATTTTGTTCAATAAATTATGTCATAATTTAAAATTTTTTCATTTAAAAAAAATTTGATTACTAAATTTGATTACTTAAAATTGATTACTATTATTATGTATTGTGTACTCGTAAATTTAAATGTATTTATTTATTATTTGTCTAATTTAAACTAATTTTGACCTCTAGATAACTTAACAGATTACATCCGTTTAACAGATTGCATATTATTATTTCGCAGAATATTTCTCACACAGGTTGGTCAAAGGATTAAGAGTACAAGACATTTCTGATTAAGTAATCAATAATTTGTTAATTTTCAAATGATCTATATTACTGGTAGTGGAAACTTCTCTAGTCTGAATTATAATATTTCTCCGTTAAGTAAGCTCCGACTTAATTTTTTAAGACTTAAGCTACTGATAAAGTAACTGAGTATTGCTGATATATTAAATGAGTACTTATTTTATACAAGCTTTTGGCTTAAGTAGGTGTGGTTTTTACCTTTTTCATAAAGTCTTTAAAAGTACTACTGACTAGAACTTAATTATCTAACTTTAATTTAAACTTCTAAATAAGTTAAAATTATATAAAAACATCAATTCATAATTCACCCAAATACTGAAATATCAATTATGTAATCATTTTTAAAAAATAATAGATGTAATATTAACAAAAAAAAAAGCTTATAAGTAACATTGTTTAATAATTACATTTTTATTTGAACAAGTGTAATGGAAATTTTTTTTTTAATTCGAAAATTTTATAATAAAATTTTTTTTTTGAAAATGGGAAAGCAGTTTTTGAATTCAATTGCCAGTTTTAATAAAATGTTAAATTTAATTTAAATGTACTTTTGAGAAGTAAGTAATACGTAAGTACTTTTAAAAAAAGTAAGTAATCATTTAAAATAGTAATAACTTGAAGAACTCTGTTTCATTTTAAAAAATTTTAAATTTTTAAATCTATTTGAAATGTACTTGTAAGTAATACGAAAGTATAGTACGTATAAGTACTTTTAAAATAAATAAGTAATGATTTAAAATAATTTGCATTAATGTTTGTGAATCCTAATGAATCAGTACAAATTTTACAACATTTAGGTGACAAAATCGTTATTTAGAGGAAACCTAAATTGTTAATTTCGATTCATTTTACAAATTTTACAAAATGAAAATTTGAATGAGTACTTTTTGATATATGAGTACATACTTTAAACTACTTTGATTTGACTAAATAAAAATGTACAAGATTGGAGTAAAGAGATATAACGAAATATAAAGAGTCTATGAAGTTCATAACGTATTTGTTTTAATTTCAACTTTTATAGAATTTTAGAAGTTTAATAAATTTTATGTGTCTTATCCCCTATGTGTCATAATTCCAAAAACTAAGAGGACTAACAGAGTAAACTAAGAGGAATTTTAGAGTTTGTTACAAATTTAGAATTATACGCATTTTACAGAATATTTATATATATGTACGAGTATATGTGACATTCTCAATTTGAAGGAATTTTTAAGTTGGATTCAAAATCAAGATTGTCGCTTTTTCTGGAATATTTATATATATGTATATGTAAGATTCTCAATTAGGAGGAATTTTAGAGTTTTTTTAAAATATAAATAGTTTGCTACTAAATTTTGATTTTTGGAATTTTTTTTTTGTGGAATTTGCTTTTTTGGAATTTTTTTTTTTGGATTTTCGTACCCAACCCGTTTTATAGCTTTGGAGTCTTAATAGAGCCCATTTTACTTTCTTTGCAACATATTACTTAGAAAGTCTTACCAAATTTATCTTACAATTAAAGATTATATTCAGAATTTTCAAAAATCTTATTTTCCCTTAAAACCCCTACTGGTTATGGTGCACTTAAGATAAAATATATAATGACATATTATATTTTTAATGCAAATTCAATTCAAAAAAACTTATGTAAAAAATTACAAAAAAATTCATTCAATCATTAAAAATTACACTTTTTTTCTGAAAAGCTCTGCACTTTAACATCAAAATCATAGTTAAAATTATATCTGATTCTTTATTAATTTTATTTAATGTACAATTTCAAAAAAAAAAAAAAAATAATATCTGTCCATTAAATTTATTATTTTTAATTTGATGTTGTAATTAAAATGAATATGATAATTTTATATTAAAAGTAAAAGTATGTAATATACATTAATTTATAATGCAGTCAAGCGCAATCTAATACACAATAACATACCAGATATATAATGTATGAATAAATCGCCTACATAAAAGTATCTTAAGTATTAAACTTACATTATGCATTACAAAAAAAAAACTTTTATTTCATTATTTAAATCTTAAATTCAAATTAAATTGATTATTAGACCGAATTAAAATAAAAAAAAAAAATAAAATTGAAATATTCAATAGAATTTTTAAGACTTTTTTAAAAATTAAAAAAAAAAAAAATCGGTAAGTAAATCGCAGTAATCGCAGTAATCACAGTAAAAAATTAATTTTTTTGCAGACATTTGTAATTAAAAATGAAAAACCACTAAACAAAATAACAGTAGGTTAAAATGTTATTAGATCGTCTGTTATATAAATGATTATTGATTTTACATACCTGGTATATGTTAAAAAAAAAGATATAATATATGTTATCAGGTCTCATATAGACTCATAGAGTATCTGATGAATATCAACTTTCATTTTATTTTGATTATTTTATTTTTAAAAATTTATTGAATTGAAAGCGAATGCATTACTTAATTATTGGTTAATGAATAAAAAACTAATATGCCATCTATGCTTGTATCCATCCCATTTTATGTATATATTTTTGTAAGTAATCTCAAGTTACATATTGTAGATACATTTGATTTCATTTTATGTTATGGCATTATTGAAATATATTTTTCAAGTGATACAATTAAAATTTATACTTACAGATTTTAATTAAAATTTTTAATTTAGAAGTATATAATTATGATTTCTCCAATTTAATATTTTTGATTTCATGGTGCAATATTGCATTTTGTTGCATACTAACATTGCATGAGTTATCTGAGATGTTAAATATGATATTAGTTATTTTTTTGAATATCATTTGTCAGACCCTTTCGTCATTATATTATTTTTTTTTTTGAATTATTGATTAATGCTTAATTTAACTTTGTTCTACTGTGCAGTGTAGGAACTGTTAATTGGGGTTGTCATGACAATCATGTATTTCTTTTGACTGTATTTTATTTGCCTGTACATTTATTTCGAAAAATATTTTTACTTTTATGATATTAGGAGAATATAATATACTCTACATATCTCATAATTCCAAATCTTATATATTTATATGTATATATATATATATATAAATATTTTGTGTAACTACTTAAGCATATAACAGCCAACCCTAAAACTCTAAACCTTATAATCCAATCGTAAAACTCGAAAAATTCTCTTTAATCTTGCAAAAGGCAAGTGAAATACAGGCAATTGAAATAAAGGCAAATGAAATACAGATCCGGTGCATATGATCCCTTTTAATACACATAATCACGTGAAAGTTAGAGGAAGCACCGACTATAAAATGCGAGATTATTAATGCAGTGCTATTAGTGCAAGAAATGGATTTTAAGATATAATATCCGGAAATTTGAATTTTTGAAATTTTCATAAAAGTTCGGAACTTGTTTCTCTCGAAAAGAACTTAATTTATAAACTGTTAAATTTTTAGTTTGGAATTTGCCTTATCCCTTCATCGAAGCTTATTTTGCTTCAAACTTTTGAATTCCTCGAGTGTGAGTTGTTTCTTAAGATGAATTTCTTAATTCGCCATAAAAAATTCTATGCCTAATATTAGTTTGAAAGGAATGAAGGCATTTCTGTCAATTATCTGTCAATTAACAAATTAGAGCGGCAACTTATTAGGATAAATTTGTAGATCAATACCGTTACCTGAGTAATATCATATAGATGACGAAAAAATTCCCTTAAAATTTATTTTCCTAATAAACTATGTATCACAACCTGTATCAATTAAATTTTCATATAATATTAGTTTGGAATTTATAAGGTGTAATATTTTGTAATATTAATCCTATATAATATTTTTCAGAACAAAGGAGGTCTTATAACACACTCATAAGTCAAATTTTATTATAAATTTTTGATTTTGCTTTTTAGACCTCATAAATGATATTAAACTCTTAAATTGCTGTCAAAACCTCAACAGCGCTTCTCAAATTGCAATTTAATATACGTATTTATATAAGTAATGTGACTTTTTCAAATAGGTTCTGGTTTCATATGATCTGGATGATGATTATGCATAAATTAATTTAAAATGTTATTTTTTTATTAAAATAAAGTAAAAAAAATTTTTTTTATAATCATAATTTATAACCGATATTATATTTATTATTATGCAATTAAAATGCGAAAATATAATGCAATACAAAATAAAAAATTTAATATTAAAAAAAAAAAACGCAAACGCAGACACATTATCAATTAATTGAACTGGAAATTTGAAGCAGAAGCATAACAAAAAAAATTGAAGAGAAACAGAGAAAGAAATAATAAAAAAAATTTAATATTTTATTATTTCGAAACTAGGTCTAAAAATTAATTTAAAAAAATAAATGTAAATGTGTATATTAAATTATTTTATATAATATACAGGTGCACTACATAATAATTATTATAAAAATTTGTTTTTCGTAATCAAAAAATTTTATTCCAATTATACATATACCGGGTGTTTCATACATACTTATGTATATTTAAATTTCATTTATGCTTCGATACAAAAAATCTGCCTGCTCATAAGTACCTATGCAATGGTATTTAGTAGTGCACTTAATTAGGAAACATCCTGTATAAAACTAAGCGAATACTATTGAATTCCAAATACAAAATACAAAACGCTTAAGACAATATTAAATGACAATTAATTAAGTAATTAAATACTAAAAAAAAATTTTACAAGTTTGGTTTTGGATTAAAGGTTTTTTTTTTTTTTGAAATTAAACAGAAGCACAAGTGTTTAATATAAAAATTAAAAAAAAAATTACAACAAAAGTGTTAAGTACTTTTGTTTTAAAATTTCATTTTATTGAATTACCTTTTAACGTTTATAATCAATTTTTCTTTTAAAGTAATTTAATTGGTGAGACTGTAAGAATTAGGTTAGTTAGTAATTAACAAGGTTTAAGTATAATTGGAATTAAGGTAATTTAAATAACATTTGAATCTGAATAATTGAATTTCATTATTAAAGTATTCGTTCGTAATAAAATTTATGAGAGTATATAATTAATGCACTATATTTTATCTCAACTTAATAATTTAGAGAGTAATAAGTTTTTAGTAGCAATGTATTCTGGAGGGGCCTTGATAAGTTAGTGAGTAAGCTTTTGGTTTACTAACCTAGGGGACGCGAGTTCTATTCCTGTGCAGGTCATAAAATATTTTACTGAAAAATAATATTGAAAACAAAAAACGATTCTTTACAAAATCTCCTTGGTGACCAAATATAATTTAAAAAATATAAAATTAAAATCTTTTGTTTCCATGATATGGAGCTTTTTTTAAAAATTAATTTTTTTGATTATATATTTTCATTTTATTTATTATACTCATTTGATGCAATTACTTATAGTGTAGTCAAAAGTAGAATAAAATTTGACAGGTATTGGTATATAATAGTATATAGTGGTTTGACAGGTTTAGTAATTTGTATTCGCACATACACTAAAAATTATTCGGGAAGGTTTATAACAGCCTAAGTGCATTTTTATAAAAAGTTTTAAGCTGTTTCGATTTTCGGGATTCGATTCCCTGTCAGGTCATAGAATATTTAATTGCAAAAATTTCTTTTTACAAATCCCCATGGTTACCAAATATAAATAGGTAGTTAAATATAAAATATATGATATAAATAAAATAAATAATATTACTTATAAAATAACATTGTTGGCCTACATCCAAAATGAAAAGGCCCAGTCAATTTGCAAAGTCATTGTATGCACTTGGAAATATTTAAAAAATAAATAAATGAATACTTTGCCTAAAAAGTACTCGTTTTATATGGTTAATATGTAAATACAATTTCTATTGATAAAATACAAAATATATTTGAGTTGCAGTAATTTATTTTATTTCAAATCGGCTTAAATAATTAACAATTAAAAATGTGGTTAAATAATTCAATTAAGTATCTTAAAGATTGTCTGAATAATTTTTATTTTCTTATTTAATTCATAGCTGGAAAAACGAATACAAATAAAAAATATTAAGGAATTTGCTTGACTTACAATTTCTTTTTTTTATAAATTTTCCCTAATTAGATTTTAATTAAATAAAGAATTTAGTTTAAAAAAATAAAAAAACTCAATTAATTTTTAAAAAAAATTTAATAATATTGGTTGGTTTTTGTGTTAAGTAGTCAGTAGTGACTTTATAGTAATGACTTATTTATTTTTTTCTTATTATTATTATTTTTTTTTTTTTTAATTATTTATAGGTTAACTTGGTTTTATTTATTTTTTTGATATTATTATGTATTTTATCGGATCTTGATCCTATTAATTTTGTAGTTTACCTGGTTATAAAATAGTTATTTTAAATTTTATTTCTTTGCATTTTTTTAAAAATTTAAATGAAATAAAAATTAAGATTAAAAATAAAGAAATTATTCGAAAAAACCAATGTTTTGAATCATTAGATTTTTAGTTCAATAATTATTTTTGGATTTAAAAAACCGATTAATTTTACGGTACATTTAATATATTTTATTTATTTTTTACATGGTGTTCAAATTGTCAAATTATTATTTGAAATTATAGATTTGTAAATTTTGTAATAAACTGTAAAAACATATGTTATTTGCATTTGGCAGCTGTTCAATTTTCAGAACATATGTTCTGATTTGAATTTGACAGTTGTTCCATTTTTTGTTTTGTAAAAATATGTAAGAGTAAAATGGACTGCAGAAAATGATATTTGATATCTGAAAAAATTTTTGAATAAGTGAATAAGAATCTGATTTTTAGCGATTGATTTTTAGCAAAATATAAACTAAATTAATTGACGGTTTGAGTAATCGATTCAATATTGGGATTTATTAAGAAATTCGTTAAATATTTTTAAGCTTTTCAGCCATTACGCGCAATAAAAAAAGTTGTTTAGCTTTTAACTTTTTCGCCGCGTCGATTTATTCAAATGTCAAATAATTGAATTTTGAAAAATATTTTTTACCGAAAAATAAAAAAATGTATTGTCAGAATAAAAAATTAGTAAAATTATTGATTTTTTTTTGTATCTAGGGTCAAATCAAACCATTATTTAACTAAATCTTAAAACTATTATTCAAATTTTTATTATTATTTTTTAATTTATGAAAATTGTAAACAATAAAATGTCAAAAAACGCTGACATGCATATTTCAATGAGAACACTCCTTTGTTGACTACGTAATGAGAGCGGAACGAGAGCCAAACAAGAGCGTCATTGTAGATAGACTATTAAGGTTTATATTTGTTTTTGTTTTATCTCTTTGGGTCAAAACAATTAGGAATATGCATGCTAAAGTTTGAATTAATTATTCAACTAATTTTTCTGATTAGTTCGACCGATTTTCCTAAAGTTACGCTTTTGCGTTTTAAGCTGTCGAATTTTGAAATCCTAAATAAATTTGATACAGCCACCGGCTGGAATTTATATTAACTAGAATTAAGCTTTCGAGGATTCTAACTCAAATAGGTCATATATTAAAATTTCAAAATAAAAGATAAGGTAATTTCTGAAACAATATATGAATTAATAATGAAAAATCAACTTTTGCTTCACCCTGTATTAGTACTACAAAAAAATAATTCAAAAGTTAACACGTTAGTTTTACACATATAGGTTAGGAATTAAAAATACTGGAGAAAAAAGAAAATTGAAAATTAAATGTAACTATAGAAACAAAATCTTAGTGAACATTATTTGAAATTTAAAAATTGTTCGAATTAAGTGAATGTTTTTTTTTTAATCCTTCCCTATTTAAGCTTAGGTTTCTTTAATTTTTCAAAATCAAATTCAATAAAAATGGTATCCAAAAACAATTTCAATAAAATAATCCTCCTAAAAAAAAATGGAAGTTACAATAATTGATTTACAATTTATAAAACAGTTAAAATAAAAAAAAAAGAGTTATATATACATCTAATAAAACTCTTAATAAAAATATAAAATAATATAGTTATTAAAAAGATGTTAGGTATATGGTCAAATAGGATTTCCTTTATTGGATTTAATTTTTTTTTTACATATAAGTTTTATAACTCCATTTTTGTTTTATTTGACTATTTATAGAAAGATTTAAATTTGATTTTTTTATAGAATTGGTTTGGAAAGAGTTTTACTAATTTTTATTAATTTTTTTTAATCTATTTTAATAAAAAAAAACTTTTGTATTCTAAATTTTATTGTTTAGTTCAATCAAATAAAAATAAAAAAAAAAGTAAGATTTTATTAAAATTGTAAACTTAAATTAAACACATCCAGAAGTTAATGCTTAAGAAGTATATTGAACTTAGTTTGAAATTTTAATGCAGTTGATTTTACTGATAAGGCATGATGAAATTAAAATTTGAATTTAGTAATTTATCTATAATTAACAATTTTTTCAATAGTTAGTCTGCCAATATTTAGATCTATCCGTACATGAATCTGTACATTAAATTTAAGGATTTATTCACTGCATCAAGTATTGAAAACTTTACAGAATAATTTTAACGGGCTTGGCCTGTATTTTATTTGTCATTGGCAAATAAACTATTTGGAAATACTTTAGTAATTTTAATAGGCCTGGTCTATTTATAATTAGCTTTGCCAAATAAATTACACCGAATTTCTGTAGTAATTTTAATAGGCCTGGCCTGTATATTATTTTGCTTTAACAAATAAATTAAGACGAATTACTTTAGTAATTTTAATAGGCCTGGTCTGTTTATATTTGTCTTTTGAAAATTAATGATCCGGAAATACTTGGTTCCTGGATGGTAGAATTGAAGAAACAATGAAATCTAATTAAAAAATGTTTTCTGACTAAAGATGAATATGAATCGGACTAAAGATGAATATTAATAAATTCCACAAAAAGCTTGACCGAAAGTCTTATATTAAAGGAAATGATCACCTATCAAGAATATTATTGAAACTTAAACAATAATGTGTACACCTGTAATAATATTAAACCAAACTAAAACTCATTCTATCTACAGAACTACGTTGATGGCTGTTCTACAAATTTTTCAATAGCCGTGCCTAAGTTTTATGGTAAATTTCTTCGAATTGAAGGCAAACATTTTGTTTGTCCCACTGATTAAAATTAATTTATAATCTTGCAATAAATTATTATAAAAATAAATAAATAAAAAAAAAAAATATAATTATAATAACTTGATTAAATAATTGAAAATTCTCTTCTATTTATTATAATAACAATTGCTATGTTGGAAACTTTTTTAAATAATAAAGAAATTGCAAATTAATGATAAATTAGAGGCCTTTATGAAGACATTTATGAACTGAGTTTCTACAATACAAAATATAATACTTAGCATATAAAAAGTGAATTCATTTTAATCATATAAATTATTTTAATTTTTCAATTTAATTCTCTAAGTGGCTTTTTTCTTTAAAAATATATTAATTCATTAAAAAAAATTAAAAAATTTATTATTGGTTGTTTTGACCAACATTTTACATAGACTGGATGGACATATTTTATATATACTGGATTAGATTGACTGATATCTTTGTTAAACATTTATAAACTTTCAATTGAATTTATTTAAAATTTAAAACAAAATTATATTTTTTTTTAAATTTTAATTTAAAGTTACGATACAATTAAAGTCGTTTTTGTGTCATTTTTTAAAAATTAACCCTAAAATTACCAAATGGGTTATTTTGACTATAATTAAAATACTAATCCGAAAGCATGGGTTGCATTAAAAAATTATTGCCGATTTGGATAAAACAGAAAGCAGTTATTGTAGGTTTGGATAAGAGGAAGGTGATTTGAGAGTAAATAAAATGATAAAGTAATTTTGAAAGGTAAATCAAGCACTTATCACAATAAATGTGGAATCCCATAACCTGTTTTAAACAACCTCAGAACTTTCATTGTGTAGCAAAGAGTATATTTGAAGCTCCCCCAATGTTGAATTGGAATCAATTGTTTGGAATTCAATATTAGAGATTGTCTATTATATTGAATTGGAATTCAACATTAGAGGCCATTGATATCAATTCAATAGAAAATTTATAATTACCTACAAGATATCTATAAAAGAGTGGTAGTGCTGTCATATTGCGACGGAAATTTAAAAATATAATCAGTTAAACGTCTTATATGCAGCATTTTTCAGGCCCTAAATAATTATGTATTGAGTCTAACAATGTATAAACTGAATTCAAATTTAAATCTAACGACGGTTTTAGAATCTTAGAAAATTCCGATGGAAACTTATAAACAAATATGGAATCTATAGGGATATTCTCCAAAGTTGATTTTGAAATGAATTTCAATTTTTTTTTAAAGTCAGTAGGTATAAAAATTTTCGGTAGTTATAGTGTTAAAAGATAATAATTGTAATATCATTTTTCACTTATATTTTTGTAAGTATTTATTAGTTTTGAATAATTTTCTTGTCATAATCTTTTCAATCATCTGATTTTAAATAACAATTGTTAAAATGACTACTATATACTTATATATTTTGTATAGATCCGGAATTTCCATTGTTTATATTTATCATTTAATTTAATCAGTATTATTAACCACTTTTTTTTTATATAAATTGTATTTTATATTAATCTGTAATTTTAGAATGATAAAATGACAATACATTATATTATGTGAAAAAAACAGTTGTTGAAGACAATATAAATGAATGTTGAATGTTTTCAATATGTTTTGTGTTATAAAAGATGTGATAGAGACATGTGAACCAGATATTTAAAATTATTTTTAATTCACTTGACAATAATAAATTGATAAGTTTCATGAATAACAATTATAATGTATTAAAAATTATAATTTATAAGATGATGCATTATGAATTTATTTTTAACCAGTTATGTGATTTATTACATATGCATGAGATGCATCCATTGAAACTTTTTTAAGGTTTTAATAAAAATTTAGAAAATAAATGAAAGTTATAGGAAAATATTGGAATTGATTTTAAAATAAAATATATTATGTACAATGCAGTCTTTCATATTATTATACAAACCCTGCAGCCTTACTCATAGCTATCAAATTCAGTTGAGGAAGGAAGAGAAAGAGGAAAGAATAGTTACATGCTAAAAAATGGGAAAAATATTGTTGCAAAAGTGAGATGAAAGCCCCGGACACTGAAAAAGTTAAGTAATTTTTTTTGTTCAACTTTCTAAGTCGAAATTAAGTTGAAGACATTTATTAATTAGGGACAAACTTATAATTCATAAAAGATTTTTTTAATTTAAAAAGTGCTCTTTTTGTACTGTACCGTAAAATTACATATGTCCAATTTTACAGAATTTAAAAAACCAATCCGATTTATTGTAATTTGAGAGATTTAACATTTAAAAATCTGTTGAATGGTTCATTTAAAGTAATAATCATAATTGCGAAGAAGAAAGTCAATTTTTATATAGCAATTATATAATATAAGGTATTAATTTGTATAAAATAAGTTACTGAATAGTATTATAGAGTCATTGAGTTTAAATGAAGCTGTATATTTTACCATTTCCTTAATATTTTGATTTAATAATTTTTAATTCTATAGTATTAAAAATATTTTAATACTTTTTGAATGTAATTTTTTTAATATCTTGACTATGATTTCTTCCGTATATTAACGAAACTACAAATTAATCCTTTTCTTTAAGGTTTTTTATTAAATCTTCTTCTTAAAAAAATCTTTAGTTTCCATCATTGTCTTCAATGAATAAAAACTTCTCCGACAAAGAAAAATCTTCTTTTTTTGTTGAGTACTGTGGCTTTTTTTGTTAATTAATTCCTTAATCAAGGCTGTATTTATAGTTTTGATTTTATATTGCATTTTAAGCTGAAGAAGTTTTTGGGTTTTTATTCAAATTTTACAGAACACAATTTTTAAAATTAAATAGGAAATTATGATGTCGTAATATTAATTGAGTAATTATTTATTTTGATGGTCAATTAATATATTTAGAAGGCGAAGAGTCCAAAATTGGGTAGAAAAGAAGAAGAAAGAAGTGGTATGATTCTGGAGTTGAACTCTGGCTAGTTTTAAAGGCAGACGTGAAGCACATGAGTTTTCATTATAATTAATGAAGCAAGGCAATCCAATCTCAGAAGTAAGAATACAATAACAGTAACAGCAATCCGTGGAAAGTTGTGGCAGGTATGATCTCTAGTGCAGTAAAAGCCCAACACATAGACAGTGTAGAGGAACTCTGCTTTACACCTTAGCATTATAACTCCTACTGGTAGAACAAGGGAAGATGTCCATAATAGAATTAACAAGATCAGCTTTCGACAGGCTTCGAAATAAGCAAGATCAGCATTCGTCAGGCTTCGGTCTATTTGGAAAATTAACCAAATATCAAGGAAAACAAGAATTATGATATTCAATGGATTATGAATCCACACTTATGGCAGAGAATCATGGCTACTAATGAACTCCATCAAGAATAAGTTTGAAGTAAATAAACACTTGAGGATCATTGTAAATAAACACTTGAGCAACGAAAATCTTTGGGACTTCGCGAACGAACAATTCCTTGTAAAGCAAATAACCAGAAGAACGTGAAAGTGAATCGGACACACATTAGTGGTTCTAGAGCAAGAGCTAAACCGAAAATAGCATGGAAACGCACTATCTTGATGAAATAAGTTAAGTGCGATCTGTCCTGGAACATAATTCAAGGCTTCAAACATAGAACATTGGAGATTTCAAGTGGAAGCCCTATGTTCTCTAATGGAGTAACAGAAAAATAAAAAAAAAACCTTAAAGGCCAGACAAAATTCTCAAATTTAAATATACCATATTTAACTAAATAATTTAAAAAAAAAATATTATACGTATATATTTAAGAAGAAACATCTAAAAGAGCTTTATTACAATATTAAATAAACAGTGAATGACCCCGACATTGTAATGTATCAAAATAATAATAAAAAAGACCCTGAAAAAAAGAGCTTTAATTAAAACATAAATTCGATCAGAGGTTAAATTAAAAATTTTTCTTTTTATTGAATTTTGAATACCTTTACCTTTACCTTTAATTCCATTTTTAGGTAAACGCATAAAGACAAAAAAAAATCCATTCAATTTAAAACTTATCAAAGAAATTTATAAAAAATATCATAATTTTTTTCTAGTAGTCATGTTTTACATGGTATACAAAACATATATTTACCCTATATATAAGTAGTATCTATTAGATGTGTAATGAACCTACAACTTTTTTTTATATACGTCATATTTGAAACTAATAAGATTTTATGAATTATTTGATTATCTTATCACCAATTTTAATCTAATAATTTAGCTATACAAAATCTATAATATATAGCGAATATAAAAAAAACTTATCAATTAAAATTTATATTTAAAATAAAATATAAAAAAAAATAGTCACATTTTCTTCAAATCAAACAAAACATAGAGAATCCAAATGTTTAAGAGTGACCAAATATGGATGATAGAATCAATAAAAATAAGTTTCACTCCAAAACTTATCAAAAGTTTTGAATAAAAATAAAAAACCTTTTCAATGAATGAATTAAACATAAATTTAAAAAATTTTTTTTTTATTTTAAATATTATTTTCTCTAAAAGTCTAAAAAAGGGCTCATTTGTGCGGTTGTCATCTATACATATTGTATACAATTAACTTAATTAACCTTAAACGTTTCAATAGTCATCATATATTAGTTTTTGGGTTTTGTTGTTTTTTTTTTGAATAAGTTAAAAAAAGCAACAAAAGTTATCACTTATTGCCTATTGGTTTAAAAAATACGGAAATGTTTTTAAAATCTTATTGTTTATTATTGTTTTGATTATTTATTAAATAATTTAAAATTTTCTGTATATTTTGTATATAATATACAGATTAATTTGAATAATGGTATTATTATGAGCATTTACCGGTTGGAATGATAAGTTTTTAATATTATTGGTGAATTATTAAGATTTTTGGAGAGTAGGGGCGAGCTCAACTTTCGTAAATCAATTTTTGCAGGGGTTATTTTACAAAAGTTATATAAAGACTTTGTTGTTGTTGTTTTGATATGGGGAATAGCTTGTGCCACCTTAACATGTAGTCCTTGCAGTCAGTTGGTATTCAAATACTTTCTATCAATTTATGAGTAATATTATTTATTTTGTTTATATTATATATTTGTATAGTTTAAATTATATTAAGCTACCATGGATATTTGTAAGGAAAAATTATTGTTCAATAATTTTGTTTTTTAATTAAAAAAATGCAGGACTACGGGTGGGTCTACGGGAATCGAACCCGCAATCTCTCGGTTAGTAAACCAAATGCTTACACACTAATCCATCGAAGCCCCTATGTATATACAGACTGTACTATGCGTGGAGTCTAACAAAGCTTTAATCAATTTATTAATGGAGTTACTAACAAAAGGTTTAAATTAATTTTTTATTACGAATGAATTTAGGAAATTCGCTTTATAAATCGCATCTATTTGCTCTTTATCAAAATATCCTAGTGCCATAATTTGTTATCAAAAGTCTTACGTTGATAAACTACTATAAGATTTTCGGTAATAGTGTTTCGTTCCGGACTTCTGATTAAAATATCAAAATTCATGTTAACTAATTTGATTATGAATAGCATGTGTAGCTTGGCATCGGTTTTCAATCAATATCTTAAAATTGCTTTGATTAACATTATTTTCTCTTTTAATTATTTTTCCCCTATTTATATTTATGCCCGAATGCTTTTACAGCAGCTGTAATCATACTTTGAACCATATACATGATATACTTTTAAATTTTAAATATTCTGTACCTTAAAATTGTTATTTTGGATTTTTGAATTAGAATACAAATATCTGAAATAAATCCTAAGTGCCCTCCTTTTAGACTTTTTGTATAAAATTTACATATTATTATTATAATATTAATACTTTTTTCAATTTTAAATTAGGCGATAAAATTATTGATCTATTATTAGCAGATCCATTCTAAAATTGACTGGCAAAGCTAGATTTTGAGCGTTTTCGGTATGATAAGTTTTATCAATATTAGTTGAAATATTTTTTAAATAATTCGATCTTGGTTCTATATAAAATTAACCTCAGTGACAGAAATCTAGACGCTAGAGCTCTATTGCCCTAACCACAAAGCTTAAAGTTGTAAGTTCAATAGATCTATAATTGAACAAAAACCATATTTAATAATCAGATAATTTAGTTTTGATTAGTAAAAAAATTTGCTTATCTTATGATTTGATTTCAATACTTTACCTTCGTATTCGTAAATATTAAATAAGTTCAATACCTTATATTATTTAACAAATTATGAATGTTATATAATATTTTTAAATTATTATTTAGTAAATGTTAGTGTTAATTTTTTATTATTAAAATCTTGTTATTTTAATACGGTTGATTAGTGATTACTGATTACTGATTAGTGATTACTATATATTTTATAATAGAAAAATACATAGAGTATAAAAATAAATTGGAAAATTGTTCAATATTAATGTTAAGTAATAAATTGATGAAAATAATACTTATATAATATATAATTTTGATTATACAGGGTGGCGCAAAACGACAGATATGGTTTGAATGTTTAATAACTTTATTTATATTTTTTATTTTTATTTCAGAATTTTGTGAAGAAAACTTGGGGAATTGGAAATGGAACAGTACACAACAGAACAGCGATCAAAAATTACGAATAGTTATGGAAAATGAATTGGAAAGAGCACGAATGTGCGAAGCCGAAAATGGTCACCAATTGCGGGGTATTATTTTTCTACTTAAGCTAAAAATATTCCCCATTAATATACTGCATAACAAAAAAATAATAATAATAATTAACCATTAAATAAAAAAGTTATTAAACATTCAAACTATATCGGTCGTTTTGCGCCACTCTGTACTGAGCTCCTTAATGAAATCTCTCTGTTTTTCTCATTCAGAAGAAGTAAGAAATGGTAGGCGAAGTGTTAGAAATTTTCATGCACACTTAAATTTATAATCAAATTTGAAATAAAACTAGTTCAAAATGACACGGTACTAACACAGCATTTTCTTGTAATTTTATAACAAATGTAATAAATTAGTTAAACAATTCTGCAAGTAATTGTTCCATAATAATTTAAACTCTTTATTGATTAAAAGATTTTGTTAATTTGATGATTGGAAAACCTGTGTAAGTATTTTGAAATTCTGAACTCCAATTAATTTAAAAATGACTTGTCAAAAGTACTTGAGTACTTGTTTAACAGAATTTTCACCAAATCGAATTTAACCATGTAATCTATACTAAATTATTAATATCAGGTGTTTCAAAAAAATGTTTTTTGTTTTTGTATATAAAGTTAAGTGTCGTTCTATTTAAAAGTTAAAGATCATATAAAAGTATACAATATTATTAGACCTCATTATAAATTAACAGTATAAAGTACAAAAAAAAAAAAATTTGAAAAAAAATAATAACATAATATAGAAGAAACAGAAAAAAAGAAGTCATAAAAATCTGTTCCATGACGTGTATGATCGTAAAAGAACAGTTTTATTACAAGCATATACTCGTATATAGAGAAACTATTATCAAATCAAATCAGAAAGAACAAAATAGTAAAGAACAGAATAACAAAAGTATAAAGTAAAGTCATAAAATTATCAATTAAATTAGCACTTTTTTTTTTTTTTTTGAGTAAAATATAATCTGGGTGAATTTCGAATTAGAATTTATAATTTTAAGTATGTAATTGTAAATATAGGATTGCCAGATTCTAAGAATTAAATTACAAGGATTTTATATAAATAAACAGCCATTTTATAAATTTCTTTCTTAAATTTTTTAATCTTCAGCAATACATTTTTCACTTGATAAGTCGTTAACCTGAGTTGTAATCATATTTTGATTCCTGTTATATCATGCATCCTCCGATACCTCAGTGGATACCTCATGTTTAAGTCATGCTTTTTAGTGCATTCTCAAAAATTTATTTAACACTGTGCTATTCTACAAAGACTTGGTAACACAGTGGTTAGGGTCCTGAACTTTCATTCGGAAGCCCTGGATTCGATTCCCGGTAAAATTGAAAAAACTTTTATTTGGTTTTCGAACTAAACTAAGCGCCATTCAAGCGGGTTTCAATTAATGGCATAACCAATAATTATAATTAGATATCTTTAAAGCCATTGATATTCTGGAAGGATATTTTTTTATGATAACATTTAAATACGAAAATGTTTAAAAAAATCTTCTAGGTGATTTGGCGCAAGTACAGTCTATAGAACATGAATTTCTTCAATTTTTAGAAATATTCATCCCCTTGAGCCCGTTTGTCTTGATATGATCCTAGGGTTAAAGACCAAAAATTACATGTTAAAATACCTTTATCCCCAAGTTTCTAAGATATTGCATCGATTTTGGATGAGAATCAATATAAAAATAATCTTCAGACGCCATCCGAAGCAGCTGTTTGATGTTTGTAAAAAGTCCGCAAAAGTATTTTTATACTATAAAGTAAATTCAGTTTGTAGCAAGTTTAGTATTCGTTATAAATTTTTTTAGGTGTTTTAGAGTTGAGAATTGCATGCTTCGCTTTTTCCAGAATATACGAGTATAAAGCAATTATGGTTTTTTTCTATCTCTATCGTCGAATTTAATATAATCAGGGCTGCTGCCCCCGAACATTGATTTTGTATCCAACTCTGAAATCTCTCCTAACTTTTTTTTTTTTCATAAATCATAAGTCAGCAACAAAGCATTTTATATAATCGGGGTTTCTGCCCCTAAACGGATTCCAAGTCAGAAAACCCTTCTAACCCTTCTTTATACCCGTATGACTATATAGTCAAAGGGTATAATAAATTTGCCATTACGTTAGTGACGCAGAGAAGGAGGGGGGGGGGGTAGATATAGAGTCAAGTGTATGGATCGGATCAGAAACAAAAAAATAAAACGATTTAGCTATGTATGTCCGTCCGTCTGTCCGTCCGTCCGCACGATAACTCAAAAACTAAAGGAGCTAGGATCTTGAAATTTTCGCAAATTCGTTGTTTTGCAATAGCCGTCATCGCTATTTAAATCCAGCCATTTTGGTCCATTGGTTCGGGTAGCTGCCATACAACTTCTTTTTTTATATGAGTATTACTCTGAACCTATTACAGCTGCGTGTCTGAAATTTTGCCAAAAGTAGGTTAGTCTACTGCAGAGGGTTCGAGTAGCTGCCATACAACTCCTTCTTTTTTATGAGCATTACACTACACCTAAGGAAGCTGAATGTCTAAAATTTTGCCAAAAAAAGTTTAGTGTAATGACCAAAGTTACTGCAAAATTTGGTTGGTCTACTGCAGAGGGTTCGAGTAGCTGCCATACAACTCCTTCTTTTATATGAGCATTACACTACACCTAATAAAGCTGTATGTTTGAAATTTTGCCAAAAGTAATTAATCGGATGATATAATGTCTATGTTACGGTCATACGGGTATCCCAGAGTTGACACAGTCTACTCTACTACACTCTTCCTCGTTTAAATAATATATCAGCAATAAAGCATTTAATTTGGCGACTTTTTTTCTTCATTTTTGGGAACATTCATCATTTTTGTTTTGGGGACTTTTATCATTCTTGTTTCGGGGACTTTTGACAAACTTTTGATAGCCGTGAGAAAAATTAGAATAAGAAAATCTACAACTTTTAAAAATTTTTCGAGATTCATTTTAAATTAATAAATTCTAATCATTTGGTAACTCTCAATATTTTATAAAATATACTTGCATTTAGGCACCTGAATATATTACATGTTTAATGATAAAATAGAAAATAATAAATTTAAGGAAACAACATTACAAAAAAAAAAAAACAAAAACAAAAAAAAATAAAAAAAGAAAACTAAAGAAAATTACTTTTAAAGTTTATAGTTTTAGATACGGATTTCATTTCCATTTATTTGTTGTTTTCTATTTTAAATGGAACGTTGTTCGTTGATTTGGACGGACAATGGATTTTTAGAAAAGAAACATAAAATAGAAAAGAATAGAACAAAAAATTAAAAATAGAAAAAATCAAAAAACGGAGAAGAATAATAAATTCAAAAAAAAAAAAATGTTACCAACTTTAAAAAAAATAACTAAAGAATATTATACTAAAGTGTTTATTGCACTTTTTTTTTTTTTAAAAACTTAAAATAAAAAAAAAAACTAAAAATGAATTTAGAACATATTGAATAGATGTCCATTGTTTGATTTAAGCAAGTCATTTATAAATTTTTCTTTTTTTTTTCTTTCTTTCTTCTTAAAACTGAAAAATTTATTGAATATAGGAAGTATTTAAAGTGACGTTGTAATGGGTTTTGATTTTGTATTCTTTGTTTGAGGACAGGTACAAAATTTAAAAATAAAAAAAATCTAAATAGGAAATTAGGAAAAAAAAAACTTAAAATTTGTTTCTTTTATATTTTAATTTATCTATTCTGACAATTATCACCGTATGGTTACAAAAAGATTTGTATATACATATATTAGAACACATTTGATAATATGAACTGAACTGAATCCGTATGTGTTGATAAATTTTTTGAATAATAAAAAAATAGATAATGAAATGCACTCATAAATTATATTGTTACATTAATGTGCAGCAGTTCTCTGGTTTTTTATTGCAACTAAAACATTTTGTACAAAATGATGGGTTACTTTTTACACTCCAATCTGATGTTTAGTTGTGACATAGATGGGAGCCCTAAAATAGGAATTGAACTTGATTCTAATTTTTGGATTAGATAAAATATGGGTTTTAAGGAATACTTTTAAAGCTGTGCCGATATTATAGAACCAAAATACATTCAGTCAGATCAGATCTAACTTTTAATTTTGATGAAAATTAAAAAAAAAACCTCGAAATTTCTAGAAATCTTATAACACTTAAAATTGTACCTAATTCCCGTAAGTGTCTAAAGTTGCACTTATCATAACTTTTTATATTAACTCGAATTAAATTTATAATTATAAATTATTTTTACAACTCTAATCAAGTTTGTAGCGCTCTCTGATCTCTATCTGTCATAATTATCTGTCAAAATTTATTCTGTGATATATAAGTATGAATTGAAAATTATTTGAGAGTTTTTCTTTTCAATTCATTGAAACTGTACTCATAACTGTAACTTTTTATATCTAGGATAAAGTTTGTGATCTCATTTATAACGGTGTTGGTTTTATTCTGTCATATTTGATTGAAATTAATTCTGTGACATATAAGTATGAATTAAAATATGTTTGACATTTTTCTTTATATTTGAACATAATATTGAGTAATGAATATCAAATTTTAAAAGAACACGGTTGATTATGAATTTAGTCAATGTAATATTAAAAGTTTATCAATGTCACTTCGTATTTTAGAATCTATTCGAATTTTATAGCAAAATTTCAATTCTGTTCATTATTTTAACAATAAAAATTTATACTTTATTAGAGAGTCATTTTTACATAAAGAAAGATTTTTCTTGAAAAGAAAATTATCGCTTTTAATTAAAGAATCACTTTTCACAGATGTTCTAATTTCATTTAACATCATTATTAAATATGTATCTATACATATATATTTATTCCCATTTCTATAAATTTGAAAAATTTATTAATAATAGTAATAATAAATTTTAAATATTGAGATAAAATTAAGAAAATAATCCAAAAATAGAAAAGAAAATATAAAAATGAATTAAATAAAAATTATTAAGATAATAACATTTAAAATAACTGTTCTTAATTTTAATATAGATAACTGTTATTATTAAAATTATGATTGGATCTATTTTTTTGTTCTTGTAAAATATTTAAAAAAAAATTGGAGTGATCTAATTAAACTCTGCGCATGCACATAATTCTTAAAAAAGATTTTTAATTAAGATTATAACGGTTTTATATAATAACACTGAAAAAAGTAACTGTAAAAATTAAAAAACTGTATTTTTTAGATACATAATATAACAAAGGAATTTCGTTTTCATTATTATATACATTAATACATATATTGAGTGGGTATTGGATTAATCAAGGACAATATGTAGACTTATTAAATTAAAATATTTTTAAATTGGAGACAATTTACGATAATTATCGAATTAAAAAAATAAATTTTTGTATTTTTTTAAGATAAATTTTAGCTGAAAATTATCTTAATTTGGTAAGATTTATTATAATCTTAATTTAAAAGTTTTTTTTTAAATTATTTAGAGTACCTACTAAGTTTTGAATTTATTAGAATGTATATTATGTAAGTTGTATTTCAATAATCGGTAAATTTTGAGATTAGAATTAAGAATTAAGTATAAAATTTATTTTAATAGGATCAATTAACAATGCTTAATTTTTAAGTTAGAATATAGATAAATAGAATATATGATTTTTTCGAATACAAAAAATTCTAATATATTTTAGAATAAGATCAAGTTTAAAAAAAAAGAAAAAAAAAAAAAGATTTATACACTTATATTGAAAATGAACTAAATTTTGATATTGAGTTAATTATATAGTATAATAAGTATAAATTATTTGAAAAATTAAATGGGTTTGGTTTAAATACAAATAATAGGTCCAATTAAGAATTAAATATTATGCTATTAGATAATAATGTTCTTAATATATTTTTTTAAATTGCAAATGGAAAATGTGTTTTTTTTTTATTTTAAATACAGTTAGGAATTTGATAATAAATACATAATTCTTATTTTAAATGACACTTTATATTCCATTTAACATTAATACTATAATCAAATTCTAATTAAAAGAACTTATTATTTATTTAGACTATATAAAGAATTTGGTATTTATTAAACATAAAGTTTTATATATTTAATAAAATCATGCAGAGATAATTGTTTTAGGAGTGCTTTTCAATTATTTCTGACAGAAGAATGATGGAAGGAATGCTTAAAAAAAAAAAAATAAACATATAATCAAAAAAGTTATTCCGCATCCAGAATTTTTATATACTTCCTATATTAAATTAATTTTTTTTTTTTGTAAATTACACTCTTAACTCTTGATAGTATGAAATGTCAAAATATGGTTTCTAAAGTTTCTTTAAGAATTACCATCACGTAAACTAATAGTTATTTTGGTTTGGAGCTTATCACAACCAAGGATTGAAATTATTTTGAGAAACTCTTAATGTTTTTAACCGATTTCCGATAAAAAGTAGAACAAGGTTAAGTTTCAAACCATTTACACTGACATATCCTTCGGAGATAATCAAATCCGGAGAGCAGTATCCTCCAAAAGCATATTGTTATGGATTAATGTATAATTCATTTAGTTTCTTTGCAATAATTAGTTACTCATTTGTTTTTATGTTGATAATTGATCTCAGAACTCATTACATTACCTTAAATTTATTAGGTAACGTATCATAATCCCTCGGGCTTAAATTCTTGGTTGTTATATCTCATTAATAGGGCGTCATAATCCCCAAATTTAGTTTATGAATAATATACCACCAGTGGAAAAAATTAATTTAGGGATTAAGACCCACTAATGGTAAGATACAAGCCTTAAGGGTATTATGGCCGGATAAAGATTACACTAGACTCAAAGTTCATATTATGTATGTATAACTGAAAATAAAGAAAAGGTCATTGATATTATTTTCTGACTTATGCAGGGTTAATTCGAATCCAATCTCATTTAAAAATTTATATATACTGAACCACTTGACATCTTATATGCCACCAAGTGATAGCAATAAAACACTCAAAATACAAATAAATTATTTGATAATATTAATGATCATATGATAATTTTTCTAAAATGTCAAAAATTCAGAAAATTTTTGATCATTAATGAAAAAAAATTTTTAATAAATTAAAATAAATATTTGCAACAAATATCTCTTAAATACTTTATTTTGTATCTATTATTTGCATGAATAATAAATGTTGGAGTATTTCCTTTCAATAGAAGTGTTCAAAATAAAATTAGGAAAAAAATTATATATATATATATATATATAAAATATATTTGTAAATTAAATCAATTTAATTAATAGATTTTATAAATGTACACAGTGGTACAAAAGAAATAAACAAAATTGGTGTTATAAAAGTTGAGTAAAATATTTAAATTACACCTTTTTTTTTGTATTTATCTAACAATTTATTGAAAAAATCTACAGTACCTTTGATTTTTAAATTTGTTTAACTTTTAAATCTATAGATATTATTATAAATATTGTACAATATTTGTTTGTTTGTTTTTTCTTATTATTATTATTAAAAGAATTTCCTGCTGATATTTTTATTTATTTGAATTTAATTATGGCATATTTAACTTTAAAAAAAAAACCTTACTACTACTATAAATATTATAAAAATAATCGTTACTATAAATAAACTAATTTGTTTGTTAAATTTTTTTTCCTTTGTTGTAAAAATTATTAAATATAAAAAAAAAAAAAAAATTTTTATCACCTGTAGTGAATATTTTCACCTTTAATAATAAAAATTAAAAAGAAAAAAAAAATATTATTAACAAATAAATATTTTAATTCACGTGATTATTATTATGTTAGATATTAGTTATTTTTGAAAAAAAAACTTTTATTCCTTAATAGGTATTTTGACATTGTGAGACTCCGTTTGAGTAAGTGTAATATGATCTGATACAAGAAAAGTTTGAATATTTTATTAAAATATCTTATGGATAAAATTGGAATGATTTGGATTGAAATTAGGATTTTGAAAACTGTGGTCTTAGTATTTTCAAATACTACATAATGATGTTGAATTTAAGTATAAGAGATAACTCTAACTTATATTTTTTATATAGAAGTCTATATTTTTTGATAGAAACCTTAAAAACCTTTTTTCACGTTAGAGAAGTATGTATCAGCAGCACAATGATTTTCTAGGGCAGTTTTAAATACACTTGTATATTTCAAGTACGAGTACAATTACCAGTCCAATTACAATTGCTGACCACCATTCCCAAAATGATTAACTGACAATCATTCCTTTGTCATGTTCGATCATTACTTAGATTGTTATAAAATTTTAGTATAAGTAAAAGAATCAAGTAAAAATACTTGTAATTCTCAAAAAGTAATTAGGTTTTAAGTTTAATTACTTTTGTAATTAAAATTAAAACCGTTACATGTATTTTGCATATTTTTAATTGATTAAGTCCAATACTACTGGAATTTTTCAAATTTCAATTCAAATCTATATACTATTGATTACTTAATTAACTTCATTATAAATTCTTATTATAAAATTTTAATCAAAATTGAATTACTTTCTGGGAATTACATATACTTTTATACTTAAATCTTTTACTTATACTTAAGTTTTGTAATTATCAAAATCTAAGTAATACTGGTGAGTAAGTTGGTAAATCTAAGTAATACTGGTATTTGACATAGCAATGAGTATCAAGTAATAGTACTTACAACAGTACTTTAAGTACAATTTTACTCAGAATTGTAAAGGTTTTGTTTCATATCACTTTCTTTTATTTTATACCCTTTTTTTCTAGAAAATCGTTGCTTTTCTGCAATGTACTGCTGTTATATCTGTAAAAATCTTAAATAAAGGAACATTTAAATCTTACATTGACTTTAATATTTAATTAATTGATAGAAATATAAAATACATTACTTTTATTAGTATAAAATCAATTTTTTTATATATTTAAATTATCTGAATTTAATAAAGTCACAATTTTAATACTAATAATAAACGAGGAAGAGTGTAGTAGAGTAGACTGTGTCAACTCTGGGATACCCGTATGACCGTAACATATACATTATATCATCCGGTTAATTACTTTTGGCAAAATTTCAAACATTCAGCTTTATTAGGTGTAGAGTAAAGCTCATATAAAAGAGGAGTTGTATGGCAGCTACTCGAACCCTTTGCAGTAGACCAACCAAATTTTGCAGTAACCTTGGCCATTACATTAAACTATTTTTGGCAAAATTTCAGACACCCAGCTTCATTTGGTGTAGTGTAATCCTCATATAAAAGAAGGAGTTGTATGGCAGCTACTCGAACCCTCTGCAGTAGACCAACCAAATTTTGCAGTAACTTTGGCCATTTTACTAAACATATTTTTTGCAAAATTTCAGACACGCAGCTTCCATAGGTATAGAGTAATGCTCATATAAAATTAGAAGTTGTATGGCAGGTACTCGAACCCGTGGACCAAAATGGCTGAATTTAAAACTCGATTCCGTTTTTTGCATAAAAACGAATTTGTGAAAATTTCATAATCCTAGCTCCTTTACTTTTTGAGTTATCGTGATGACGGACGGACTGAAGGACGGACGGACGGACATACATAGCTAAATCGATTTATTTTTCGATTCTGATCCGATCCATACACTTGAGTCTATATCTAACCCCCCTCCTTCTCTGCGTCACAAACGTAATGGAAATTTAGTATACCCTTGGACTATATAGTCATACGGGTATAAAAACCATAACTAATTAGTATAGTAAAATTAATTAAAAATTTTTTTAATAGGAATAACTAGCATTATTAGCACTGTTGAATGATATTTGAAATTATCATAACTATAATATTTTTCGATTTAGCTTTGCCATGGCCTATGATAGTTAATATAGGGATCAGTAGTTTAAGTCTGATTACTATCCATGTATCATTACCATTTTCCAGTAATATAGTAAAGCTGATATACTTTTACATTGTAAATTGTGCAATAGGTCATTGATGGCAAGAGCAGTTCAGCAGCTTTAAAGTGTCTTTCAAAATTTAGTATACCCTTGGACTATATAGTCATACGGGTATAAAAACCATAACTAATTAGTATAGTAAAATTAATTAAAAATTTTTTTAATAGGAATAACTAGCATTATTAGCACTGTTGAATGATATTTGAAATTATCATAACTATAATATTTTTCGATTTAGCTTTGCCATGGCCTATGATAGTTAATATAGGGATCAGTAGTTTAAGTCTGATTACTATCCATGTATCATTACCATTTTCCAGTAATATAGTAAAGCTGATATACTTTTACATTGTAAATTGTGCAATAGGTCATTGATGGCAAGAGCAGTTCAGCAGCTTTAAAGTGTCTTTCAATTTGTAAGAGCGAGTAATCATAGCCTTTCAGATATATATAAAATAGGCCATAGTAGTTTATTAAACCTCAAACATAAAATTATATAGGAAACAACTCTTTCAACTTTAAATTTTAATTATGCTCTAGATACTAATTAAGAAATAGAAATTATTTCATTACTTCTTATAAAGTGCCGCTGTTTAATTAAACACTGTATGCCTATCCAACTGTTCTACAAAAACTATATCATTATTTTATTTAATTTTTATAATATTTGTATAAAAAAAGCAATTTATTTATATTTTTTTATGAAATAATTAAAAAATTAAAAAAATATTAAATAAAATAAAATAAAATTAATTATACAAATAAAATAAACAAAAGTCAACACAGTTAAGAAATAATATAAAATTCTAGTTTTAATCTGTAGATACTTGTATATTGAATTACTAGGACAGTTGTCAGGACGTCCTTGATTCTTCGAAATATAAAGACATAAGAATAAAATGTTGGTTAATTAATTGTTTTTTTGGTTTTTAATTTAAACTGGAATTTTTTTATTACAATTTGTCCTCCAAAAAAAAAATCAGAAATTCAGATATTAAATATTATATTACATTTGGAATTATTCTAAAAGTTATTAGTAGGCATAAAATATTATATGATGCCGGATGTCAAATAATTTTATTAAAATTTTATATAATTATTTCATTTATTAAAATAATTATTATTTTTATAATAAATTAAAAGTAATTTCTTTATAATCTATAATTATTTTATAATATTTTTCTTTTCTATTTAATAGAATTAATTTTATATCGTTCTATTACATGGTATTTATAGTTTTCGGATTATAATGAATTATATGAAAAATTGAGAGATTTAATCCATTGAAGAAACTCATTATCTTCAAAATAATATATTATAAAGAAGAGTACCAATAGTGCTTTGAATCTGTAATTATTTTAATTTATTTAATAGTTTTACAATATAACGAAGAAGTGCAATATAAAAAATGTGGAATACCTGATATGGTTAAAAAAAAAAAGTATCTTCAAGATAGAGATGTATCTTAACATTATGTAGTTGTTTTTTTTTTTGAAATTAATTAAATAATTATTATTATTATTATTTTTTATTAACCATAATTAAAATTACAATTAATCTTTAATTTTAAAAGCAACTAGCTGCCAGGGCTATCGGCTTGAATTTTTAATATATTGTGTTTTATAACTTATTAAATTTAGTATTTTTACATTTTTATTCAATATTAAATTTACAATGTTTGTTTGAAAAAATTTTTTTATTTTTTTATATTAATTCATAAATTTTAATTTTGATAAGGAAATCTTGTATTTTTTTAATATTTATAACTGTAGGATGAGATAGGAGATCTGCCGGGTTCATGTTATTGAAAATGGAAGAGCGGGTTTGAGTAAGGAGTGTGCATTCGGATAGGATATGTGTAATGGTTAGCGGGAATCTATTACAAAATTGACAAATAGGTTGATCCTCGTTCTTGAGTAAGTATGAGTGTGTTAAGCTGCTATGTCCTAATCTCATTCTTATAAAGCACCGATTCATTTTGACTGATGTGGTAACTGGAAGTTTAATAGCTATTCTTTCTTTATTGATAGATTTATATTGGTGTGTGTATGTTGCCCATTCAGTATCTATCATCTTTAAAATCATTTTAGATGCCTTATAGTTAACTGCTTCATTAGAAAATGGCATGAATGTATGAAGTGGAAATTTGGAAGCAGATTTGGCAGTAGTATCGGCGAATTCATTGCCAGATATTCCTATATGACTCGGGACCCACATAATTTTAATTTTATTTTTCATTTGGAAAATTAGCTGTCTTGCATAGTTTAACGGGCTGGACTCATTTCTTGTATTCTGTATAGCTTGGAATACTGATAGGCTATCGGTGCAAATGAGATATTTTCCCTTGTTTTCTTTTGCAAATTCTATAGCAGAAAGAATGCCCTGTGTTTCAGCTTCGAAGACATTTCCGCATTCAGGAAGCAGTCCTTGGGCTAGGATACTCCCATCTTCTCCAACCACGCCAAACGAAACATTATTATCAGTTTTTGATCCGTCAGTAAATATTATTTTCCAGTTGGTTTGTTTTAAAATGGTGGATTGTTCTCTGTAAAGGTGCAGATATTGGCTTTTTGAAGTATATTCTTTTCGAAATTGGGAAAGTTCATCGATGAATAAATGTGATCCCTGTTGCCAAGGTGGAGAATTATTATGTTTTATAGGCATTGGTTTAATATTTGGCTCGAGTTTTGAGTTTATGTCAAGGATCTTGCTTAGAGTTGATTCCATTGATAATTTCGTTGTTCTGCATTTTAGCAAGTTAATCTCTTTGAATAAAAGGTGTTTTGAGCTACAAAATATTTTGCTGGTAAGTCGGCTTGTTAAATATAGTTTTCGTTCCTCTATTGAAATGAATCCTCCTTCAGCTAATAAATTTCTTATTGGAGTTGTTCTAAATGCCCTTAAGCTTGCTCTGATTGCAGCATGAAATGGGGCTTTTAATATATTTAGATGGCTTTTTGCACATTTTCCGTATATTTGTAAACCATAGTCAATTTTCGATAATAAGGTTAGTTTGGTCATGTTTAGGAGGGAGTTAGTATGCATGAAACTGTTAGAGGAAGCGAGATATTTAATAATATTTAGTCTGGCAGCTAGATTTGATTTTAAATATTTACAATGATACTTAAAACTATGTTTACAATCAAAATATAAGCCTAAAATTTTTAATTCTTTAACATTACAAACATTTTGGTTTTTAAAGTTAATTTGTACATTATTACAATTAATTTTTCTGCAAATATGTAAATGTTTTGTTTTTTCAACTGAAATGTTAGTACCTGAGTATTGTGACCAATTATCTATTGCAGTTAGGATTTCGCAAAATTGTTGTGAAATTTCATTCTGGTTATGTTTTTTACTAATTATATATAAATCATCAGCGTAGATGCAATGGTATAGATTTTTGTAGTTTAAAATAATTTTGTTAATTTCTTCGAAAGCTATTAAGAACAAGGTAACAGAGAGAGGGGAACCTTGTGGGATCCCATTAAAGAGAGAATAAGTAGGGGATGTTATGTTATTAACTCTACACCGAATTTGTCTATTCGTTAAGAAAGATTTTATAAAGTTAAACATTTTGTGACCAATTTTTAATTCTTGCAATTTTTTTAATACGACGTGAATGCCTATTTTGTCAAAAGCTTTTTCGAAGTCAATAGAAAGAATTGAAATGTGATTTTTTGACGATAGATTTTTGCAAATAAGGTGGTCTATATATAGTAGTGCATCTACGGTAGACGAATTTGGTCTGAAACCAACTTGATTTGGAGATAGTGAATTAGAGGTTGTGAGGAACCACATGAGTCTTTTGGACACCATTTTTTCCAGAATTTTGCTCAGACATGGTATTAATGAAATAGGTCTGTAGCTAGAAATTTCATCGATTGGTTTATTAGGTTTACGTATTGGAATGATGGCAGCTATTTTAAATACTTGTGGAATAATGCCAGTTTGATAAATTTTATTGTAGAGTTGTACAATTCTTGTTTTGCATTGTTTGGGACAATTTTTGATCATTTGGTATGAAATTTTATCTAAACCTGGAGTTGACCCTGTTAGCGTTTTTAAGCATGTTTCAAATTCAAGTTCATTGAATTGTGATTCAAGAAATTTAGCTTTTATATTCGGAGGGTTTTGAATTTGTAGTGTGGCAGCACTACGTTTGTTTTCTCTAAAGAGAAAAGGGAAGTTGTCTGTTTTAGAGCTGTTTGAAAAATGTTGTGCAAATTTTGTAGAAATTGTTTGAGGGTCGTTGATGCTATCATTGTTCATTGTAATTGTTTTAATATGAAATGGAGTATAAGTTGAAGTTAAAACTTTAATGTTCTGCCAAATTTTTGTTATGTTATTATTAGGGTTAATAGTTTCTGTAAATTTATTAAATGTAATCTTTTTTGCTTTCTTTTTTTCTTTGTTAAAAATGGCATTCTTTTTTTTATATGATATAAGGTTGATTAAAGTTTGTGTTTTACAGTAATTTTTCCAAGCATTTTGTTTTTCTTCTCTTAATTTTTTTAATTCTACAGTCCACCACGGTACATTTCGACCTAATTTTTTATAAGAACATTGTGGGATGGATTCATTTGCTGCTGAGCGAATAATTTTTTGAATTGATGCTGTTTCTCTATTTATGTTATCTGTTTGGAGTATTTTGTCATTGAGCTTGTCAACTAAAGTTTGAAATTTCGGCCAATTTGCGCGTTTGCAATTGAAACGTGTGGGTTTTGAATTTAAATATGTATTATAATTAGGGAATGTGACTTTACTAAAAATGGGGTAATGATCACTGTTGTGAAGATCTTTAATGATTTTCCACGACAAAAGTGGTAATAAAATAGGAGAACATATAGTTAGATCAATATTGGAAAAAGTACCGTGGGTTGAAAAGTGTGTTGGGCCATCATTGTTTAAAATTGATAAATTTGTGCTCAGAACAAAGTCTTCAATAATTTTCCCTTTGGAATTGTAAGTGGGTGAACCCCATAGTGGACTCCACGCATTGAAGTCTCCAGCTAGTATTATGGGAGTATTAATATTTGAAATTAGATTTGTGAAATCAAAATTGGAAATTGATTGCTCCGGAGGTATGTAGATAGAAATTAAAGTAATTGGAGACTTTATGTTTACTTCGATGGCTATGACTGAGAGCCGAGTATTTATGTCTATGACTTTAAAAGGAATTGATCTATGAATAAGAATGCCTGTCCCTTGTTTGGCTCTGAGGTTGCAGTCAAAATTGTGAAAAAAGCCAATGTATTGTTTTGGAAAAAGGGGTTTTACTGTGTTGTTGGTAATGTGTGTTTCTTGTAAACACAGAACATGTGGATTATATAATTTTATTATTAATTCCATTTCTTGATAGTTATTGATGTACCCTTTCATATTCCATTGTAAAATATTCAATGCCATATAGTTAACAAATTAGAAAATAAACATAATAAAATTATATTATGTATATAATATTAAAATAATATAAATTAAAAGTAAAACAGAATTAAAAACTTTTTTCATAAAAAAAAAAAAAGAGATTCTTACTTATTTTTTAAAAAAAAAAAAAAATTGAAATGTATGTATAATTATTTTTTTTTTTTTGGACACAAAATTTGTTATTGTTAAATAGCAAATAGTGCAAATTTAAAAATCATGTTGAATGAATTATATTTTTTATATAAACTATATTGTTGGTTAAATTAATATACAATAATGATTTGTTATTGTAATTTTATTTTTTTTTTTTTATTTTTATATATATATATTTTTTTTTTTTTAAGTTGATAACGGAAAATCATCAGACGATGATTCTGTATCAATATCAATTTCTATGTCTTCATATGAAGTTAATGTTGTTGATTCATTATTATTATTTATGTTAGCATTCTTTTTATTTTGATCGAAAGAAATATTAAAAGTATTAGTTGGAGAGTTAGGTGTAAGATTAGCGTTGGATATATTATTTGAATTGATATTGTGTAAATTGTTATTTGATTCTTTGCTATTATTTGTATTAGGGTTTTTTTTATTTTGGTCGGAAGAATTATTGATAGTAATAGTTGGAGAGGTAGGTGAAAAATTTGTGTTAGGTATATTAGAATTGTTGTTATTTAGATTGTTATTTATAAATTGTTTTGATGAATTGTTAGTTTGATTCGTGATAGAGGAGGAACTTGGAATTGGAAAGGAGCTAGGTTGGGTGCTGATTGAAGGATCAGTGCGCTTTTGATTGCTGTTGACAGTTTGTTTACTAGTAGATGAATTTTGTAATTTATTATTGGTTTCGTTTTTTGGAGAATTAATTGGTTTTGATTTAAGTGTGTCTGAAAATGTATGGATTAGGTCTATTGTGAGTGGGTTTCTATGTTTGTATAATTTACGGGCTTCTCCCATGGTGCATTTTTCTTGTGTTTTAATTTTTAATATCTCTTTCATTTGTTGATAACGTGGACAAGAGCTGGATGAAGCAGCATGTTCGCCAAAACAGTTAGCACACATTGTACGGGAGCAATCATTTGGTGTATGTGGGGGAAGATTACAGTTAACACATGCTAAATTATTTTTGCATTTATTTTTTGTGTGACCTAGTAGCTGACATGAATTGCAGCGCATTGGGTTTGGGAAGTACTCTCTTATAGGAAGAGTGTACCAAGCAATTTTTATTTTTGAAGGAATGTGATATAAATTTAATGTAAGAAGTATGCGACCGGTAGGAATATATTTATCATTTAATTTTTTGGTAAATTTATAAACAGCAGTTACACCTTGTTCTTTTAGGTGCTCTAGGATTTCATTTTCGGATGTATCTACTAGGTTACGATCGAAAATGGTGCCTTTACACGAATTTAGTGTTTCATGAAATTTTGCTTTAATATTGCATAAGCCACCAAAATTGGTGGTTTTAATAAATTTTTCAGCTATTTTACTTGAATTCACTAAAACCAAAAGGCTACCATCGCGTAACATATTTATTGATTCATATTTTGTGCTGATACTTTCAATTGCTTTTTGTTTAGCGAAAACGCTGAAGGATGTTAGTGGTTTGTTAGTATCAGTCGAAACAATTACAATAAATTTCGGATCATCTGAGGACACTGATTGCGTAAGTGGTGGAAATTCTTGTCTTACCCGTTTGTTCCTTTTATTTTTTGGATTTTTGGTTGATGTCAATGATGTCTCTTTCAGTAATTCAAACCGATTCCCTGTGGGAATCGGCCAGTCACTTAACATGACCAAATTAAACAAAACAAAACACTTAGAAAAAATAAATTTTTTTTTTTTGGATAATAAATATTAATTTTGTAAAGAACAAGAAAGAAAACAAAAAAAAAAAACAAAATTAATTTATGTAGAAAAATATAAAAATTAATTTAAAAAGAAAAAAATAGACTAATTTATTTATTTTTTTTTAACTATCAACAACAATCAGATGTGCACTCTATGAGAGATAGTCGGAGACTGTTAAATAATTAAAAAAAAAAAAAACTAATAAATGGAAATAGAAGTTTATTTAAGAAAATATAAATATGAAATATATAATTATATTTTAAAAATATTCAATGGAGAACAATTAAAAATTCTACAGTTTTTTATTTAATTAAAAATATTAAAAATTATGAAAGGATTACATTGATTATACCCTGGTGAGAGTAGATAACTTTAACTATAGTTAATAATTTAGAATTAAAATTAAGAATAATAGAATTTAGCAGTGGAAGTATCGTCACATAAATATACTAAACTTTTGATGATAATATGATTTTCGAAGGAGGAAGTGGTTCAACAAATATTGTTACAAAACTATTCAATCCGTAACTTAAAAAAAGTATTCCTTCCCATCCCTTTTCCATTCTTACTCCACAGGACGGATTTTGTCTAAATAAGGAAGTTAATCCGAATTTGCAATTTACCGGGAGAGGTGGTCTTTATTTGAGTAAAAGCCCATTCTTTTTGTAATTTTTTTGGAGGCTTTCATCTTCACCTCTAAAAACTTTCAGATACTTCTGATTAGGTATGGGTTATTTGAAGTTTTTTAAGGTTTAGTTATTAATTAAGTATAAATATATAAATGTATATATATATATATGTATTAATATGTAATTTGAAATATATATAAATGTTCAAATTATAAAAAACGGTGCTAAGAACTAACCCTGACTTCGGTTAACTCCCAAATCGAAAAAAAAATCAATTCGAATTTTTAGGAAGGTTATATGAAATAATACCCAAATTCAAAAAAATTGGTAAATTTAAAAAAATTGACTAATTTTCAAGTTAAAACTTTTAAAAATTATTGGGAATTAGTTCACTTTTGTATTGGGCGTTAGTGACTTAAGAGTTAGCTCAAGTGGCTTAATAAATGCCTATAAACGACTTAAGTTTACCTTGCTTCTCCTGAACTAGTCAGTTAGTAAGATTTAAAATTTTAAAATATTGTCGTTTGATAAAATATTCACCCTATTGAATGGGTTGACGTAAGTTCCGATAATGCCTAAGTTTGGCACGTCTTGCAAATAGTACAATAATGCGAAAACTTATTTTCGAGATATTAAAAATTATGTAACTTCATTTCAACAAAACTTATGTAACATTAGTTCTAATCCAATAAATTAATATTAACTTCTAAATATCATTAATGATTTGCAAAACATTGTTAAGTAAATTAAAAACTTTTTATTTAAAAACCAAAAACAACTTAAAAAATAATCAAAATAAAATAAAAAACAAAAAATTAATCATACAAAATATTTGAATATAAAATTATACATAAAAAAATATTAATTAATCAAAATACTAATAAATTATCAATATTGGGTTCAAAAAAACTTCTAATCGCATTTTAATAAATAAAATAACTATTAAAAAATGATTTGTTCTTTCGTACGATTCGGGATTCCGATTTCAGATAATCAAAAAAAACAAAAAAAACCAGAAATGATCGTCATTTTTGATGGAATAAAATCAAAAGAATTTTTTTTATAAATCGGAATTTTATATTGTTAATTTATTTACAAAATTTTTAATATTCACATATTTCTTTCTCTTTCTAACAAATGGAATTTCATTTACAAAAGGAATGATATTATGTTTCGGACTTGTTTGGTTAAAAATAAATTTTTTTGTTGGATTTTTAAAAATTTATTTATTAGTATTTAAAGTAATTAATGGCTCTGTATTAAATGGCAATGACTTATTGGTTAAAAAAAAACAACAACAACAAAACGAAATAAAAAATAACACAAGCGAAAAGAAATAAAATAAAGAGAACGAAAAAAAAAGCATTTTTTTTTTAAACCGGCATTAAATTTGATTTCGCAATCAATTGAACTGAACTGAGATTAATATGCAATCGTGATAATTATTATAATTAAGTCTTATACCACTTTTCAAAAAAAATGGTCAATTTAAAATAAACAAGTGATACAAAAAAAACCAAGGGCTTTTAAAAAAGCACATTTTCAAAATTATATTACAATAAATTTCATCAATTTATTATTACTTGTGAATAATATTGAAGTTCATATTTGGAATATAATTCAAATGCACTCAAGAAAACCTGTTAACAAGTGTCGAAATATTTCAACATTATATGCTTAGCTTCAATGACTAAGTTACTGATATATACAGTTATACTGATGACTAAGTTACTCAAATTTACAGTAAATTACGGTAAAGTAAATTTTTTAATTTTTAGGTCCTAATACCCCTTCAATGGGGATGGTTTCAAAATTTTGACTAAGAAAATTTATGTTAATTCTTGAGAATCTGAACCAAACCTCTCTGCGCCCAAAATTTTCAAATTCTAGAAATTAAATTGTGACTTCCACCAAAATTTGTAGTTTTTCTTAGAATATCATTATCTTTTAGCAAAAATGTTTAAATTTAAGAAAAATTTTTTCACATGTCAAAATATAATGTGGAGCCTTAAATTTTGTATGATACTAAAAAAAATTTGGAAGAATTTAAGTTACAGGTGCTTAAAAATATCAACATATTAATTTTGGACCCGTCCTTTCATTCTTTATTTAGTGTTCATGTTATGTGCAATCCCTTGTTCACAAACCTCAATGTTAACTGTGAATTAAAATATTAAGTAAAATCTCTGTTCTATTGAGAATAGATTTTAATCAACATTGAAATGTCAAAGTTATTATTAATTCACAATAATTTACAAATATTATTGAAGACACAATAGGCGTTTTCTTTAACTTAAGCAGAGCATGAACTGTCAAAAAAAATATCGTTTTTTTTTTGTTTCTAAGCGCTCAGAGCTTGTGATTCGTATTTTTTTTTTTAAATCAGAGCGGAGCGTGCTCAGTGGAAATATATCGAGCACGGCTGAGCAAAATAACATACCAAGATATTTTGACGTTAACGTTAAAGATTATACTTGTAAAATAAAAGTCAAAATGTTCTGTTTATTTTAAGTTATCCATTTTTAATTTAATTTATTTTTTTGACAATTTAAAACGTAACCAAAAAAAAATGACAGTTTGTTTAACGCGTGTTTTTTTATTTAATCTGAGCGCTCTGAGCGTACTCAGTTCATGCTCTTCTCAGAACGTGCTTTGATCTTAGCTCTGATTTAAAAAAAAATACCTAATAAGGTTTACATTAAAATTTTGTAATAATCGATATAAAAATCATGTAACCGTTACTTTAGGTATTTAAAAATAAAGTAATTTCAACAATATGATATCAAGTTGCCAACTAGATATTTTGTTACAGAAATATTTAAAAAAATTTTAAGCGGAATTAAATACAAAGTAAACAAACTTCATTTCCATATTAAGTTTATATACCAATAATAAGAATTTAGAAACGTAATATACATAAATATAAGATAAGACATAAAATAAGTAGGTGCTAGGAATTGAATTTTCATATTCAAATTTGACAGTTGTTTACATTCAATTTGATAGAATAATCGAATAATTTCAAGTTTTTAAATACATTTTAATATGTGTCATATTTTTTTTTAATTTTTTAATTCATTTTAATGTTTAGATACATTACAATTTTGTAATATAGGAATATTAAAATAAATTTAAAAAAAAAACAAAAATATTTTTAATACAACATTGTTGCTATAATAATGCAAATATATTATTTTTAACCATTTATTGCTGTCATGAAATCCTATTCGAAAACTAAAATAAAACTTTTTTTTTAAATTACTATTAAGGAATTGTTTGTTTTTTGTTTTAAGTTCATTTTATGTTTTTGTTGCAGATTTAAATTGCCGACAATCATAATGGACCAACATCATTGAATCTCAATAAATTTTTTTAATATATTTTTATTCCGGTTAATACTTGAAATTCGTTTTGTTGTTTTGTTAAATAGGTTTAGGAACTTTTGATTTTATATTGATTACTTTAAAGATATTAATGAAAAATTTTTTTTAATGACCTTCTGATGTTTAAAAACAAGTTTCGAAGGAATTTTTAGTTTTTTTCATTATTTTTGATTTAGAGGACGAATTTAAAATATAGTGAATATGATGAACGACAAGTGAATATTAATATTTTCGTCGACAAATGCATTCAAGAATTTAAAGAAAAGGAAATGTATTATTTTTGTTTAAGCTTTTTGCACGTCCTCAAATGGATGATGCAGTTGGAGTAACGGATTAATACGAAGATGATTGGTTTGTTTGTTATACTCATCAAATTTTAAGATTTTTCAAACTTTAAAGTTAAAATTTTAAAAAAAATCTTTTTGCATTGCCCAATTTTCTGTTAAGCCTTTAATGGAAATAAAAATGTAGATAAATTTAATTCTAAAAGATTTTTTCAAATTTAATTCCACATTAAATGTTCTTAGAATCATCCTCTTAATGTTCATTAATTCTATTCTAATCTTCAGATTCATTAAGATGAAAAATTGCTAATCGTATTAGATTAATTAAACTAGTTTTAAATTTATATAAAAAATTATTTGAAAGATTTATTTGTTTAATAATCAGGTTTTTTTTTAAATTTTATTTATAGGATTTTATCTAAATTTTTGTGGGTTAACTCTAAATAAGGGCTTGGTTTTTTTCTCATGTCTAAAATTAAATATTTAATTAATGTTAAAAGTTTTAAAAGAATTTTTTTAACACCACTATATGTATAAAATAAACAAATTTTTTTTATTTGATTTAAAACAATACAAAAATTATGATAATTTTTTAAGAAAATTAATCTATTTTTAAAATATACTTTAGTCTTAAATAAATAAACTTATATAGTTCTGAAAATATGAAATTCCGAATGGCGACTTCACGTTTTATTTTTTTTTTCAGAACCATAAAGATTTAAAAAAATGTTTTATGGAAGTTTTGGTTTCATGTTCTATAAACATAGAATATTCATAATCGAATATAATTAATAAATTATGACAATTTATCTATTGATTTGAACCAATAACGGACTTTCGAATAGGTTTCGGAGAGGGGGGAACATTTTTCGGGAAAAAGAATATGAAAAAAATCTTGTTGTAAGACAGTTTAAGACACAAATTTTATTGTAAGATATTAACAAATGAATGAAATTCTCATTGAATCAATAAAATTTTCGTGAAGGAGGCTTAGAATATTTGAGACTATGCGAGAGTCATTTATAATATTAATTTAAGATAGTGTAATGTTTTTCTAGCTCAGATTGTATGAAAATTGCCTTTCATGCATAATTATATTTTTATTTTGTTTTAGATTCCACAACCACATCACAACCATGATCCGAGACCAAGCCAGCACTTCTTTGAAATATTAATTACAATATCATGCCTTCCACTCTGGGTTGTTAAAATTTTTTCTGAAACTGGCTTTCTTAAAGTCACTTTCATACTTATATTGTTCTTTTATTTTTGATTTAAACAACACAATGTAAGTCTCCCTGTCATTATCCCATTGTCTCCCTCTATTTGTATCCGTCCTTTTTCTAATTTTAAAACATTCAAAAACAATTTTTCTTAAAAAGTGTGTTAATCAGCTAAAAAAAATTCAAATAAATAAATAAACAAAAAAAATTCTTGAATTTCTAAATACGAATTTTTTTTTTTTTTTTTTTTTACTTTAGCTTCTAATTTTTTAGTCGTTTAAGAATAAATTGAATTCTAGACGCCGTATCTATAAACCTATATACAATACATAAACTTATAGCTTAATGTCACCATAATTATTCTGATATTCTAGTTAAGAAAAGAAAAATTAGCATAGAGAACTCCCTATCAGTTTTATGTTTTGTTTTATAAATTTTTCTATTTGTATACAAGTGTAGGAAAAGTATTGTAATCGTATAAAATAAAAATATATTAATTGATCAATAGTAAATATATTACTTTAATATTAGAGGGTCAAAAAACATGGAAGCTTCAAATCTCATATGTTAAATGAAGACTAAAAAAAACTAGGCCCGTCAAATTAGCGATTAACTCAGATCACTTTAGCGGCGGTCTGTAATTTCAGTAACTCATAACATGGTAGAGCAAAAGTAATAGTAAATCTCTGATTCTCTCTATCTTCTGATATTTTCTAAGGAGCTTATGCCAAGAGAAAAAAAATAAAAGAGAAAAAAAAACAAGTGATGAAAAAAACCAAGGGTTTTTAAAAAAACACATTTTCAAAATTATATAGTGTTTCATACTGAGTATTTTATCAATTCATTATTAATTATGAATAATCAAGTATAATCAATACTTAGAATATAATTCCAATGCACTCAAGAAAACCTATTAAAAAATGTTGGAGTTTCAATGTTAAGGTTTAATTTTGGAAAAATATACACTGTTGAATAAGTTACTGATTTGTAAAAAAAAGGGAAGTTTTAAGTCCTAATAGGGGAAGTTTCTCTAAAACGGGAAGAGGAAGGTTCCCGAAATTTTTACTAAGCAAACTAATGATAATTTTGCGAGGATTGGTCCCACCCATCTGCCCCATTTCTTCAATTTTTTGGGTTTCTAGGAATTAAATTGTGAACTTCACCAAAAATTGGAATTTTTTCTAAAATTTTATTATCTAAGCAAAAATGGTTAAAACTAATAGAAACGTTCTTCAATTTTACGAACCCCTTTCTCGAATTCTGAGATTTACAATGGAAAGCTTAACCCGCCGATCATCATATAGAATCTTATTTCTATAACCAATTTAAAACGTAACTAAAGAACGAACTTATACAGTTATTCCATTCTTATAAACTTATCATCTTACGATAAGAAAAAGTCATCTAGATTACAATTCTTCATCTAAAACCCATTTTTTTTTTCTAATTTTATTTATATTAAAGTATTTTCCATAAATTATTAGATTAAAAAACTTGCGGGAACAGTTTTTAAGATCAGGTCTTATCTAAATATTCTAAAAAAACGAGGAAGATTATAGTTGCCCTTGTCAACTTTTAGATACCCGTGCATACCCACTATGGTGTATAAAATAAACCGTAATTTACTTCTCTTATACATTTAACTCATTACCCCATAATTTTGACGTAAAAAAAAAAAAAAAAATTAACAAAAAAAAAAAAAAAGTCACAAAACAAAAAACAAAATTTTCATTCATTGTCCCATAACTTTAGCTTAAAAAAAAAAAAAAAAATTAACAAAAAAAAAAAAAAATCACAAAAAAAAAAAAAAAAGTTTTCATTCATTGTCCCATAACTTAAGCTTAAAAAAAAAAAAAAAAAAAATAAAAAAAAAAAAAAACAACAAAGAAAAAAAAAACAAAAAAAAAAAATTGGCCCACCCTAAAAGTCCGATGGTCCGAGTGATGTCCAACTTTGCCAAGTAACTTGCCCTATTAATTTACCTGCCCAATTTTAATTTTAACCTTGTAGCTTTATTAGATTCACAGTTATTGAATCGAAAACTTTGTATGGCAGCCCTCCGAAAATGGGGCCCTAACATTTTGAAACTTCATATAAGTGCTCGATTCATTATATAACTAACCGTGTGTAGTTTTCAGCCTCGTAGTATAATTAGTTTTGAAGAAATTCATATTGGTGCAAAGAAGTTGTATGGCAGCCCCCCATAAATGGGGCCCTAACATTTTGAAACTTCATATAAGTGCTCGATTCATTATATAACTAACCGTGTGTAATTTTCATCCGCGTAGTATAATTAGTTTTGAAGAAATTCATATTGGTGCAAGGAAGTTGTATGGCAGCCCCCCGAAAATGGGGCCCTAACATTTTGAAACTTCATATAAGTGCCGGAGTCAATATAAAACTAACCGTGTGTAATTTTCATCCCCGTAGTATAAATAGTTTTGAAGAAATTCATATTGGTGCAAAAAAGTTGTATGGCAGCTCCCCGAAGCCTTGGTCCGATTTTAACTAAAAACAATAGGGAACCTAGAAATTGTCTAAAAATGACTTTGTGTGAATTTCAAGACTCTAGCCCTTTTAGTTTTTGAGTTATCGTGATGACACACGGACGGACGGACGGACGGACGGACGGACGGACGGACGGACAGACACACATAGCTAGATCGACTAATTTTTCGATTCTGAGCCGATACGTACCCTTGACACTATATCTAGCTCGTCTAGATCGATGCGTTACAAACGGAGGAGCAAATCTAATATACCCGATGTTCATATATATATGCACGGGTATAAAAAAAAATTTCCATCTAATGCTTAAAAAAAAAAAAAAAAAAAACAACAATAAAAAAAAAAAATGAATAATAATTTATTTAAAATGTATTCAATAATATTTTGATTACTTTTCTGATTACAAAATTTTGTCGTAATTAGTTATTGTAAGTTTTTGAATTGTTGTTGTTTTGATTTTTTGTTGTTGTTTTTTTTTCTATTTCTTATGATGGAAATGGAAATATATATGAAGCTATAAATGGATGAATGGCTTTTGGTGAGTTTTTAACATACATAACTAATTTGTTTAAAAGTTGTCTATATATAAAACAAGTTTTTTTGCATTAATAATAAGTCCAAGTCAAGTTTCCCCATTTATGTAAATTTTTACAACAAAATATTTTAGAAGTTTGTCTTTTATTTTTATTTTATGGAAAAAGTCAGTCAGGTTTTTTTTCATATTTTTTTTTTGTAGTGCAATAACTCCAAAATGACACATAAATGTATAAATAAACTATTTAAATTATTGACTAATTGTTTTTAGATTAAAATGCAAAAAAAAAGGAACTTAGAATTTTAAAAAAACATGTTTGATTTTTTTGTAACTGATTATATTGTAATCATATAGTTGTACTTGTATTATCTGGTTGTATTATTTATAATTCTTTTGATTAGATTAATTTATGGAAGTTAATAAAAAATTTAAAATTTTTAAAATATTTTTTCTATTTGTATTGAAATTGGATTATTGGGTAATGATTCTGCGCATGTTTATAAAAATAGATTAATCTAAAAATAAAATTGACTTAGATGGGGAAGTTATATAGAATTTATAATCCATACTTTAACAAATATAATTTAACTTAAGGAAATTATGCAATCTTGAATAAAATCTAAACTTGAAGGCAATTTTATACAGGGTGTTTCCTAATGCTATATACCCCAGCATAGGTACTTATGAGTAAATAAATTTTGTTTTATAACATTTTGAAACTTTTTCATAGAGTAAAAATAGTGGAAATGTTTCAAAAAACATTAGTTAAAATTTCAACATTTTTTAAATGTAGAAGATCGCAGTTTTTGAAACTGAAAAAGAAAATGAGTAGGTGCTTGTTTAAAAGGGGATTTCTTCAGCTTTCGAATACATTTTACAGAATTTTCTTAGTTAGAAACAGAGTTAAGAGTAAAATTATGAAAACTAAAAAAAAAAAGAATTAAAATTTCATTTAAGCCTCCATATCTTGGAAACTAGGAGAGGCCCAGTACTATCCCCATACAAAAAATGTGCCTACTCATAAGCACCTATGCAGTGGTATATAGCAGCGCAATTAATTGGAAAACACCTTGTATTTCTGCATGTTTCAGAGAAGCACACAAAATTGAAATCTTCATTGAACTTGTGTATCTTCAACACGTTTAAAAATATGATTGTATTTAAGAGATCTTGAAGACTTTTCATATAGGGAAAGGATCTAACAATCTACTACTTGTAAAAGGATCTAAAGGAACGATACATTACATTAAAATTTTTGGAATTTGAACCTGAAATATTTTGGAATAACATTTAAGAAAATTAAGCGTTTAAACCAGATCCGATTTAGAATGGAATCTTCAAGGCAGCCGAAGTCTTGGTATCGTTAGCTCGTGATAACGGAAATGGTAAAGGAAAAATTAGTTAAGAATTAACAAACTTTTGGGCGAAACTAAGATAATTCTAAACTGCCCCGTACAAAAGAAGAGCAAAGTTGATGGCTTATGCTTCCACGAGGAGGCATAATGCATAGTACATATAGTTTCATGTACATTTTAAAATTCTACGGCTATATAAATATTTTAAAAAATCAGTCATTGGATGAATTTAATTTAATCGAACAAATTCTTGTATTAAAAGCTCATTTTACACCTGTTGGTTTTTATTTTAATTTTTTTTTTTTATTTTCTGTATTGTTTCCCCATTAAAGATCAGTAAACTTTTGACTTGGTTCTAAGCATTGAATCTGAACAATTTATATATTTAACAAAATGGTTTTTTTCTTCTAGTCGCCGCGGTTTTTCTGTATCTTATTTTATTTGTTCTTTTTTTTTTTTTTATACAGATTTCTTTTATAACATTTTGGAATGTTAATTGAATTTCGCTTAAGATTGCATGTCAAATTATGCAAATAAATCTATGATTTCACTTAAAATTAACATATCTATGAAAAAAAAAGAGAAGAAAAATAAAAAAAATGAAAGACTAGAAAAAATGGTAATAATAAGTACAGATAGAAATACAAAAAAATTAAAATCTGAAGCCCACACTAACTTTAACACAACATGGCTATTACAAGTTGTTAAATTGTGATTTTTTTCGTTTTTGGATGATTTTGCTGTTTATGTTTATGTTCAGATTAATATAATTAAGTTAGTAAAGAAACGTATTACAAGAGAATTAATTGAAAATGTAAGGTAATATGGATGGTAATTGTGCAGTTAACTGTTGTTTTTTTGTAAATTGGAAAAAAGTTAGCGTTGAATGATGAATTTTAAGGGGGATTACTATCACTATATAAATATAACGGTATTATCCCATATCAAAAATGTGGTATATATATATGGAGACAACAATATTTTACACTGGACAACCACGAACTGAAACGGGACTTTTAAAAAGAATAAAAAACGAGTAGCTTCCTTTTAATTTCACTAAAATTATTTATTTTTAAAAATACCAGTATTTCGTCTACGACATGCAGATCTCTTGAGTGCTAGTATTCGATTATTAACTTCGTTGGTTCTTTAGCTCTTAAAATTATAATTACACGGACTATTCAGTTTGAAATCTAAATTTTACTCTACTTAAATATGCCAATACTAATCAAGTTTAAATGTCTGAACGATATACTTATATACCTGATTGTTGAAGATTACATGACCTTTCATGGCATGTGTCTTACAGTTATATATTTTTATCAATGGTTTATTTAATCTTTACATAATTAAGAAAATAAAGTAATCTGCCATTTTTTAACAAGTTACCCTATATCTTCCCAATATTAAATCTATTGATGAACATTTTTAAAGAAAATTTTAGGTTTCATTAGTTTTGTCTAATAATTTAAACACAATGCTGTATAATGAATCGATTTTAATTGCTTTAACTAAATTAAATTTATAATTATATGATAGGGCTCATGAGAGATTTTCAAACTTAACTCCAACACATAAGTTCATTTGTACAATTTAAATTTAAATTAGCTTTCTTTTTTTTTCTTTGTTTTGAATTTTCTTTCAATTAATTTGCTTTGATGGTTTCTGATGATATTCAAATTTTTAATGGTATGTTTTGTATATTTTTGCATGGTTCAAGTATAAATTTTAACCTTGAAAACTGAAAATGTAATTGCAAATGCAAATTCCCATTTTTAAAAAGTTATAAATTGGTCAAATAAATAATGATTTATAGTGTGTTTGCCTATTAAAATGTTATTAGTTATTTGAATTTGAACTAATGCTGAAGGTGATTAATAAATGGACATAATAATTGCTATTGAAGAAAACATTTTTAAATATTTTACATGTTTTACTCTAATAATCGTCATGTTTTTATTTAAACAGAATTTAACTCTAAATTATTGTTTGAATTATTGTTAAAAAAACAATAATTTGTTGTTAAAAAAATGGGGTTAGTTTATTTTGTTCATAATTTTATAGGTGCTTCGTTAATATTTCATGAATAATTTATGATATTACACATAACTTTTCATCTTTTAGATATTATTAGATTTTTAAGATATGATGCGTGACGTTCTAAATAATATTTTAGAAAATATCTATTCTTTTATTTCGATAGAATGACGAGTTTCTTAAATGGATTGAAGTTTGCGAATTGTGAAGATATTAAATTGCACGTGATGAAAATTGGTTCATGACATGATAAAATTAAATTAAATGCAAATGACCATTATCAAAGTGAACTTTTAAGTAAATGAACTTGCAGAGTAGAGGTACTCATATTTGATTCTTATAGAACTTTTTTTACACGTTATACAAATCCTAGAAAAGGATTTCCGTAACGACATACGCATATTGAAGACAGTTGGAATGTCAGTTGAAAAAACGAATCAGATTCTATTCAAATGTTACAAATAGTAAAATGAGCCAAGGGGAAAGTTTAGATAAACATATATATCATATTTTAAAATCTAATATTATGATGAAAGCCGTATGATGTTTTAGTTTTCATAACTAGCATAAGCCACTTGGGTATCTCCACAGTAGAAATAGCCATTTAAAGCCTCTCTATTGTTGTATTTTATAATTGTTTAAGGAAGTCTCACTAAAAGTTGCAACAATGCAAAAGTCTATGCAATAATAAAACAATTAAGATTGATAATACCAACAATGACTTTTGGATTTGTGTCAACATATTGACGACACAATCCCATTAGTTAGTATATCTAATTCAACTAACCATAGTGTCTAAGATTTTCGATAGTTTCTCAGAGAATAATCTCTCTTTACTTCAAACGGATGTTGGAAAGCTTCTTCAAACAAATACAACAAATCAGCAAAAGAAGTTTGGTCTAAAATGGATCAGTTTGTCATATTTATTTTTTCTCTGGACACTACTATTACTCATTACTCTGGGCCAGAGGACTTCAAACCGATAACTACGATGTCAATTGTTGAATCAATGTCAAGTTCATCCGAATGTCGAGTCCATCCAAATGTTGTGAAGGAAATTTCATTATACAGTGAATTACACAAAGCGGAATCTTCTAACTAAATATTAACTCAAGATAAAAACTTTCTTTTATTTATTGTAATTACATTGAAGCATCAATATGATTAACATATCATCAATTACAACAAACGTTTTGTTTTAGCTTTTGTAAAGTTTTTAGGAGAGTTTCGTCCTGCTATACTTCTGGAATCTTCAGTAGGCTTATATAGTATTACAATGCTTAACGAAACTCCTGATTAACTTTTGATTGATTCTTATAACTTATAGGACATTTTGTGAATATCTTCTGTGAGTTATATAATGAGATATATAATATGTTTTAATAAATTTAAAATTTTTTTTTATATACAGTTCTAATTCATAGACTCAATAGAATTTAATTCTCTAGATCTAAAAATCATATATAATCAAATAAAAAAAAAAACACTATTGTTGAATCATAATTAATTAAAAAAATTTTTAACATTAAACACAAACAGACTATTAAATTAATTACTTATATATAAACATATTATCTATTATACTTATCAAACTTCATATTAAAAATCAAACTCATTTTGACTTTAATAGCATTTAATACCTCATAATCAACCATTAAATTATTTCTATAACCATTTAAAAAAAAAATAATATAAAATTTTTCACTTAAAGGATCAACCATCATAAAATGTGATCAGCATTTTGAAAAACAGATTTAGATCGCATGTTTACTCATTTTTCATATCTTCTGTGTGATGATCTGATGTGAATTTAACGCGATGACCTTTCAATGTGAACTTTTTTTTTAAACGTTTTTCACTCAAATAGTACAGAAAAAAACAACAAAAAAAAAACATAAACAAACAAAAACAAATGAAATGAGACAGCTATAATTAAAATTCCAATCAGTTTCTAATTACTACTGACAGTGTCGACCTCTTTAGTTACACATGTACATTATATTATATAGAATTCTATCTTACATGAAAAAGTTAACTCTTATTTTCTGGTTCTTTTTCGTTTTTTTTGTTGTTTTTTTTATTATTGAAAAAAAAAAAAAAAAATGATCTGAATTTTCAGTTTTCCATGGAACCATAATAACTTCTTGCAACAAATATAATAAAAAAAAAATTCAAAAAAATTGTGTACGCACAACACGTTCTCTCTTCTATACATTTTTTTCTCTCTTTCTATTTTTACATCAAAAAAACTTAATGAAAAAAAAAAATAAACACAAAATCAAACAGTTGGGTATTAAATTTTAAACATGAGTTCTTTATGTTTATGTTTTTTTTCTAACATTATTTTATGCTAATTCAATAATCATGAATATATATAGTTAGGTGGGTGCATGGTCATAACTCCCAGGGTCATAAGTCCTTTAGGTAGTTATGACTCAATTACTGGGATATAAATCCCTAAGGGACTTTTGACTTACTTTACTGTATGTACGTGGGAAATAACTTCCTTAAGTTCCTTTTAGAAATTATGACCCATTAAGTGAGTTACAACTACCTAATATATTTAAGTCGCAATTTTTTTCCGATGCATTTAAATATATTGGTTATGCGAAATTCTATTCAAAGTCGACCCTTTTTCCAGAGTATTTAGGAATTTTAATTTTGGTAAAGGAAATACCCTGATTTCGGAACCTCTTCCAAAATGTGTGCTAATAATTTTTTATATTCTAGTTCAATAAAGTGTACCCGTAGACGTCACTGGCTTTATATAATTAAAATTAATATTTGTTTTGATATCACTAATAACCGCTCAGCTAATAACTGTATAAGTGAGTTATAACCCACCACTCTGAATCAGGGTCATAAGTCTCCTAGGGAGTTATGAATCATTGCTATGAGACGTAAGTCCTTTAGGAACTTGTGTTCCACAAAATGAGTTAATGGAACTTGTCTTAATAAAATGAGTTTTTAATGGAATTATAACCCTGGGAGTTATTACCCTGCACCAGTTAGGTATCAGTTCGATTGTAGATGTTCGTTGGGTTGCCTATATAGTAATCCAGAATCAATAATGTCAAGCAGAAGAAGAAGAAGACGTGAAATAAAAAAAAGAAAACAAAAAAAGAAGAAGTGGTTCTATTTCACTCAACAAAAATAAAAAAACAAAAAAAAGAACAACTAACACATGTTAAAATTAATCAGAAATGAGAACAAAAACAAAAAAAAAATTGTTAAAGAAAATAATAATAAAAATATCATAGTAATAATATGTGTGTACTTACTGTTTTTTGATTCACGGCGAGATTCATCATTATCAAGAATAACAACTGGCACAGCTGTAACTAATTTATAGTCTGGCAAATGACCTGAAATTTAATTTAATAAAAAAAAATTAGTATAAAATAATATAAATATAGTGATTAAAGATTGTGTATAAGTATAACATTGAATAAAATAATTTAATTATTTTATATAATATTATGCACATATACATATTAATTATGTTTTGGCGACATAATGTAATTTAAATTACTTTAGATACTGTTTATATCTAGGAGATTTTCTTCTTCAGTAACATAAACATTGATTTGTTATATATTTACTAAGAATTTTCCATTTAAATCAATTAATAAATTATAAGAGAACGAAGAGTTGCATGTTTTTTGTGATAGAAGAATTTTATGGAATAAGGAAGTAAAATATAAAATTGAAACTGATTGATACGGTTTTTGTGGTCTGTCAAAATCAATATGAGTTTTAAGTCTAAAAATATATAAATTGTTATTAAAACATGTAAAAAAAATTTATAATAAGAAAATTAATTTAAAAATATGTAGAGGTATTTAATTTTTAATCGAGAATTTTGTTTTTGAAAATTATGATAGAAATTTTTAAGAGACGAAGGTCAATTATTTTAGATATCGTTTATGAGATTCAGGTGACTGATTCAAGCTTCGTTTAAATAGTTTACGTGACTCATTAACTTATGTTTCAAATTGCGGTAAAAAGAGACCGACTTTGTATGAAATAAAAATTTAGATCCTAGGTATAGGAAGTGATGTTTAGAAGAGAACTAATACCTATAAGCTTTTAGAAGACAATCAGTCTTCTACCTTTTTTTCGAGATTCTTCTTGTCTTGTGACTAATGAGCAAGCTATTTAAAAATTGATAGACCTTAAGTTTAAATATTTGAACAACTGGGATTTATTTTAAGTTGCCATGTGAATTTCGATTTAATCATCAGTTTATTAGATAACTATGTGATCAAGACAATGTTACCGAATCCAATGCGTAAATAATTCTAGAAATATTAAAATTGTTAGTTTTAACTTAATTATTTTTTCATCATTTCATTGGTTGGACTTATTCTAACCCATATTAAGTTCAAATGGAAGTTTACATCTTCTGAACTAAATAATAGAACAAAATTGCTTTTGAAGAATAAATCAATCCATAAGGAGTCCGTAATGCTTCTACTCTTTTACATGACAACTTCCATGTGATTTTGGCTTTTCACATAAACTATTCAGTTTTCTGATGGTAATTGGTAAGGTCGGCCACATTTGCCAGCACAATAAATATAAATTTTATTTGATTCATATGAAATGCGATTTAAATGTTTATTGCTTTATAATATTAGTATTAAACCATATTGTTAAAAAACATTTGCAATAAATTCCATGTAATTTGTTGACATTAATACGTTTTGTGGTTTTCTATCAGATTGCAATGATTTTGAAATAATTTTAATTAATATTTTTATTGAATTATAAAGAAATTAAAATGAAAATTTTTTAAAACTGTAACATGTTAGTGTTTTTAAAATTTGAAACGTTCATATCAGAAAATAGATTAAAAGTAAATAGAATCAAGGAAGTTATTTAATTGAAAAAAAAAGATGTTTAAAAAATAAATCGGTATCTGGTTTTAAATTAAAAGATACATGAATATTTATGTGGCTTCTTACATATTGCACGAGTGTTGATTGCGTATTAAATATGTAAAAGTTAAAGTAATATTCTTGCAAAAATATTAAATTACTTTTAAAGTGTATTAATAAACACAAACTACAAAACTCACTTAAAAGATTTAAAAAAATTGATATTAAACCTTAAATGTTGCCAAAACTGTTTTACCACAAAATTTTTTAGAAACACTGCTTCAAAGAACCTATCAAATTCCTCTTAACAGTGCGCTACGAAAAAGTCTTGAAAATGTAAAAGGGATCTTAAATTTTAAGAGGCCGAAAAGTCCAATGTTTTACAAAACTTATTACAATGTAAAATTAAAAATAATGACAAATAAGTTAGCAAACATAAAAAATACGAAAGACTTAAGTGGGAAACTTGATATAGTTTTTTGTTGTTCGGAGAGGAATTCAATAGGTTTTTTGAGTCGGTTTCAACAGTGTGCTCCAAAAACTCTCTAAAAAGTAAGAGGGATTTGACATTTTAAGAAGCGGAAGGGCAGAGACGCGGTTATAAGACATCACAAGTTGAAGTCATATAAATTCAACAAATGCTATCTTAAATATTCCTATTTACATTTGCTCGCATAATTTTAATTCCACTTCCAAATCACTTACATTCTTTTTAATCACGTTTAAATTTTTTTTTGACTTCCAAATTTGAAATTTATGATGCACCATAAATTTTCATTTTAAATTGTATTCAAGATTTAATATAATATTTGAATTATATTCAAGTCTAGTGGATATATGCCATTAAATGGTGTGAAATATATATAAGAGAATGAAAAGAAAATAAATAACGTTTTATATATACATACAACATATACATATATTGTGATAATTAAAAGATAAACCATTCAAGATTAGATTGAAAGAATCTTTTCAATTTTTTTTTTTTTTGAAATATTAGACAGGTTATTTTGACTTTTTGGGTTACCATGTTTGACCAGATAGGTCTTAAATATTTGTATTTACACATGCTTTTTTGATTATGTGCATTTGTAAAAATTAAAGTCACGTTATTTCTTTTATTCATTCATTCATTTATTCAAAAAAAAAAAAAAAAAAATATGAGATATTATGTATTGGAAGAATAGGTATCTAAATAGTTGAATATATAAAAAAATGTTTTTAAAAATAGGTTAAAATGTTGACAGGTTTACTTTTTTTTTTGACGGATGTCTGTTAAAATTTTTTTATGTTAAGATTTGGAATGGACCAATTGAAATCAATTGAATGTGGAATTTTGAGTTCTCTTTTGTATGAAGAATCGTTTTGTTTTTTTTTGTTTTTTGATTTTAATTTATGAATTAGTGAAACTGACATAATTTAAAAATTTATTACATTTTTATTCTTAATTATTTTGGAATTTATTGTATATGATTTTTTTTTTTATTAATATTTTCGTTGTAGTTGAAATGTTGCCGAAATGAGTAAAAGATGATGTGAATGCGTGAAAATGATGAAGGGATTTGTGTTACTTTCTTTAATCCTCATCAATGTTGAGTGACATATAAATACCATGTAGGTCCTAAATTTTAATAAGATCTTTTTTTATGAAAATAATTAAATGTAAAGATCCCAATGGTATAGGACCGGTAATACTAACGGTAAAAAAAAATATAAAAGAAATGAGAATGGAAATATGAATTTTATGTGATATTGTTCTTAATTGATTGCTTGAAGGTTTGCTTCAACAGTTGAATATCAACTGAGTTAAACAAATTAAACAAATTACAATATGAATTTTTCAACGAATAGCATATGGTAATTTTATTGGAATTTGAATCATCTTTTGTATAGTATACTTTTGAGCAAAACAGTTGGGGCATATTTAAAAAACATGTTACTTTTAGAGCTTAGAATAAAACATGTGTGGCTCTGGGTGAAAAGCAGCAAGCAATGCCAATAACGTTTTTAAATTTGTTCACTCATTGCAGCAGAAAATTTTTATTTTGCACCCATGCAAGGCCAGGAAATCCCGTTACTTTACTTATATTTAAAAATATTAATAACTTACCACCATTCTTTTCATTATAATCCTTTTGATGATTTGAAGTTATATCATTGTTGTTTGTTTGTGATTGTGAAAGGGATCTTTGATGATATTGTGATTGAAGTTGATTATTATTATTATTAAATAACGTTGCTCCTGTTGCAGATTTTCGATTAGAATTATTAATTGAAGATGGACCTGATGTACCATTGAGATTCAATGAAGATATTGATAAAATATCATAATTATTATTATTATTTGTGCTATTCATTGTTATTAATGATGAAGAAGTAAGTTTTGCTTGGGTTGTTGTTGCACTTGTTGTTGTCGTGCCTGAAGTAATTGATGTTGTATTTTGTAAATTTAAATCAGTCTTTCCATTGAAATTTCCAATTATAATATTTGATATTAATTTTTTATTATCGATATTGTTATTATTATTATTGGAATAATTGTTGTTATTGTTGATATTGTTGTTGTTGTTGTTGTTGTTGTTATTATTATTAACAATCATATGATTGCTATTATTATTATGATTATTATTGTATTGTGTATTTAATATAATTTTATCGGAATTTGAATTTAATTGAATTTTTTGATGAAATCGTTGTTGGTTTTCTTGTGATGGATATTGTTGTTGATGCTGTTGTTTTACATAGGATTGTTGTTGCTGTTGCTGCTGTTGATGCTGTCGATTTTGTGTTAAATTTGTACAACTTAATATCATTACTGGTGAATCATGTAAATCGGGTAATGATGATGATATTGATATTGAATTGTTACCATTAACACTTGATAATATTGATGATGATGTTGAACGACATGTTTTATTTATTCCACCACTTTGATATGATCCATTCGATGATGATGATGGGATTGTTGTTATATTTATACTATCACCAGATTTTCTTGTTTTAAAAATTCGCATTTTAGTTTTTGTTTTCTTTGAAAATTATTTTTAGCTCGGTGCATTAATTTTCAATTGATTTTTTTAGAATCGTGATGATGTTTTAACATTTGTTGTTATCTGAAATAGAATATTAAATAAATAAATTAAATTATCTATTAATGTATTTTTTTTAGTAATTATTATATTGAATACAAAAAATTGAACTAAATTAAGTTAATAGAATCAAGTTTAGTTATTGACCTTTTAAAGGAGTTTCTTAATATTTAAAACAATACGATTTATTTAAAACCTAATAGTGTACGATGGTTACGGAAAACTGCCTTGCGCTTTGATTTTGGGATTAAAGAACTTTGAAGATAAAAACCTGCCTATATAAAACAATTATAGTAATGAATTTAGAAATTGGGGCTAATTAGTACAAATGTACAGATATACTATATATATTTTGGTTAAATAGATTTATTATGAACTAAAACCAGTTCTTGTGGGGTCCATTCTTTATTAACTCTCTGTTATAATTTAGTTATGTGTTTTTTTTTGCGATACGAATTTAATAAAATTTTGAATGGTTTAATTACATAAGTCATGCAACATTTTTATATTTTTATTTTAAACTCTATTTAATGAGTTGCTAGAGGGATGGGTTATCATCACAATGTTTTTTTTTTTTTTTTTTGAGGAATTTTGAATTGGTTTCGCTTTTCTTATTATTTTTTAAATTAATGTGAAGATGACGTAGTTGTGGCGTCGTTTTAATTTTTTTAAATGAATTTTAATGACACAAGTTGGAAAAATGAAACTTTACTAGATAAGGGAATGATGATTTGTGAAGAGTGATGTGAGATAATAATTATAATTTTAAATGAATTTTATGTATATAATATGTCCGGTATTTTAGATAATATCCAAAAACATAAAAAAAAGACAAAATATTTTCGGTTTGCGGTTAAAAAATTTAGGTTTGGTATATAAATTAAGTGATTTCTTAATAATTAGATATAAAGGTAATAAAAATTAAGAAAAATTAACAAAAATTTAAAGATTATAATAAATGTATAAATATTTTTAGTAATAAATTTTCTTAAGATTTTGTAAATTATTATTATCTTATACGAAAAATTACAACACTTATTACAATGCAAAATTAAAAATTATGACAAATTAGTTAACAAACAAAATATGAAAGACTTAAATGAGAAACTTGATATAGTGTTAATTGAAAATGAATTTTAAATGTTAAATAAATTTAAATGCATATAAAAATACAAGACGAATTAAATAAATTTAGTAAATCTGATTAGAAAATATTTATGAGTGTTGAAGGGTTCAAATGATTTATGTTGCAATAAATTTGATATAAATTATGCAAGACCGTTGGATTCTTTTAATCAAATTTATATAGGTAGTTAAGATATTTTGGTATTTTATAAGTCTTCTTATATTTAATTAGGTATCATAGTAGATTTGGAAAATTTTCAATACTATTATGTAAAGTTGATTCATTAGTTGTTTGAGTATGTTATAATGGTATAATTTGCTGTTTTCACGTGACTTTTATGAATATTAAATTCAAAGCCTACTTGCTCCGATTGAGTTATCAGGTACTATAAGTGTGATATTGTAGCTCAGTTGGATCGAAAAAGAACATTTATAAAATAACATATAAATAAAAGATCTTCTGGAAGAGGTTCACTCAGATCAACAAAAACTTAAATAATAGATTAAGAAGATTGGACCAGATTAAACAATAAATTTGACATACAAAATAATGAAAATTATTAGTAATTATGTAAAATATACTTTGCTCAAAAGGAATATAATAAAATTTACAAAAAAAGTTTTTTACTTATTAAAAACCAACTAATTTAAAATTTTTATTATCTAATAAATATTTTTTAGGTCACAGTCATTGTCATGTCAAGTTTTCTATATTTTTTTTAATGTCTAATAAAATTTTTATGTATAAGTATCCAATTATTATTACAAGTAGATACTTATATTTTTTTTATTTAAACAAGATTATTAAAAAATATAAAATATTAACCAATATTATTAAATTTAAAATTATTTAAAAAAATTCCATTTAACTTTAAAAATTTAGAAAATGAATTTCTGCACAATTAACAATTTGTAAAAGTAAAACATAACAATGAGTTTTTTTTTTAAATTTCTATTTTATTTTCAATGGTTTTCATAAGATACTCTTATCTTAAGATATTTTTGTTTTTTATAATTATATATCCAAGTATGAAGAGTTTTCTTCATAAAAAAAATAATAATAAAAAACTATTATCTTGCATTTGCATCTGCGATATAAAAATATAAAACGAAATGAAAATAAAATATATAGTTAAAAATATAATAACTAACTAATTTAGATATAAGAGTAAATATTAATATTAATTTTATCTTCATCTACTGTTAATATAACGAGTTTTTTTGATTTAATTTTTTTTTTGCTTTTTAATATTTTTTTAATTATAACATAAAATCATTTGGTGATGACATGTCTAAGCATCAAGACTGCATCGCCTATCTAATTTTTTTTTTAAATTGAAATAATTGTGTATTCATTATAGATTTAATAATTTGTTGCCTCCGTACATGTATTATATACGCTTAACTTAACGGTTTTAAAATAAACATAAAGCAGTATATTTTTAAATAGTAATTGGGTATATATAGGTAAGATAGATTAAATCTTTGGAGTACATATATATATCTAACATATTTAGATTTTAAAATTAAAAAAAAAAAATTATTCTGGGATATGAGTACACATAATAATTTTAATCTTAATTTGTATAATATTGTTATGGTATTCCTGTCATTTTAAAAATGGGTATTATTATTTTTATTTGATGATTTTAAATTTTGAAAAATGAAATAGGGCACGTGGATATTTTATTAAAATGTTGGTTTACCAAACTGAATTTTAAAATAATTAATATTTTATCTTAACTGAAATTTTAGAATATGCAGCTTTAGGTTAATCTTGAAGAAAGTTCTACATAAGGAAGGATCTTTATAAGTAAAAAAGGAGGAAACTAATATAGAATAAAAATTTAAAGTTTGACAAATGAAACTAACCTAAGTTAGTAGAAAGTAAGTAGTAGATAGTAGTTATTAGAAACTGTAAAAAAGTGTAAGTATCAGGCAGCCATCAGTATGCAGCTATCTTCAGTAAATTTAAAGGCTTAATAAAATATTATGTTATTAACAAACTTCTTATGTACTTATTTTTTAAACAAACTTCGTCAGATTTAATATCCCTATTTTATTTGTCTAAATTTAAATCTAAACGCATATTCCTTATTCTGTCTAAGATTTTTGAAAAAAATTAAGAGAGTAGAATATGAGAAGAAGAAAACCATTGGAAATTAAAAGATATTCAACTTATAACTTAAACTAAAATTTTACATACCTTCTATAGCCTAAAAACTTTTAGAAACATTCAATAATTTGAACCTATAGATTTAAGTTTAATAATGTTTCAAAAGACAATGTACCATCTATTATATGTATATATGACAATAAATATTTATATATATGTATATATGACAATATATTTTCTTAAGATTTTATTAATTATTATTATTTTATGGAAAATTACAACACTTATTACGTTGTAAAATTAAAAGTTAAACAAATTAGTTATCAAAAATACCAAAGACTTAAGTGAGAAACTTGATATAGTGTTAATTGAAAATTTATTTAAATGTTTAATTCATTTTAAGGTTAAAAAAATCCAACACGTATTATGTTAATTTATAATTTATTTGTATTTATTTAAATAAATTTGGTAAATCTGATTAGAAAATATTTATGAGTGATTTTTTGGATAAAAGTTTTTGAAGGGTTCAAGTGATTTATGTAGTAATAAATTTGGCATAAGATATGAAAGTTCTTTTATATACTTAAAGTATTTTTGTATTTTGGCAATGTCTTATCATACCTACTTAATAATTGTCTTAAAGTCATCTACTACTAAAAATAAATAATCCATCATTAAAATTTCAAAATAATTACTTTAAATTGTTTCCAAAGGATGAGAATTTTGCTCTTAAAAATTTTTTTTAATTTTACTACATTGAGTCACTCAATATTTTTATACTCATTTTTCAACATATATCCTATAGTTAACAATATTAAATTTCTTATCATAAATTTAAATGCTACCATTATATAAATATTAAGTAGACGCCACTTTAAAATAAAATATAAAAAAAAAAAAATAATTTAAAAGAACAAAAAAAAGTACAAAAATTCCTCAGATAGTTATGTGTGTTATTTTTGTTTTAAATTTAAATTTATTGTGCAAAAAAAAAGGAAGAAGGGAAAATATAAAGAAAATATGCAATGTCTTGAGTCTACCAATTTTCAAGTGATGTTTAAGCTTTAATTAGATAAAAAAAAAATCATAAAAATATTTTATTATAGATGAATTTATTTTTTTTTTATCTTAGAATGCATGTGAATACATAACATATAAAACATATATTTGTACTTAGTCATTCAATATATGGTCCGAGAGACATTTAATTAAATTTCATTTCAGTTTTTATTTTTGTTTATTTTTTTATTTTTTTTATTTTTCTTTATTTTTTAATTCTACACTTTAGAATAAACGAATAAACAAAAAAATAAAATATAGAAAATGAAATTATCTTAGAGATAATAGATATACCAGGTTAAAAAGATTCTGAAAATAATTTTTTTAAATGATGATGATAAGATATAAAGATAAGTTAATTCGTATATAATAAATAAGTGGTGTCCAGCTTGTGGAATTACCTATTTGGGTAAAATGAATGACAGAGAGATAGAATATGAAAAGGGATTGGTTATCTTATTAAGATAAATTATACCTTCCAGTCTCGTTCCTTCCTTTTACTTCAGCTGCTACGGAACGGAAGGAAGTGGTTCTAGTGAATAGAATCCTCAAATGCTATGGGGTGTAAATTTTTTAAAGTCTTTTGAAGAATTCCCTTCTTAGGTGAAAGTAAAAATAGTAATTTTGTTTTATCTATCTATTTGTGAATTAAGGGGTGTAACGAATTTGAGCAGTAGTTCCTAAAGTTTATTATGTTTTCTTTTGGGGTTCTAACTTCTTTGGTTTGGTCTTTTGTTGATTTTTATTTAATTTTTTTTACTCTCCTTTACTAATCCTTATTAATTTTACTTTTGCAATTTGGCTTCAAAAGTTTGTTGCCGATTGTCTAGTTTGTGTTTCTGCGAGCTTCAATATTTTCTTACTAGCTGATAACAATTCTCTGTTTGCTAGCTCTTTTGCTTGGTAAATAAAAAGTTTCCTATTCAGGTGTTCCAACAGTGTAAAATTAATATTAGAAATTTTAAGAAATTTTATATTTATAACAGTCCCCTACCACATACAATGTGATAAGCGAGTAATTCGGTTTTTCTTTGTATTGTGGGCCAGGTGTTTTATTTTATATTATGAATTAAACTATTATGATATAAATTATAATTTATATTTTTTTTATTAGATATAATCCGACTAGGGGTTAAGCCCGAGACAAAGATTTTTAGTTAAGATCGCTAGATTCAAATTATTTCCCTTCTATAGGTCGCTAGCTTCAAATTATTTCCCTTCCAAAAGCCATTTTAAATGCGGGGTACCATGTACCTTACATATATATAATTATTATACAAAAGGTAAATTATAATTAGTATGATATATTGTAGGGTATAATATGATATGTTTGTTGGAATTTAAATAATTATGGACTTTTTTTTTCGTTTTTTTTTTTAAATGGTGACTTGTGGTTAGTTTTAATGATTCGTAATTTAATTTTTTTTTTTAATATTTTTAACTTTTTGGTTTCTAAAGAATGGAATAGAACCTATTCTATTCTTACAAACATTTTTGCATTTATTATTTAATTTTCTACAAGTTTTATTGCCTGACTTAGAATAAAAATGTTGATTATATGGTAGCACAGCACCTAAAGTTCGATTTAGAGTTTGAAAAGCAAAACAAAAAAAAATTTAAATTTGAAAATTCTTTAATTGAATTTATACAAAAGGAAGTAATAATATTTTTTTTTTTCAAACTTATTTTTAAGATACAATAAAATCCGTACAAGTAAATCTTTAAAATTAAAATAAATGAGTGGTTTTGTGGAATAGAAAAAAAATTTAATGATTTTTTTGAGTCATTTCCGTGAATAGTTTGTGGTTTTACGGTTTCGTTTGAATTTGATGACATTTTAAGGTATTATAAAAAAAAAAAATTTTAAAGGTATGCCTTTCTAATAAAAGGATGGATGATAATGGGAATTGATCTATCATTAAGTATTTAAATTATTTTATTATTTAAGGTTGTTTTTTTACTTTGTTGCCCCTGAATAAATTCTGTGAATCACCAACTTGGGTAAAAATTTTTCAATATTATAATATTAATATTTTATGTATTATTTTAAAGAGTGTCTAATTGAGAGAATGATGCCCATTGAACACTTTTATACGATTGTGTAGATCTATGGTAGAAAATCAGAGTCCTGAAGTTAGGTTTAGGTTTTTCATAGCTACATTCCAATCCCATGTAGTTGTTTTTATTATTGATCTAAATTAAGTTTACATTTTCAATAAACAATGTAAGGATACACAGGTGAATCTCAAGCCTATAAAAATAGGTTCAAAAGAAGATATTAATGAAATATACATAAGATATAATTAACAAAACGCTAAGTTCTGAAATTTGTTGAATGCCTTCAAAATAAAACATTGATCCTCGAAGTTTTTCTAATAAAACCAATTTTTTAATGACTACTAAAAGGAAACATATTTTGTTGCAGAAAAATTACCCACGGCCCACGAGTACAGATATAGCTGTTTCATCTTTCTTTTTTTTTAAATTTCTAGGGTTTTTTTAACAATGAACTTGAAATAATCAATATCTTGAGAAAAAGTTTCATGCTGATAGACGAAGATGGCAACAAGAGTTTTGAATACGGCTACATTTAATTAGACATTTAGATCTATAAAAATAATTTGATCTGGATCCTAAAAAATATCAGATCAAACTTGATCTTGGATCTGACGAAAAAATTGTATGTGGAATTCAATAAGACCAATTCTAATAACACGAATATAAAATGACCCCCTGTTCCAACATGTACCTATGGTATAGACAGGCTTATTAGCCTAACAGTTGAACAGTTAGCGCTTAAAAAAAAAAAAAAAAAAAAAAAAAATCGGATCATAAAAATTGATCTGATCTGTTATAGATCACTTTTTAGATCAAATGATTTTTTTTTATCCATAATAGATCAGATCAGAAAAGTGATCTGATCTTTTAAAGATTAATTTTAAGATCAAGATCCATTTTGAATTTAATATACATATATTATATATTTAAATGGCCAAACCTTTTTTGCTCTTATTTTAGATGAGATAATTTTGATTTGATCTACTGCTCTTATTTTAGGTGAGATCATTTTGATTTGATCTACTGAAGATCAAAAATAGATCATTTGATCTAAAAAATTATCTTTAAGAAGATCACTTGACTTAAAAATTGATCTTGAGAAAAATCAGATCAATTTTTTTAATCTGTTTTTTAGCTGTGATATTTATAAAGATGTCTGCATTTAATTTTTATTAATACATTTAAATTTATACAATATTTTTCAAAAATATTAAATCTTAAATTTCAGAGAAATTTTCATTAACTGCAGAGAAGTCAAATTAATTTCGGGTAGTCAAAAAACCATATGATTAAAAACCAGGAAATGAAATTTGGAATTAAAATATTAATAAAGATTTAATAATAGTTATTAACTTTCAAAAATTTTTAACCAGGTCATAATTATATCTACGTCCCAAGTTGGTATTAAAAATTTAATAGAATTTTTTTTCAAAATTATTAATAATTAGTTCTTTAAAAGTCAGTAGTAATATTTTTTAATTCCTCTAACTATTTTTTTTTTATTACAATATAATGCTCGGCTCAATAATTAAATTATTTATTACAATTTTAATGAGAAAAACTCAAACTTTATTAAATATTTTAGATATTTTACTACCTTTTAAACAAAAAACCAGTTGATTTTTTTGCATTTAAAAAAAAAAACACAGAATATAATTATTAGTTTTCATTATATTATGATATTTTTAGAATTTAGTAATTTACTATTCTTTTAGGGGTTAATAACTTAAAAAAACCTTTACTAAAAAATAACCATTAATGATAATAATAAACTTAAAAATAATTTCCATAAAAAGAAAGAAAAAAAAAATTCTATAATTGCATCAACATTATCGACTGCATTTAACCTAAAAATTAAAATTAAACTCTGTTTTTAATGTTAAAATAATAAAAATAAGATCCGAAGCATTATATCCGAAGGAACAAATTACTCACTAGTTATTTTAAAATTAAAAAAAGAAGTGATAAAAATAAGAATAAGAAAAAAGAAGTCCTATTATACTATGATTGCTTCATAACTCTTAATAAAGTGTCCATTTTTGTTACCTTGCCATTGAAAAGAATTTCAATTGTGTGTGAATGTTTGTGACGACGACTGACGAGTATTGTTATCTCTTTTTTTTTTTTTTTCTTTCTCCATAAATTTGTGTTTTGCTTTTTTATTACTTTTGATTTATTTAATTTCGTTGGCAGTCGCTTAGCTTGTCTTAATTGTTTAAAGTCTTTGGCTAATACTAAAATTGTTTAAAAATGTAATCATAAATTTGATCGAAAAAAAAAATTTAATAAAAATAGGGGAAAAATAACATGGGAATGTTAAAAAGTTTTAGCCAAAGTTTATAAAATAAGGTAGTTTTAGAGTTATTCTATAAAATTCGGTTCAGTTTATTGTCTTTAAATTGAAGAAAATTTTTAAAAAACTTTAAAATATTGTAGGATTTCTTAACTTTTTGTTCCACATGACCTTGATTTTTTTTTGGCTATGGCTGACTTAATAATTGATAGTTAATGGATTAGTGTTAAGATATTTTCTCAGATTCGTCTTCTTCTGCATATGGTTTAAATCGTAAAATAAAAAAAGTAAATTAGAACTTGCCTGCCATGGCCTTAATTTTTTTTAGGCCATGGCTGGTTAAATAATTATCAGTTAATGGATTAGAGTTAAGAAAATTTCTCTATTTTACTTCTGAAAATGGTTTGAATGGTGAAGACCTGATGAAAATACACTTTATAAGGACCATAGATATAACCTTTCGGGATATTGATGATTAGAAGGTTCATTGTATTTTAATGATAATGAAAATAATGTTAAAAAGTAAAATTTTAATAATTTTTTCTTAATATCTGCAAATTTTACTTTCACTATATGAAAGTTAAAGATTAATTTAATAAATTAATATATCTGAAAGAAAAATGTTTGATTTGGTGTTAATATTAAATTTTAGTATATCTTCAATCAAAAACTGACAAGATACCTAAAAATTTAATTTGTATTTTGTGTATTGTTTTGTGTTTTTAGAAATTGGAAAAAAAGTGGTTTTGTTTTTGTATATTATCTTTGTATTTTATGTGTTTTACTTAGCTAAAACTCAACTTAAGGTTAATTTTTAATCAAATATTAAAAAAAAGAAATATGATGTAATGTTAAAATATGTAATTCAATCTTAAATAACAATCAGAGAAAGATAATATTAAAATAATAACACTAAAGAAAAAAATTAATGCCAAAGTAATTCAAAATTCATTTAGCTTTCCTTTTTAAAACTCCTGGATTCGACTAATAGCCAATCAGTAGTCGTCGATCCTTCAAATCAATCGAAATGCGACGTGTTTAAGTTCTGATCAGATCATATTTTGGTAAAAAACTTTGAAATAATATAATTCTTCTGTAATATAATAGATGCCGCACAATAAAGAACATGTTTGAATTTATAAATTTATACAATAGCTACAGCCGAGTAATCGACGGTTTGGTAAAAATAATGATTAAGAAACTGAAGCTTACTTTGTGGCACTAGCTTAACAGATGCTCTTTGCTCTTTACAGGAGTAGAAAATAAGAAATAAAATAAAATTTTAATGTACTGCACTGTTAAGTAATAAATAAAAAGTTTCATGTCATCATCACATATATTAATCAGCTTATTATGTCACAAAATTTTCAGTCACGACTCAATTATTTGTTAATAAATTTATATCATAATTTGAGTGGGAAATATATTAATCGGCTTATTCGGTTACAAAATTGCCAGTCGCGGCTTTATTATTTGTTTATAAATTTAAACAATAATTTGATTGCGAAACTATTAATCGGCTTATTCAGTCACAAAATTGCCAGTCGCGGCTCTATAAGTTTTCTATAAATATAAATAATAATATGAGTGCGAAAATATATTAATTGGCTTATTCGGTCATAAAGTTGCCGGTCGGCGCTCAATTACTTGTTTTTAAATATAAATAATAATTTGAGTGCGAAAATCGTTCGAGTTTTGAGCGCTTCGTGTCACTAGTTGTTCACGAAAAATTATAAGTTAACCGAGGACCAAAAAGCTTCCTAAATCAATTAAAAATACACCGAACTTTAAATTAAAGGTGAATTGAAGGAATAATTCGTTCTGTAAATTTTTAAACCCTACTTTATATTCCCTGTTTACTACCAAGTGATATTAGCCCCCATAAATTGAAATAGCAAAAAAACTAGAAATAAACATAAAAAAAATAATTTAAAAGTTAAAAAATGAATTATTTGACTTTAATTGCGAAAACAAATGCAAGTTATATGTAAATTAAATATTTACACCTGAAGCCATCTACTACTTTACAGAAATCTATCACGTTTTTATATGCATAATGTTAAAAAATTAATATTATGAGGCACCTTATTTAGAAAATATCTATTTAGTAAATAAATATATATATATATGTTTATACTTATATATATATATATATTTGCAATATAAAACATTATTTTCTTATGTTTTATCTAAAAAAAAACAGCAACAAAAAAATTCAATGGACAAATAGATTTTTAAAAAAAAGTTGCTAAGAATCTTATATTATTATACTTAAGATACTTATTATTTAAATTTTAATTTAAGACCGCAATTTTTTTTTATTCTTATTGTTTTCTTTTTTGTATTTTTTGCATTTAGTAATTTTTTTTATTTTATTACAAGTTACTATTCCCTATGATGTGCTGTCAATTTAAAGCAGCACTTCTAAGGAGGGGAAGACGGTGGGCTGTACCTTTTCTAAAAATGTCTTTCTCTCTCTCTAGATACAAATAATTTATTAGAAAAAAAAACAAGAATAAGAATGTTTAAATATTAAAATTAAATATTTATTTGGGTGCTGAAAAATGTTAATGTATTTTTTTATTTACGTACAAAATCGTGATAATGTTCTAAAATAAAATTATTATAGAAATTGAAGGGCTCGCGAAAAAGTATCTTTGGATATATTTTAGTGTTTATCTTGTTTTGCAATTTGAAAGAAAAATTTTACGTATATACGTTACTCAAACAAGTTTGATCAAGTACTAATTCATAAAAAAAAAAAAATTTTCTAAAAAAGAAAATTATTATTAATAGAAAATAGTTGTTTTGTAAACATAGAACAGAAATTTAAAAAGTAGAGTGACGGACAAAAATATATAACAGAATTAATTTGAGTAAAATATTTATTCGTTTGTAAGAGATTAGGAACCTAATATTAGTGCTTCCACCGTTTGAGTATTTATCAGAGTTCTAAAATGCCAGAGATGTTAAATTCCAACTCAACTCATTTTTCAACTCAAAATTAAAGACAGCTGAATCTGTGAGTGCATTGTATCGCTTATAATATGAACGAACTTCAATTTTGAGTTTAGCGTGAGTTGAACTTCGTATTTTATTTGGCTTGTTTGCAACTTTGACATTTATAACAAAATTTTTTATATTAACTCAGATTGAAGGTCCATTGGGAACCGATTTTCTTTTTCATTTAAATATTATGTCTAAAATTGAGTGATTTTTTATCATGTTTGTCTATATAAGAAATTTTATTTTATTTCGGCTAGTTTTTGATTTACAACAGCCTTCAATGCTTTATACTACAATTATTCTAGTAGAATGAAGCATGGGAAGCCATCTGATTACTGATGGACTTTACTAAAACTCAAATCACCTCAGTTTTATAATCAAACCTGGAATGAACTTTACATTATATAATACTTTTTATTAGGTACTAGATATCGGAATTAAGTATCATTGTTGTCACTTGTTAAGACTTTTACAGATTTTTTGGACAAGTCCTTTATGCAGAACCATGTTTTTATATTATTTTAAATGGATGTTATAATCGATCCATTGACCAATGATAGCTGAGTCGATTTCGTCGGGGGGTTGTTTTCGAATAAAATGTCGGACTCTAACCTTTGTGTCATACAGCTTTATAAATTGTTTGTGGAATTCATTAAGATAAATTATAGTAATTAGAATATAATGAGCCCCCCTTTGCCCACATGTACCTATAGAATAGTTAGGCTTCTAATTGTTAGAAATTGGTGCCACTAAACTACTTCACTAATATGAATAGTAATTAATTTTACTTAATATATACATTGTTGCAATATTTTTTCCCTTGACTGTTAATATTCTTCTAAAACGTTAATCACATTTCAGATAATCATGAATTTCAACTTAAAAGAATTAAATATTACTTAAACTTATACTTGTTATATTTACCAAAGTGCCAATGTGCCAACAATATTCAGAATAAAAAAAAGAAATATTACAATTTCGGAATCAACTAAACAACAAAAGACTAGAGAGAGAGTGAGAGAGAGAGAGAAAAAAAAAAGCGCAAAATAGAATGTATCATAATTTTTTGAGTTCAATTTGAATTTAAAAAAAAAAAAAAACAACAAAAACAAAATAAAATCGCGATTACGTATTTAGCAGATATTTTTTTTATTATTACAAATCTGAAACTATGGTCGGTTTGGGGTCTGGGGTTTTTAACTGATCGTTATTCTTTTCTTCAAAAAAAAAAAAAAAAAAAAAAAAAAAAAAGCAAAATAAAAAATCTGATGAAAAGTAATTTAGATTTTTTTTTTGTATTTTATTTGTTAGTTTTATTAAAGCAAATAAAAGATTTATGAGTGGAATTTCGCGGAATTCTTCTTTATGGGACCGTTTTTTTTTTTTTTTCTTCAACTTTTTCTTTGCTTTTTCTTTTGCAAAATAATTTCTATATAGAATTAAGTTTTTTTAAATAAGTGTATATATATATAAACTATATATACATATATTTAAGTAATATAATTCATTTTAATTGTTTAAGTGAATACAAAAATTCATTTTTACAATGGAACAAGAGTTTATTGCCTTAAATAATTAACGTTTAATGATGTTAGGAGGAAAAGTTAATTATTTTCTAATTTAGCGGCTTTTTAAGACTTTGTTAACCCGTTTTTTTATTTTTTAATATTTTTTAATTTTGTTTTATTTAGATTTTATATGCTGTTTTATACTTTTGATAAGAAATTATAATTGAATTTTTAGAAAATTAAAACTTTTAGAATTTTTGAAGGCGTTTTCAATATGTGATTTAGATTAATTATAATGTTAAGTATCTCATTCCTAACATTATTAATTATTAATATTTTATTTATCTTGTTTTTTAATCCACTCACGCAATATCTTTTCTATCGGCTACTATATATTTTTTTCTTGTATCAACAATCCTCCTTGGATGGTCCTGCAAACATCTGTAAACATCTTTAAACATTTGATAAAAAATTCCAATTTGTCAAAAGAATTAATCGTTTCGATGAAATATTGCATGTTAAAAAACATTTTTAACCCATTGACTGCGTTGGATATCATTTTGATAGTAATGCCTTGTTGAATGAATGACTATAACAATTGGAGGACTGTAAATGAATCAATTGTAGGTTAATTGAAGTAAGATACATTTTGTCTAAACTAAGACATTGCTACCAATCACTAAACATTTTTAAGATATTTTTTGTTTATTAGTCCTCTAAAGGGTTAAAAAAATTCTAATTTATATTTCTTTTTATATTTTCAGATTAATCACAACACACAATTAGTTTTTTAATGAGATGTTGAATTAGAAAAAGTCTTAAACTAGATAAAGTTTTCTAATAATATTTTTATCACTCTTGATTAGTTAGAAGTGTTAAATTGATATAAGGTAACATTTAATTTTGATAAAATCATAAAGATTAAATGCTAAGTTTTTAGGTAGTTAAATATAAATTGTATTTTAATCTTATCTATTAAAGTTTAATTATTTAATAGTTTTTTTGCTTAGAAATACTAATCAGGTAACAGAAGTTACTTTTTTATATCCGATTATATTTATAAGATTTATAAATTAATTACATAATGAAAGTGTATTTTTAAGATTTAATACCAAATTTTAATATCAAACTTTTATATTCAATGTAAAAATAAGGGTAAATGTTGATTACTCGTTACACATAACATAATATAAAAAATTATACATAACATGATGACAAAATTGAAAATGGAATAGTCCATGCTTTATTACTGATATTTGCAGACATTCGATGTCAAATCAAATTCTAGAGATTGTTTTAATATAATTGATCAATTAGACCTTATTCTAAGAATGTATATAGAGTATAAAATTGATCTTGCAAAAATTTATAAATATAATTTGAACATTCTAATAGAAAAATTTGAAAAACTTTTCATTTACAATGTAAAGATCGTAAATATCTATTAAGATTCAATATTTACAAATTCTAAGTTCTATGAGAGTTAATTTGCACCTTGTCATAAAATACAGGAACAACTAAAGATTTTTTTGCTGGATTAAGGTTAATTGAAAAAAGGAAAAGGAGAAATGTTTCTAATTTCAGCAAATTACTTTTATAGTGAGCTTTGCTTAATGAAAAAGATCTACCATAAATATTTTATTTTCTACATTTTAGGGGCCTAGTTCTTTTTTAATAAAAGTATAGAAATATTAAATAGAGTTATTCGTTTTAAAAATGATCCTAATTTCACCTTAATGCTCACTTCACTTAGGAACCAATTTACAATTTTATTGCTGACGCTGTTTTATAGATATCTTGTTAGTTCTAAGTCCAATTTCAAAGAAATTAAACAATTAATGCCTCCAATAAAAATTTTCCAAAGGTGGACAACAGATGCTCATCCCTACACAGTTGAACTATCAAAGTAGCACAAAACCACTTAGGGATATTCGTTTGGAATGTGCTCATCCCGGATTTAGAACCATATCCATCAAATGTGTTCTCTCTGGGTCATATATATGTATGTGTACGATTTTATTAAATTTAAGAAAAACATTAACATCTTTCTTCTAAATATCCCATCCAATTTTTCCCATCCCCTATAATCCCTAATTTCCGAAATTCCCAAGAATCCATTCACATTTCTATCCTCGAAACCAAACTGTACACTTGTATCACAGGTCTTAACCTAAAGTTTGGTTCAAACAGGATGGTAGTTTTGGTGTTATTAGGTCGCACACTATCTATAGGAGCTACAGTTCCAATAGGTGGCTTTTGAAGCTTTTGACTTCCCTCGTAAAAAAAATTAAGGAAAGGAACTAAGGAAACACGATTCGAAAAATCTGTTAAAAATATTATATCTAGAATAACAATTAAAAAAATTAAAAATTAAATGATCGATTAATTAAATTACATAGCTCATAAATTTAATAATTCCATTCATTTATTTATTACTTTCTTTATTTAATTTTTTGATATTTTTTAAGTTTCATTATTTTCAAAAACTTAATAAAAGTTATTCCAAATATATTTTTCCGTTTATTTGTAATAAGTTTTGTAATTATAACTTATAAATAAATTTTTTTATTAAATTATAAATTTCGTTATACTTTACAGTCAGTAGCCTGCAATTTACTTGCATGTTACTTTGAAAAATATGAAATACTAATTAAAATGGAAAAAAAAAGTGTTTCTGAAGATAATATTCCTTTTTTTGTATTTAATTAATTAAATATTTAAAAAAAAATACATATATATATATATATATAAAAGGAACAAACTAATAATTACTGTCGGTCAAAGCTATTTGTTTAAAAAATATTAATTACACGCTAAAAAAACAAATTAAATTACTGAAAATATTTTGACCCAATTTCATTCGGAAAAAAAACTCCAGATAATTGAAGGAAGCAAAAATTGAGAAAAAAATGCACAAAATTGAAAAGTTGCGAATTTATGTTTGCGTGTAAATTAAAGTGTCTAAGCAAAAAAAAACAAACTGTTTTCCGGAAACGTTTAAAGAAAATTAATTGAAAAAATACAAAAATTGGTTTAAATTTTAAAATATTTTCCGCAGTATTTTTTTGGGGTTAAGGGTTTCAAAAATTAAATTTAATTTCGAGAATTTAAAAAAAAACATATTTGAGTGGCTTTTTTAAATTTGTGTGAGTTGTTGAAAGGAAATCGCATCAATTGAAGTTTTAGGTAAACAATTGTACACAAGCTAAAATCTTCAAGACAAATTTCTAAAAGGATTGCTCTTTCGAATAGGAGACCTGCACCACAATTCTATTAGAAATTTTCACATATCAATATAGTATATACTATTTTGGATGCCCTTAACAGACCTTTCCTTAGAAATTTAGAGTAGTTAGATATAAATTCTTTATTTTGGGGTTTTTACTGTTATGGTATTTCCTATTTTTTAAATAAAAATTTTAACTCGTTGAAGCCGAAAGTGCCAATTGCAGCGCACACAAAATTTCATGAATTTTATGGTAGTTTACCTTTTGAAAGTTTGGTCTTTGCATGTGGTGGTCAATTTTTCTACCGTTCGAAAAAAAAAAATCACTTCTCTTTTTAAATGAATGGAAATATATGTTTTATTTAGGCTATTTCGTTTTTACGATTTCGTTTATAGGTGTTTTGTCCCAGTAGTCCTTCGGGATTTTTTATGTATTCCTGTACATTATTATTCAAGCTGCTCGATGATAGAATATGTAATTACTAATTACAAATTATATTCTTTGTGAATTTTTAGAAATTCTTAGCCGATAATAATTTTTTTACAATCAAAGAATTTTGGAACTTAAGATTTATAGTCGATATCATAAAACTGAGCTTGAACTGTGGTTTAATTATACCAAACACAATTAACAGTTCTAAATGTTGTTCCAGAAGACGAGTTGTAAGTTCAAGCTCAATTTTAAGTTTTCGACTCATAGACTTTCCTATTTTATTGTAATTAGTTTTAAAGTAGGACTTAAAATGTAGGAGCGTGTAAAATATAGTGTGTCTAATATTTTTTTAAGCACTGAAAGTCACTAGACGCATTCGAAGTTTGCTAAGCGTCGTACTCAATGGAAGCCTTTGACAACGATTACAACTTTTACAACATAGAATTACCAAATAATTCTTTTTAGTGGGCGTCACAATATTTAATACTTAATCTCAGTTCAAGGTATAGTCAGATCTTGGTTTAAGGGCTATTTGCAAAATCTAATCTAATAAAGGGATTGCGGTTAACAATAAAAAATAACTATAAGTAGTGTCTGATTTCAGCAATTAAAATAAAAAAATCCCAATTTTTAAATTACTTTTTTACATTCTGAACGATTCCATTTTTCTTTAAACATAACAATTACTTATGTACTTTAAACTATTTAATCTTAAAACTTGATAACCAAAGAAAAGTCATTAATGATAGAAAAAAAATGTTTGCCCTTTAATAGTTTTACATGATCTAAAGGAATCTATTCATGAAAGCGACATCAGCTTATAGTTTTATTTCGCATTTAAACATTGAACATAGAGAGTTAGCTTTGAATTGCACATCAATAATTTTCTAAATAATTTTATATTTATTTTTTAGTAGTTGTAGTTGAAAACCACAAAATGTAAATCCATAATGGTAATAAATTTTTATTCTACATATTTTTTACATAAAAAAAAAGAATTGAAAAATTGTAACCACATCTAAACTAAAAAATTATAAAAAATGTCTCCCAATGCAGTTAAAGTTGAAAGTTTTTAAATATTTTATCACTTAAATGTGATTATATTACAAAGTTTAACTTATATTAGATGAAGTGAAATGATGTGAAATGAAAATGACCGCGTAAAATATTTAGTTAAACCTAAGGATATTAAGATACACACTAAGAAGTTGAATTTAAATGTTACTTTTTATACTGGTGCGAATTGTTATAACCAGTAGGGTACGAATTAAATAATGATGGGTAATAATCATATTTCTGATGTAGCTAAAAAAGCTGCCACTAGGTGTAAGTTGTACTTTTTAAGGAACCTACCTAAAATCTATCAAACGTATGTATATACGACCTAAGAAGGAATATAACTCACTCATTTGGTTATTGCCTCATCTACTTCCTTAAACTTTCTCAAAAATATGCCATTCGTCTAATTAGTGACACCAACATGAGTAATTCTATATCGTTGACACTCGCTTGATAGCCGTCTAAAATATTGGAGTTCATTATCTTTTTTAAAGGAATCTTGTAGGTAACAACACTTTCTTAGTTGAAATCAAATTGATGCTTCCTCTCGAATAATTCTAACGAATACCAAACGACCAGCAAATGCACATGGAACTACCTAAGTGTGTCAGACCTATCCCATTCCATAATATCACAAAGGATCACATTCCTAATTTGTGGTTTAAAAAAAAAAGAAATAGTATCACTTAGAAGGAAAAAGCAGATCCCATTTCACTATAATGGTCTGTCCGAATTATTTGAGAAGAAAACTCCATCTTTTATTTTGAGTCGAGAAAAAAATTTGTTCTTATTCAAAATATCTAAAAAAAAAACTCCGAAATCGTGACGGATCTTATGGGAAATGGTTATATGATTACCATCAATATGAGATCATCAAAAATACAAATGATGGGTTATGGAATTCGTTCTGGGTAGTTCAAAAAAGTTGATGAGGCATTATTTTTTCAATTGTTACGCTCGAAGCACTTCTTCAAATGTTGAACAATTGGACGAAGATGCTAGCGAAGGTGCATTAATGGGAAATGCCAATACAAACGCAGGATTATTAATCAAGCCATTAAGAGGCTTAGAAATTAAAACTTTAATATTATGACACAATATATTTGTTCATACCAATAACTGCAAATAGGTATTTTTGCTCCAATGCGTATATCAAAAGAGAGTGAAAGAATTCAATTTTACTTCAATAAATTATATCACGTTTCTTTTAAGATTCCACATGTTTCACTGACGCAAGATTTACTTTCTTAAGCAGAAGACCGCGTTATATTTTTTTTTCCTGGTAATATTTTAAAGGATATTTAATTTAATCTAAATATTTTTATATTTAATAGTAGTTAAAATACTTTAATATAAAACTGAATAAAATTTTAAGTATTTTTTTTTTTTTTTAATTAAATAAAATAAGCGTGTAAATGTTGGAAAAATTGTTTGAGCTGGAAAAAGAAAGTATAATAATTATTAAATGAAATGTTTATTTTTTTTTTTTTTAATTAAAACAGGAAAAAGAATTTTTCAGAAATATTTAGCCGTGTACGTTTTTTAACGGTATATTTTCTTTTCCAGTATGCGCACGCAAAAATATGTGAATAACTTATACTGGGTGATTTAATGACTCTGACTGATGTTTAATTAAAAAATGATGGACATAAAATATAAAATTATTTGATGTTGACGACAACATTTTTCAAGACATTAATTAAATTACAAAAAAAAAAAACAAAAAAACAAATAAAAAATGGCATATTCTAAATATTAAAGAGTCATTTATATTTATTTAGCATCATGCATAATTTTTTATAATTAAAGTGAACGAATCTAAATCATTTTGACATAGATTAAAATGTTGAGTGAAATTTTATAAAGCATGTCAATTATTTAATTAGAAATTAAAAAATTAAAAGAAATGCGGATTTTATGTTGTGAAACCAAAAGAAACATTGTTGCAGAAAAATTTAATTTTTGATCCTAAAAGTATGCAATTTTACGTATATTATGAAAGTAAATGGACTATTAGAGAAAAATGATAAAATATATATCTTGACTTTTATTACGAATAAAACCGAATTCCAACATGTTTGATATTATTGAATTTGGCATGCTTTAATACTTATTTTTGGGGATCATCGTAGGTAATCCAGCCCTGCTATACTTAAGGAATTTTTAAACTCGTACCATAATCAACTGTTTTAAGTCTTGAGTAATCAATGAGGACAAGAAATATAGTAATTGTACAAGATAATTAAGTACATATTACAAGTTCTTAATAAAATTACATTATTTTGATTTATATACTATATGTGTTGCTTTTATATTTTGTGAGTGTTAGGAATTTTTATTTCATACTAGACTCGAGCAGACATTTAGATCTAGATAATTGATCTGATTTCGGTCTTTCAAAAAGGATCAGATCCAACATGATCTTTGACCTGAAAAAGTAAGAGATCAGATCAATTTCATGATCAAGTGATCTTTCTTTGATCTGTAATAAGTAATTGCAGATCAATTGGTCAATGTGTAGATCAAATTATCTTCGGATATTTAAATATATAATAAAAAAATTTAAATCTAAAATGGATCTTAATTAAAGATCTTGATCTAATTAATCGTTGGAAGATGAGATATTTTTTTTTGATTTGATCTTTTGATCTGTAATCTAGATCTAAATGTGTGTACTTGAGTATAGAAAATCCCAATTACTAAATACGACATATACTTAATTTCTAAAGCATTGTGACTCCAAAGTTTCTAGAATTTATTTTACAAAGAAAAAATTTTACTTAAAAGCATAAATTTTTATTCAAGTCTACTGGGAGGTCAACATATATAATATCCAAACTTCTTCGATTACTTGCTTGGAAATAAGAGGTAAGATCTTGATTGTTAAGATTAAATAAGTGTTTAGATTTAATAAAAATATAATAAGCCCTTATTGTATTGATTAAACCGTCGATTATATAAAGTAATTTTCATTAGGTTTTCGAATTGTGACATATTTACAACCTTTTCTAGTCTTAAATCCTTATTAGAAACTTACTTTCACACTATTCAATGTTTAATACTTTACATCTTTAACATAATAAGATCGATTTAATTATATTTAAATATTATTTTAACCTAATTGGATTAATTTTAATTGCATTATTGTAAAACAAAATATATGTTAACCTATAAATTTAATCAATAAATATGACTAATTACTTTTATTTTTATTTGAATACTCATCATTTTTTTTTTAAAATACTCAAAATTGAATCACATGCTATATCTAGGACACAAACCATATATAATCAAATTATATAAAACAAATCACGACACAGATATTCAAATAGCCATCATTAATTTTTTATATTTTTTTAATCACTAATTTATGAGATTAAAATCCCATATTTAAAAAACAAGTCATCTGTAGGGTCAAAAACTCAAAACTTAGCATCATTTATATAATTAATCATCTGTTTTCTTCTTCTCATTTACAATTTTTTTTTTTTTTGAAAATTATGTAATTTTTATTTTAAATATTCATCATTCCGAATAACTAATAAATAAATACGAGTATATGAAAGTCATTTGTGATTGCTCATATCCGTTGATTTTGCGTTGAGTTTGCTGTTATCATTTAACAACAACCTAGTCAACCAGCAGTGTGTTATTATTAGATTAAAAAAAAAAAATATTGTATATGTGCATATTTTCCCATAATAGAAATTCCAATAAGAAAAAAAAAAAAAAAAAAAAAAAAATATGTTATCGCTTTGCAAGTTTTTTTTTTCAAAGTTTATTAAAAAACTAAAAAATTGTATTTTTATATTTTGTTTGTGGTTTAGTTTTTTTTTTAATGCCGCCAATAGGCACTGGAATCATTTAACGCCTTTTTTTTGTAATAATGTTGTGGTTATTGTGGCGGCGTCAACAATATTTTGTGTTCTGATTTTTTTTCCTTTTTTTTTTTTTTTTTTGTAATTTTTTATTTTAATTAATGAATAACAAAACAAATTATGGTTATATGAAGAGAATTTAAAATTTTTAAAAAAAATTTAATCAATATATACAGGTTAGGTTTAACATAGTTACAATCAAAATTCAAGTACTTTAAAACGAATGTAAGTTTATAGAAAGTGACCATAAGGATGCGGGAGAATCATCGCAACCTTGGCATATACTCGTATATGCAGCATTTAATAATTTTTATTTTTCATTTAATAAATTATATCTAAAACAACAGCTTAATTGATTTCAATAAAAATATGTGTATTGTAATATCCGGTAAGAAGGAAAGGTTGTCTAGGTTAATTAATGATTTCTAAAAAGAATTTTGAGTAATTATTTTTCGTCAAACTGAAATAAATCGTAAAAAACCAAAACCTGTAGGAATCTTCTGTCCTTGACCGTATTGCCAAATCACATATCACTAATCAAATAATTAAAAAATCATTTTTTGATGAGCTTTTTTTGAACCAAAGCTATAAATGAAAATAACTCAAAAAAAGTATTCATAAGTGAAAAGCACTCAAAAAAACACTCACAAATAATTAAATGATTACCTGATTATTTGATTGGTTACAATCGTTCTTTAAATAACATTCGCTTTAATAAACTGTGAGTTAAGTCCAGAGCCCTATTGTACTAACCACTTATCAATAATCAAATTAATAATTTTTTTATTAGTGAGTGTTTTTTAACTTGCGTTAAGTCCAGAGCCCTATTGTACTGCCCACTTATCAGTTATCAAATAATAATTTTTTGATTAGTGAGTGTTTTTTAACTAATCAAATTTAAATTTCATTAGTAAAATATATTTCATTATTTGATAAGTGATAAGTTTTTGGTACATTAAGGCCCAGCTCACCATACCTATACGACTAATATAATTGCGTTCAACATTTAAAAAAACAATACTCTGGTCACTTTAAAAAAAAAAAACAATATGTATAGGATTGTAATGCCACTGGGCTTTTACTTATAAGGTACTCGTATACCTATATACATAAAATTTTGATATGTCATATTCCTTGAAGCAATGATTTGCTTCAACAGTTTTAAATTTAAATGTAATTTTTGGAATTGAATATTGGATGATTAGACGGTGTTATTTTCTAGTGTTATTAATTAAAATAAAAAAAAAACAATCGTTATTATGGAATTATAATTTGTTTCTTTTAAAAAAAACTCTTTTCATATATTTATATGAAAATGATATACAACAATAAGAAAAATATTAAATATCATTCTGATGGATAATAAAATATAATTAAAAATCATCAAAAAAAAATTATTTTAGTAAATCTGTTTTGTTGAATACCTCAGGAATTTTGTAAATTATATGTTGCGTGTAATATATATGATGACAAAATAATTACCAAAATTATGAAATAATTTGTATAGTAAAAGTATCTTAAGATAAATTAAGTTTCAGTGTTGTTAGTTAGTCTTAATGATACAGTTTTATGAATAATTATTTCTTTGACGATCTAAATTGGACACCATAAACTATTACTGATAATGTATGTATGTACAATTTAGCTAAATTTAAGAAATTCATTAAATCCTCCTAAATAAAATTTTTATTAAAATCATAATATTGCACCCAATATTCCCCATCTCTCATAATCCAAAAATCCAAAATAACCCTCATCTTAAGCTCAAAATTCTTCCATATTCCTATCCCTCTAACCGAATTGTACATTTGTATCATATTTGTAACTGTTCCTAAGAATTCATTTCAATAAAGGTATGGTTTTTAGTGTGTTAAAGTCGCACACTACTTACGGCTCCCATATGCGGCTTTCGAAACTTTCCATCTTCGTAGAAAAAAAAAAAAAAACTTTTTAAAGTGAGTTCAACCAGATGTGACAGGTCTAATAGCTTGAAAGAAAAATTTGTATTATTTAACAATTTAAAGATATTGATAAAACAACTTGCCCTCAAGTTCTATTGTTTTTAATTGCAGAGGTTGGACGAATGCCTTAAAATGAGTGCGAACTCACAATCATTCTTCAATCAAAGTTAAGAAATGTGTAAAATAAACTTCAACAATTTTCTTTATTATTTGCAGACACTTAACATCTGATTGGAAATGGGGTTAAATTAAATCTATACACTTGTTTAAGATAATCAAAAATATCTTAAAATTTGTATCATAATATAATTGTACAACCATTATCCATCTTCATTTTATTCCAACATCCTTTTCAAAAAAAAAAAAAAATTATACATAATTATTATCATCATTATTATCATCAACATCATTATCATGTATTATCATAGCATCATAATTATTGTACTTATTTATCATTTTTTTTTTAATAATTTTTCATTCCATGATAAATTTAATACCATCTATACATCTTTTTGTTGATGATCGTTCCGGATCGATCCTTCAGTTCTTTGTTCTTATTTTTTTTTTTTGTAAAATCATAATGACTGTATCATATCATGTTTCTTATCTTGGGGTTTTCAATTTTGCCACATGTCCTGAACATATATAAAAAAAAAAACCTGAGACAAGAGGAGAACACAAATCAAAAAAAAATAAGAAATAAACCTAAAGATTCTAAATGCAATCGAAAGATTTTTTTTTATTATTGCGTGATTTTCAACACAAGCAAAAATTGCATCCATTTGTTTTCATGCCATATTTTTTCAATAATACATTATTTTGTTGCTGTTGCTTTTGTTGCAATGTTTTTTTGCTTTTGTTCTTTCTATCAAGATGTCATTCGTTTCGCGCTTAGTTGAACACTAATTTGTGACAAAAAACACTTTGATATTGGAATCACATGAGTTGTCGTCTTTATAGATATTATATCTCTGATCTCGATCTCGATCTCAATCTCTCGATCAAAAAAGACACATAATATAAATTAACTTGTCATACAAAAATTGTGAAAAAAAAAATATTTTATTTTTTTTATAAAAGGGAGTGGAATGAAAATATATAATAAAATAATAAATAAAAATAATATAAGAATTTATATTAAAAGAGAGTCAAACAATGTACTAATTCATTTTTAAATATTGTATGAAATTGATTTTATTTTGAATATATGGTGAAAAAAACAGCTGGATTTTTTTTGGAGTGTGATTTTGGTATAAGTTATAGGATTTATTTTATACGATACCTAATCCTATTGCAAGAGTTGCATTAGAGATCTAAATCTTGTGTTGGTGTTGCTGAAGATCACCTAGAAATAAGAGATAAATTCCCTGTACTCCGTGAACCACTATTAATTAAAGCTATTTTTCTTCCTTTGGGATTCCATACATTAATATTGAACACTATAATTTTTTTCCCCACTTGAGATTCACTCATCAGAGATTCACATTAATTCATCAAAGATGAATAGTGTTAATATATGACAGATTTTTTTTAATTCCACTTCCATGTCTTGAAGATTACCATTCTTTAGAGGATCACCACTTAGACCGGTTCAATACAATCAAATTTTAATTTTAGCAGAAAAATTAACTTCACTCATTGTTTGATTGAATTTTCCTTTTATTTTGAGCCTCGCCTTATGAGGATCACATCATCGGAGTTAAACGCTTTCCTTAAATGATAAAAATTTTCTTTAATTTGGACATCTACGACTTGAGAATCACCTCCCAACTTAGATTAATCCAATCATTCTTTTTATTTTGACATCCACAGATTGAGGATCACCACTTATCAGAAATAAACCACCGCCGATAATATAGTTTTTTTTTTATTTGTACCTTTTCAATTTGTGGATCACCTTTCGTCGTAGTGAAACCGCTTCACTAAATGATAAAAATTTTAATTTTATTTCGACTTCCACGGTTTGAGGATCACCTTTCATCGGAGATAGACTTCTTCACTTTATAATAGAATATTTTCTATAATTCCACTCTCGATCACTTAATGATCACCTTGTATTGGTAAATTATACACAGCAGGATAATTAAAAACTTTAAGTAGTTTTGCATATAAAAAAATCCCACATAAATCTTCTAATTAATTGATTATATCTAATTTAATTGTATATGAATTGCCTATTATTATTTCTAGATTATGATGACAATATACTTAGAAAATATCTCAAACGACTATTTAGATATTTCCTCTAATAGAGTATTGCCAATTAAAACAATGAAAAATGGTTTATGTTACCATTTTCGAAAAATAAAATTTCATTTAAAGTTTGAAAATTTATAAAATGAGTTTAAATAAAACGAAATTCACCATTTAATTTTATTTTAATTAATTAATGGTTGACATATGAAAAATTGCGCGCATATTTAGTACCAAAATTTTTTGTCTATTGTACTATTGAAAAATTTTCTATGGGCATGAAATTTAATTAGTTTTTGAAAACCTACACTAATCAAATTTTAGCCTTTTAAAGATTTTCTTTCGAATTTCTATTTTAAAAATATTTTATAAGAAAAATTTACAATTAAAAAAATGCTTTTCGAACATTACTTCGGTTCTGTCTTAATTTACTTAAAACCACATTTTAAAATTTTTAAATATTAATTATATGTTAAAGTTTTTAAATACTATCTTGGTATAATTAGATTAAATTCTTAATGCCTTGTTTTTTTTTTATTTTTTTTTTTACTTGAAAACAAAAGAAAAAGATGAAAAATTTTTTTAAAATTTAAAAACAACTCTTAAGTCTAAAATCTTTAAATATCATCTCACTTCATCATAATATGATCATCATTGACATAAGATAAAGTTTAAGTTTTGTACGGACATAATTACACCTCAGACAAGAATGCTTAAATGTAACACTATATATGAGGATCTATATATATATGTAAGATGAGTATATATGAATATATATCTAAATAGACGTACTGTTTTATTACTGATTGTATATGTAAGTATTCAATAATATTATATTGTATTACAACCCAAGCCTGGGTTGTATTTTTAAGTATTTATTAAATAATTTAAATCTTTCAACATTAGGAAGATAGCAAGGAGCTGTTGTGGCATCAAATTAGGTACTAACTGGAAAAAATTTATTCAATTAAACCATTTTAAAAAAATGTAACGGTATTTCCTGTACTGAAGTGACTTAGTTCAAAATGGAAGTCAATTTGGTTGAATTATAAAAAATTGGTACAGGGTATTTTTCAATGGCACAAGTCATGTATTACAACCCAAGCCTGGGTTGTATTTTGAAGTTTTTATTAAATCATTTCAATATTTTAACATTAGGAGATTGCAGGTTGCTTTTGTGGAATCAAATTAGGAACTAACTTAAAAAAATTTAGTCAATTTAACTATTTTAAAAATATGTAACGGTATTTCCTGTACTGAAGACAAGTGTTCTAAATGGCAGTCAATTTTATTGAAATTTTGAATAATTGCTGTACAGTATTTTTCAATGACATTTTCACATAAAGTAAATGTCATAAATGTCAAAATTAATTTTCACTCACATTAATGACAGCTATAAACTCATATGAATTACAAGAACTTCCTTCAAAAAATTATCTGATATCGGTTTTAACATTTTTTATTAATTCAAAGAAATAACGGGACCAATAAGTACCGTACATTGATCCGACTCTGTTTATTAATTAATAAAAAAAATTTTATTTTAGTTTTATAATATGGACAATAAAGACACGCAATATACGCATCATACGAACATGTCATTTTGTTAAGTATGTATTGGCCAGATTTTTTGTTGTTGTTGTAATTTTATGCAAGTCGCCGTTTTAGTTTTACTTAAATTCTTTTAATTTTTTCTTCTCGTTTTTTTTATTGTCATCTCAATCTTTTTTTTTTCAATATTTGTTAGTACGTTTTTTTTAAAATGTATGTATATATATATTATATATATACTGTATGCTTACTTATGTGAGGTGAGCTAGATCAAGTAAACTGCATATGTTCATATTTGGTATTTAATACCATGTATTAACAATTCAACATAATATACAATATATACTTATCGAATGAAATTGAAACATCTTAAGATACTTTTTTTTATAAAGAGTTTTTCAATCGATTGATGATTCGTTTAGTTTTATTTTATTTTTAAAATTGAATTAAACAAAATATGGATTTCTTTGCATAGTTTCAGTTCTTTTTTTTTTTTTGAGAAAAGCAACTACATATAGCAAACAACTGAAATGAAAAACTTGAATGGCCTTAACTTTCTGGAAAACTTTTCTATATGTTTTATTAACAATCTTTTTCTATAGTTTTTTTTTTCAAAATTCACTCATTGAAACTATTTTGAAATCGCATGGGATTTTCAATAGAAAAAATAAACAAACACTAAAGAATTTAAAAAATAAAATTGGAAATAAATTAATAAGAAAGTAAAGATAGAAAATGTAAAAAAAGAAAAAGAAATATTTAAATTGTAAGAAATGGAAACTTTTCTTGAGATGGAAAGTTGATTTTGTCCAGATGGGAAGTAATGAATCTAAACAAAAATAACAAATATATATATAAAAGTAAAAATCGAATAATTTTTCATTTTTTTGTATGTACAAATGCATTCATGCAACATTCAATTCTTATGTTCATATTTTGTATTTTGTAGTCGATTAAGTCCGAACTACAACAGAAAACAAAAACAATAAGAACAATAGAAAGAAAAACGAAAGAAAATTCAATAGTATCTAACAGATTGAAAGTTAATTTCATTGAACTGTGATAATAGATGGTAAATTGACCTTAAAGATACTTTTCTTTTTATCTTATAGAAAGTATATTAACTTTAAGTGCAAAATATTTTGTTAAATTCTATATTTAAAGTAGAGTACTAAGGTTGGATCATAAGTTTTGATACTATGGATAGAGTTTTTGGATGATTAAAAATAATATAACGGGATCTTCTTAAATATTGTACGGTATAATTTTTTCTCCTCCAAAAACAAAAGGAGGTTCCAAAAGTGCCAGACATTTTTCATTAAATCTCAAATGCTTCAATATAATTCTAGATCATTTGTCTACCGTCATTAATATGTTATTTTTGAGGCTGTTAATCTTCGAATACCTTTTATATACAGCTACTAAAGTGAGAACAACTAATTAAGGTCTATATCGATTGAAAAGAGTTAGTATTATTACTACTTAACTAATTAAAAAAAGTTATAGTTTAATTTAAATCAAAAAAATTATTCAATAATAAACTATTTCAAAAAATTATAACGGTATTTGCTGTACTGTATTTAGTATTGTTATTCATTTATTTTGGAATAAATTTTTTTATATTTCTTCAAATTTAAACAATTCTTTTAAATATGTGATAGATCTACTTGATGATGTTAGAGATCGTAGAATTGCTCAAAATCGTTTTATAAACAACATTCCAATATCCGAACTCATTCGATTCCTCAAAATAATCTCGGATGGTAGCAGAAAAACAATTATAATATTTAATAAAATAAAACAAAGATGACTTAATAAAATTATATATTTATACTAATAATATATTTATTTAGTATAAAAGGTATAAAACGTACCAGGTAATAATTATTCTAAAGGATTTAGGTGTCATATTTTTTCGATTTTGAAATCTGTATTAATTTACCTGGAAAGATAAAAATAAAAAAAAAAAAAATTAGAATAAATTTCAAATTTTCTTTAAAAATAAGCATTTTTATGATTAAAATGAATTAATTAGTTTTTTTTGTTTTAACATTTTAAACTTTGTTTAAATAAAAAACATTTAACTTAAATTTTAATGATCTTTTTTAATTACAAAATAAATTTTAAGATTAAGTATGAATTCTCTAATATGAATCCCATCTTTTGTTGGTTTGGATTTTTTTTTGCTTTTAATAAAGTAATAAAAATATTTTTCTAGATCTTCTGTGGCCACACGCATATACCATATGTAGAAGCTATCCAAGTTATAGAATATTTTTTTATAACTAGAAACGTGTCATTAAAAGTTTTTTTTGTTAAATGTTCATAAATAATTTAAATCTAAAATATTAAATAAAAATGATTTTATTTTGGTGAAATTTGGTAATTTGATATTTTTTTGATTGTAATTTAAATTTTGTTTTTTTATGAAATGTTTTATTTTGTTAGAATAATTAGATTAAGGTTAAAGGTTTTTAATAGTTTTTTGAACTTATATTTTAAATACTTTGAACCTTTATTTTTTTTAAGTGGTAACTGTTCAATAGGATTGTAGAAGTGAGCTCATGAGGCCTCCCTTGTGTTGCGTCTGAATTGTTTAAAAGGAGGCATTATTGATTTTAATTTAATAGAGCAAGTGTCAATACATATAAGATATCTATAAAAGAAAATTAAAGCTCCGATATTACGACGAGTGATTGGAGACCCTTCGCCTCAGGCTACTTTCACTCCCCTTATAGCCGTAATGCGCGATTTTGGATTTTGTCCAGGTAACTTAGTGAAGTTTGGGGAGCGCCAGTCTAAATGTGAGAATTATACTCCATCTTAGGTCGTGCTGTTATATATATTATAAATTTTTTATATTGAATCATAAGGTATTTCTATATCTGTGAGTTATATTATTAAATTAAATTATTAGTTTATATTTTGTATTTATTTATTAATACAAAATTAATGTACTATATATTACAGATATATAATTATTAATTATTGGTTATATCATTAATTCGAACCCTATGGCGAAAGAAGACAGCTAAATCGTATTCAAAAACTAGATAAAAGTTTTTTGACTTTTACCGGGAATCGAACCGGGGCGTTTACTCTAACCACTCTAACCACTGTGTCGCCCAGTTGTTTTTTAACTTGTGTATAGAAACTAGCAGGTCTTATTATTTTCTGCCCGTTTATACTGATTGTAAACTTATCAAGATTCCTTTATTTTTTTAATACAACAGATGTTGAGATTCGTTGATTTTCTCTTAATACTCATACTTAATACGTTAAAACGCTTCTTTGTAATTTGTTTTTTTTTAAACTCATTACAATCTGTTTTCATTTGTTATCTTATACTTTTTTTTTATTTCTAAATAATATTTTTTCAATTTTTGCTTTTCAGCGATTTTCTGAAGAATTTAAAAAAAAAGTGTGTTGACAATGCTTTGGCTAACATATGCTCTACAATCTACATAATGCTCTGATCTGAATAAATACAACAGACAATACTTTCGAGTATCTATAGACTATAGAGTATAAGTAGATATATGAAAATTATTAAAGAGATTTCTTTTTTTTTTTTTCTTATTTCTCATTTTTACAAAATTAAACCACTTAATATACATTAAAATATAAATATCTTATATCTTTATAGATATTTAAATGTATCTATAAGATTCATATTCAATTGTTCGGAAAAAATTATTAAACTAAAAAAAAAAGCGAAATTAAAAAAATAAAAAAAATAATTCAGAACAACTTTAATGGAATTAATGAATATACTTTTGTAATGCAATGCAGATTTTTGATTGGTCTAATTGAGACAACAACAATGACGATGACGACAATCAGACCCAGATCACAGATAATAGTAATTATTTTATATTGATGCTGATTTGGTTTTTTCTTGTTGTTGTTGAACATGCGTTAATACGCATCATCGAATGCTGTTGATGTTGTTGTTGTTGCTTTTGAACCAAGAAAGCGAATCAAGAATCTAAATCTGAGAATAACAAATTATGACAATATTTGAAGTACGTATAGTCATCAAAATATATGCAACATGAATAATAAAAAACAATATCTTGTACTCAGATACCATATAACTTAAAATGGGCAAAAAAATGTCGTTGATCCTATAGATACAATACAAGTATGATGTAATTTTACCTTTAATGGTATCGTTTTTAATTTGTTGTTGTCAAAGTGAGACAGTGGTGATTAAAGAAGAACGTACCATAACAAATGGTAATTGTTTAGGAAATAAGTTTTTATTTAAAGTCTTAAGTAACCTGTAATAGGATCAGAGGGAATTCAGATCATTCAGAAGGTCAAAAAAGATTAAATTATCAACAAAATCAGTGTCCGTCTGGAGAAATAAAATGTAACACTTTGGTTGGAAGCAAAAAACATTTGATGCAAATGACTTAATTCAAACCTTCAAAAAACTTGTGTTTTAAACACTACTCGCCGGTAGAACAGGTGTCCATTCCATCTATCCTGCCGAAACTTTGGTGTACAGAATAAGGCATAAACAATTACACACTTAACGGGTAAATGGCTAAGACTGAGTAGGGTAAAAAAGTAACTTTGGTTAAGCATTAATTAAGCGATCCAAATTATCTAGCTACTAATCGATTCGATGAGGTATAAACGCGACCACGAGGATCTAAATAAGAACCAGTATCTAAGAAAAGGTGCTTGAGGTTCTTTTACCTTTTGACCTCCTCCTATGATTAAGATTTATAATTTATGATTATATAATGTCACGCAGCATATATTTGCCAATTTAGTTCCTCTTATTCCATTTTATAATCAAAAAAACGTTCGCAAAATCCAAAAAAATGATTGACTAACTAAAAAATAGTATCCGTAGATTTTTATTTCAACATTTGAATGCATATCTATCTTTTTATATATCAAATTTTTTTTTTAAATATCTTGAGATACATTATTCAACTTAGATACCAAAAATATGGTAATGGTATGCTGATTATCTTAGATCTGATTGAGATTTAAAGTCAAAATAGAACCATATATGTACAAAAAAAAAAAATAATTCAAATCAATCCGTTAAAAGTGGAGCAGAACCATAAATAAAACAGATAAAATTATGTTGATTTTAATAAATCTTGAACTTGGAAAATAAATATAGATGTTGAATTTTTATTTAATACCATTTTATCGTTTATTATTATGATTTCTTTGTTTTAATATTTGTAATAACTTCACAATTCTCATATAAATTATTTGATTGTTTTGTTTAATGTGAAATAAAAATGTTAGAATACAAAAAAAATTAACAGGTGTGCAGGTGTTAATTATTGTAATTATTCTTATTATTGTGTGCCTTTTTTTTGGAATTGCCGAAAAGAATTGTACAATTGTTTAAAAACGTTTGGAGACAGATATTAAAAAAATTCTTACATAATTTTGAACTTAATAAAATGTTTGCAATATACTCGTACGTTCTCCAAACCATTCGATTAATTGCATATAAATTTCCAGTTTATACAAGATCTACTTTTTGAGGTCTACTTTATATTGAAAATTTATTATGTATTTAAAAAAAAAACTGAACCAAACCTTTTGTTATGTAATATTGACAATAGGTACTGCAATTTGTTGTGCAACATTATATTGTATTTAAAAATTGAGGGCACTTTAAATTTTTTTTTAATTCGATATAAAGGGTGCAGGTATTATTTTTATTTGTATTATTAAATGTTTTAAATTATTAAAGTGCATTTACAATAAAGGGGTTAGTATTAAGTATTGTTTGGTATTGTCAATTTTTTGAAAGATTGCTTAATTAGTTGATGATCCATTGATTTTATTTGGAGATATACCATTGATTGGAAAAAAAATTATTATTATTATTAATATATTTATCTAGAATGAGGTGTAACAAACGCATTCAATTAAATGTGTTTTGTTAGATTTGTTTAATTATAATAAAATAAAATATTAATGTTTTGTTGGATGTGTTTTATTTTAGAAAATGAAATATTGAAAATTATCATAAGCAGGCCAAAAATATTTTATTTATTTTTAATAAAAAAAAAATTTTTGTGATGAAATAAAATTTATTTATTAGTTTATGAATTAAATCATTTCAGCTTTAAAAATCACAGATTATTTTCTGGAAATTTGAAATAAATAGCAAAACATTTTGTAAATAAAATTTAAGAAGACTATGCTTCACATGAATATTTGTGTAGTAAGTCTTAATTATTCGCTTTGATGTATTGCTTGCTTTGCTTAAGCAAATAAACCAAGCAATGTGTCAAAGCAATTTCAAAGTTTCCCTCATCTCTCCCACATTTCGCTCTTAAATCTCCCTCATCTATCCGCCATATCTTCATGTTTCCCTCCTAATCTATTAAATATTTTACTATTTAAAAAAAGTTAAAAATAGAAAAAAATGTTATGTTTGGGCAAGTGGCTTCGGGTATACAATACCTGAGCTCAATTAGGTATATTAAAACAATTTCAAATAAAATTTATAATTTGCATTTGATAATGCAAAAGTCAATTCAAAAATCAACATTTATTTAATACAATTTTACGTAAATATAAATAATAGATACATTATTTAACAAGGTTAAGTAGGTACATTATAGAATGTTAGCAACAAACAAGTATTTCGATTTGAATCTAAACAAAGGAAACAATATAGAATGTATAGCAACATTTTTTAAAATCATATACACAAAACATTAATAAATGGAGAAATAGATCATTATTGAAACAAAATAAACCTATAAAAATTTAAAATCTTTTATTAATTTATTTAATTTAAGCAAGTACGCACTTAAATAAAAAAAATATTAATTTAAATTAAAAAAAACTTATACCAAGAAGGGATTTGAACTAACGACCCCAACATTTATAAATACGAAGCATATAAAAAGTAGACTTATTTTCAAGTTTTTAAGATACAAGAAGAAATTATATGAGTCATTTATTTATTTTTTATGACTTATTTTCAATAGCTAGTTAATAATAATTAAGTAAAAAATATTTCAATAATTGAAAGACCGATTAAAATAAATAAATTTACTTATTCAGAAATACATCAGTTAATATCTTATAATTGAAAATTACCACGTTTTTCATGCTTCTTCGATTTTTTTGTTACACCTCTTTCCCATGTATTTTTAGACCTTCCAACTTTCGTTTCCCTAGAAAACTCCAATCGAAGGTTTCCTTGGTGATCGAGTTCTTTTACTTACCATGTGGTCATTCCATTAATACTTTCTTTCTCTGATGACCAGTTTAATGGGTTTCTTTTTGTCATTTTCCACAAGTCTTTTTTTGAAATATTCCGTGGCCAGAATACTCTACATATAAAGCGCAGACATTTGTTCAGGAATACTTGAAGTTTTTGGAATATATTATCTGTGACCAACCATCTTTCGTTGTCATACAGCAAGACTGATTTAACGCATGCTTTGAAAATCCTAAGTTTTATAGTTCTGATAATTTGGGATGATCGCCATAGCTTCCATAGCCTTGCAAATGACCCTTTCACTTTATGTGTTTTATCTTCAGCGTCTTCTAAGGCTTCAATTCTCAATATTTCGTAATAAGAATACGATTACGAGCTATTGTTTTCATTGCGTATGGAACATCTGTGCAATCTCTTACCACAATGTCATCCAACAGATTTTTATCTATTAATACAATGTAATAATAAGTTAATTCTAATCAACTCGTATATAGAATTTAACTTTTGAACTTGTTCAATCATTAGTTATGTTAATTTTAAATCTATAATTATCATTAGTTAAATATTATATACCTCCTATATATTCTTTTCTTTGTTTTTGTATCTATTCTAAGACATGTAATAAATTAATTGAAATTTTTAAAATTCCATTTCATTTATCTAGTCACAATTAACCTTTTCAGTTTAAATATTTAAAATATTTTAATTTATATTTTATTTTTTATTTTTTGCAACGTCATTATATTACCACCTTATTTTATAAGTTTTCAAATTGATATTTTCGTTTTGTTTCCCAACACTTCGGATATTGCTAATAATAACTAATTTGCATAAAATAATTTTTTTTATTTTATTTTAATTTTTTTTTCTTTTAATTTAAATATGTAGAAAACATTAATTCTTTAATGTTGAGTTTTTACATACACTTGTATTCGAAAGAAATCAGAAAAAAATATAAATACATGTCAAGTTTATTAAAATATTCATCAACATTGATGACAACTTGCAATGCAAGCCGGTAAATCTGAATAATAGTTATGCTTAAATATATTTAATTGTATATTTGTAATAATTGAAATATATGTTGTTGTAAAGTACAGAGTAAATTAAAAATGGTATGATAGTTTAAATAATGTATTAAATATTATTTTATATAATTAAATAATATTTTGTATATTATATATTTAAGAAATTTATAAACAAAGTTGTGGATAGAATCCTTTAACCTACAGCTATTTAAAAACACAATATAGTTTAAATGACAGGTCAGTGGCAACTTGAAATTTGACAGTTCTCGTGAAAATTTTCAGTTTGCACTCCTTTTTAATTTTGTAATAGTGCGAATGAAAAAATTTGACAATTTCAGTTGTCATTGTGACATTTGGGTTTCCATTAAAAATATACATCGTTGCGGAATCCGGCCCCAGAAAAGCGTTTAATATCTTTTGTGATCTTGAAGCTTCCAAGAAGTTATACTACTAAAGAAATTTAAATCGGGACAAGGTTCAAAATTTATCAGATGATTATCAGAATGCAGTAGATATATAATAGTGAAATTTTAAATTACATTCCTAACCGAAATTAAACCTTTTTGAAAATATAATTTCTTCTATAATGTAAATATAAATAATGTTAGACTAATTTTTACACACCATGTTACAAAAAATATTTTAAAAGACAAAAATAAATCCAAACAGATACTATTGCTATTTATGGCTGTAATAATTATTCAATTATATTTAACTTCACTTTTTATATGACTTTCGTCTGTCATGAACATTTATGGATGTCAAATCAAAGAGGAAATCAATTTTTTTTTTTGCATATATGTACGTATATACCACCAATATATTATGTGTATATGTTACCTAAAACATTGAAACTAAACCTAAACACATTTTATTTTTTGAAAGCTACTACAACTACACAATATCAGTTTAGTGTTGCCGTCATATTTGACTTGTATTCGAATTTAAAATTTTAAAATTTTAACTAAAAAAATTATAATAAAATAATAAAAAAATTTAAAAATTTGTTATACGAAATAGCAAATTTTTTAATATAAGCATATATTGGTCATCATATTGATTATGACTTTTGCTCTTTCCCTTTCTATCTAATAATAAATTATTGCATAATCGACAATACTGACTGATAAAATCATCACGGTTTATTAAATAATTTCAAATTGGTATATATATTATAAATAAATATATATTTATATATACATATATATATAAATATTGAAATGAAAAACAAAAAATATTCCCGCCGTGAATTTCACAGAATTAAATAGGGATTCATATATCAAATTCATATGCAACTTAAGTTATTTTATTACAATGTTGCTATTAAAATTGGTACGTGGACAGTCAGTCACAAAAATATAAAAATAAAATACTTAATTTAATTTTATAATTAATATTAAAGAATATTTCCAAAATTATTTTACTGCATATTTTTTAAATTTTGAATTTCGTATTTAGATACTAAAGGAAAAATTTGACAGTTAATTAAATTTGGTTTGACAGGTAGTAAATAATGCGTTATATACGAATACTCTAATAAACTATTTAAAATTTTATTTTGGAAAGCGAAAAAAACGATATGACAAATTTACTGCTAAAATCAAATGCAAGAGCATAGGTCTGGAAATGCCTTAACTATTAGGGTTACCATGGTTGACTTGAATCGAGGCTTAGTTTAAAATAGATAAAGATCATGTGACTGACAGGTAGTCTATTTAACTGTCAATTTTAAATTTAATAATGTAGGAATAAAGAACACAAGCCAAGTACCATTACTCATACACAATACCCAAATAGAAAAGGTAGCAGAATTTAAATACTTGGGAGTTATAATGACTAAAGACGGTGGTGCTAATAGAGACATAGAACATAAAATAGCAAATACTAGAAGTGCCTTCGGATGGCTATGGGCAGTATGAAAGTCAACACTCATAGCACGCGGAACAAAGATAAGAATTTTCGAAACATGTGTCAAATCAATACTGCTATATGTAAGCGAAACATGGCTTGTATCAAGAACCAACATACAGAAAATACTAATCTTCGTGAATAAATGTCTACGAATAATATGTTGCATATTCTGGCCTAGGCGAATAATGAATGAAGAGCTGTGGGTGATGACAAACCAAGAATCGATATGTGTTCAAATCAGAAAAAAGAAATGGAAGTGAATTGGTCACATTCTAAGGCGCCCAATAACATCAGTGGCACGTCGAGCCCTAGATTGGAACCCACAGGGTTGGAAGACCAAGACCAACCTGGAGGAGAACAGTCCATAGAGAATGTGATCTATCGGGAAAAACGTGGTCAGAAATGAAAATACTAGCGCTAAATAGGGACAGTGGGAGAGGCTATGTGGGAGCTTTATGTTCCCTAGGGAAAAAATAAGGAAATGTAGGATCTACAGATTCTTTCAATTTGATTAAGTCAATAAGTATAATTTAATAAATGTAGTACTTAATTAATTATTTAAATAATTGTTTTTTCTAATATTCTTATTAGGAAGCCATTACGCAAAAAAAAATCCTAATATTCTATTTTAAGCCATTACTCAAAATCTAATTATACATACCCACTTTTACCATTCACTGTATGCTAAAAGAATGCGCACATTAATATTATCACTGATTATGCATATATTTATAATATATAGGAGTTTTTCTGTTGATTAAGACAAATTTAAAAATATTATGGCATAAGAAACAAATTGTTTGTTTGAAAATAATCATTTTTCTTTTTATAAATTGGCATAAAAAATTTTTAATTAAAAATTTAAAAAAAAATAAAATATTTAAAGCCTTCAATTCTTTTCTCACTCATATTGCATATGAATGCAAAAATGTCTAACAAAAGAAGAGGTGATGGTATTATAGTACGCATGTATACAAATTTTATAAAAAAATTTATTGATAGCTGCAATATACAAAAAAAAATACATTGATAATCATATCACATCATATAATTGATATTTATGGGTGTTAATAGGTTTATTACAACATATTCTAATGAAATTCTATTATAGAATTATGCAAAACTCAATTCAGAAATCATTTATGGAATTCTTTTAAAAAAAAATGAATAGAATATAATAATATAAATAAATGCAAATCATTGTTGTGAGAGGAAGGCTTGAGTATATCTATAAACATTATGTAATCAAAATTGATTAAATAGCTTTATTGAATTCAATTTCTTAATAGTATTTTTTTATATAAATAGGTCACTAAATAGAACGCCTTATAGAAGTACATAATAAGATTAATTTTCTGATAAAAATTTTTAAAAAAATCTAGGACAGAAGTAGTAAGTAGAAGATTATATTAGATAAACGCAAATTACACTAATAGATCAATTAAATGGTAATTTTTAGGGTGCGTTTATGTTGGAGCTGCAATAAGTGATAAAAGCGTCGATAAGAGCTTAGCGTAGAAAATTTATATTGTTTATCGATGATCAAAGCGATGCTTCATATAAACACCTATGTTTAAATCATGTATACAGTTTTCTAAACTATGCTGTTATCGACGCTCTTATCACTTATCGCAGCTTCAACATAAACGCATCCTAATTCGGAGCATTTGTCTTGTGATAGAGACGTACGTGGGAACATTTGTTACTGTTAAAGGTACATTTAATTGGGATATTGTCTTCGAATTCAAATTAACCAATTAGAAGATTTCAAAGCCATAAGACTTAAGTCAAAAAATAAAGAGTCTTCAAAGATAAAAGACATATAAACCTTTGGAGCATTAATATGGGGATGTAAAAAATTCAAGACATTGTTGTACGTTTTACAAATGGAGTTAGCAGATTTTGAATACTCATAGAAATTTCAAATATTCGTTTTTTATTGTCTTAATACGAAGTTAGATGGGAGTCTTCATTTCATAAACCTCCCATCAATTAACGAAATTTAAATAATTTAGCAATTCCAAAAAAAAATCATACAAAATTCTAGCCTTAACCGTAGGGACAGACAGAGAGAAATGGGATCCATTAATTAAATTAATATTGAATAATAAATTTTCGCAAAAAAATATAGAAAGACTTTCTTTATTTTATACAAAATAAGAGCGAAAGTTACCAAAATTCTCTGGAATCATTCAATATTCAATAGTATTAAATAATAACCATTATAATTATTTGAACTTTAGTATTCGGAATAATTTAATTTTAAAAATTTCCAAATTTTTATTAAAATTACATGGTAGTTAAAAAATCACTATAATTTCAGTTCATTAAATCACCCATTTTATTTAACCACAAATCAACACCCAATGGAGTTAATTACTATTGTTATCGAATTGGAAAAAAATGTTAAAAATAGCAAAACTGAAATGTAAATAACAACATCTAATTTAGTTTAAAATAACTTAATTTTCTAGATAGTTTATTTTTTTGCCCCCATGATTTTGTGTTCAAAATTTCTACTTTCATATTAAAAACATAAATTTTTTTAATTTTTAATTTTCTATAAAAATCTGTTTGGGATTCAATTTATTTTTCTGTTGAACATTCATGAAAAATTATAATATTTTTTTTTTAAAAAATAAGATCACAAATGAAAAACCGCCTCTTGTTTTTTTTTTTTGTTTTGGTCGGTTTTTTGTGTTCTTCATCTTCATTTCACATTTCCGCAATTTGATCTCTTCTTCTTTAACTTATGCTTCTTTTGGCTTATTAAAGTTTTAAACAAATTGTAAAAAATTAAAAAAAAAAACAGCGCAAACCGCCTCTTTCTGTTCATGTATATATATATTAGATATATGTATATATATATATTTTATATAAGTTAAGTAACAAAATGATAAACTTATCGATAAAACCCAAAATGGAAATTGGATATTGAAGGTCTTTATAGATTATAAAACACATAACATTCAAATCATGTTTTGTTAGTTTTTGCTTCAATTTGCTTATAAATGTGAAAAATTGTGTTTATTTTTTTTTATTTTTTTGTTTTTTATCTTAATTTTCATTTTCATTTTCATCTTACACTAATTCTCTTCTTACCTTCCACTTCATTTGATCGAAAATCGGATAGACATCCGATACAATTCGATTACTCAATTAACTATCAAAAAATTATTGAAATAAAAATAAAAAAATCGAAATTGATTAATTTTTTTTTTTCCAACCAATTTCCAACAACAGCAACAACGACAACAAAAACAATAGCAACAACAACAACACCAGCAACAGTAACAACAAAAATAAAAAATAAGTTTACGTGATCTAGAAATAAAAAAAAAAAAAGGAGTTCTCAAGCTTTTTCATTTTGTTCGTTTTTTTATTATTTTTGTGCAAAATTGTTAATCGAATCTCACCATCTTCCGATTTTTTACAGTTTACCATATCAAATTTAAATTTTTATATCTAAAGTTGTTGTTGTTGTTGCTGGGTTTTTGTTTTTTATTGCCAAGAATCATTTGCTCGTTGATAGAACTTAATGAACCATGAACTTTTCTTTGTTTTTTTTTCTTTCTTCTTTTTTAAATTTTTCTTATAAGAATAGTTGAAGTTCATTGTCAAAGTACACAGAAACGTGTTTTAATTACGAATTAGTAATTTTTTTTGCATCTATAGAAAATCTATTTTTATGATAATTTTAAATGAAGATATCATTGTCTCTATTTTATGGTGGAGAGGTAAAATTAGGAGCCTCGATTAAAGGTGGTAGCACAACCTCAAATAGTGTTCAAAAGTAAAAGTGAATTTCATTGATAAGCTCTTTAGCTTAGCCCTAAAAAATTTAGTCCATTGAAACCAGCTAATTGTAATTGTAAAGTTTTTGTATTGACGGCAAATGACGTATTAAAAGTTTCGAGGCCAAAACCAGGCCTGCATTTCTTACGATAGTGATAATGATATTTGATTTTAAATCACTGCATAGGTTTTTGAATTTCATTTGAAAACAAAGTGCCTTTTAATAAGTATAACAAGTATTGCTATTAATTAAAAGTTTCGAAATCTCAATACATGTTCGGAATTTACAAGTAATTGTGGAATTTATTCGTAGATAGTTTAGCCTAAGCAATTCTAGTTAATTGAAACAAGCTAATTGTATTTGGAAAGTTTTTATATTGACGTCATATGACGTAATAAAGTTTTGGACCACAACCTGGCCTGTATTTCTTTCAATGGCAATGATGATATATAATTTTTAAACATTTAATACCTATTTTAATTTCATTTGAAAACAAAGTTCCATATAGCTTAGTTAAAAAAATAATATTGCTCTTAATTTACAGTTTCAAAATATCAAGACATGTTCGGAATTTATTACTAAATTTTAAATTTATTCATATCAACTTAATTTTAAGATTTTTCGGATTTTTCTCAAAGCAAATCAATGTGACAAGTAAAAATGATAGCATTTTTTCGCAGAGTCTAAAATAGTGCATATGGGAACAAATTTTATGTAGAAGTTGTTAAAACTTGCGAACTCTTTGTTTTTTTTTTTATACTGAATTTAAAAATATATTCTTTTCAATAATGCAAATTCTAATAAACAAAAAAGTACATAATGGGAATATCATTGAAATATTCCAACAATATACAATTTTAAATGATTGTTGAATATCATTTTATAAAGAACGCAAAATTAGATTTCAAGAACATTCGTTCAATTCTTGTGTATAATTTTAGATACGGACGTGATAAAATGTTTTACAAAAATTTTAGTGTAAAATGGTTTAATCTCTTTTTGATTGTTACTTAATTTGATTAAAAAATAATAAAAAATAAAAATGAAGAAATAAAAATTTATTACTTAGTATCATTAATTTTAAAATAACAATGTATTAAAGCTGTGCTGCAAAACTGAAATTTGAAAGGGAATCGTGTATTCATAATTACTCGTAAAATTCAGTTTTTCTTGTTTATTTGAACTTTATAAGACTTTATAAGACTTTATAAGGTTTGCTTCGGAAGATAACGGTGCTTCCTGTTCCTGGTACGTTAAGTTCAAATAAATAAAAGAACTTTCACATGGTTTGCAAATACGTTAACTTCGTTTGTTAAAAATAATTTTTAGAAATATTGAAGTCTAACAAATTTTACTTTAAGAAAAACGACATACAGATGGCTAGGACACATACTAAGAAGAGAAACCATTGCCAAACAAGCATTAGATTGAAACTGCCAGGGAAAAGGAAGAGTAGGCAGACCCAAAACCACTTGTAGAAGAATGATATAAAAAGAAATGCAAATAGAAGGAAAATCGAATGGGGTGGAAATCAAATCAATAGCCTACAATAGAGTTAGATGACTTAGCTTTGTATGACTTTGATGACTAAGCAACCATAATGAGGATGCCCAAACAATTGCCCGCAAAATTAAATTAAGGTTTCCCAAAAATTTTTTCCCAAATAAACTTCTTATAGTAATAAAAACTGGCTTCAAGATCCAGAATCATAAGACTTTAAAGCGTTACACGTAAAAATTTAAAATCCCTTTCCACAAAAAGTCATTTACTGAAATTAAAGTAATGAGATAAGAACCCTCCAATTCTAACACAGAATCAAATAATGAATGTTGAAAAGTATTCTGAAAAGAATCTTGAATGTTATCTTACTAATACTTATCTAATCACGACACTGACCTTCAAAATAGTTCCCAAACAAATAAAAACACCACATTGTGACCACAGAGTGAAAAAAAAACATGAAACGAAATGTGGCGCTTAATAATGAATGCTACATATAATTATATATATAAAGAATTCTCACATAAAAAAACTCTGATTGGATTAAACATGATTTTTATTTAATGGTCAATTTCTTCATCATCATCATCATTTCAATCGTTATAATTTTTAATTTTGATTCTAAGTATTGTATGCATTCTTTAGTTCTTCTTTTATTTTAATAGTCATGTCTATTTGATCGTTCAAGTGTTTTTTTTTTTAATATATTTGGAATTTTTGATCTGCTTATCTGGTGTTTTTATTTAGAACGTTTCTGAATGATTTTGAACATGATTTGGGTTCTAAAATTAAAGTGGTACTAGATTTGATCGTGTAAGTAGTATTAGATTCCTTTTAGGACGCATTAGATGGACAGATCTAAGCTGCGTTCTTTCTATTTCATATTAATTTGTAGAATATACAATTGCCTCAACGCTGCGACAAATTAATGTCTAGAGTGCCGGCCAAAGGTTGAATATTTTTAAGAGTATGCTTAGATTACAAACTAGTCACATAACAGATTAATGTTGTTCCTAATACAATGGAAAACCGACCTAAATTTGATACTATACTTAAATTGCTTAACAAATATTAATTAATTAAAATTAATCTACACCTTAACTTTTGAAAATGCAATCAAATCAGATTATTAAAAATATGATAAGATCTTATAATATATAATGAATGCTGTAATTAAAAATATGAAGGCATTATCAAGAATAGGCATGCTTCAACTATATTCAATATAATGCCTAACAAATCTCATTATCATCAGAATGTACATATGTTGTATACCTATAGGTATATAAAAAACTTATAAATGATGTTGATAAAATTAATCGGTTATTTTTAGTGAAGATCATCTAAAACTTTGATGACTCCAACTTTTTGTTAAACGTATATTTAGAATAGGTTACAGATTACATTTAATGTCTAGATATTCAATTGAATTAGACATTTAAAATATGTATTTGTTTTCTTTTTTGTTTTAAGTTTAATTAAACTGATGCTAAGAATTTGGATCAATGATCTTGATGGTTGATTCTATTTATATGATAAATAAAATTAAATGTTGTATAGTATACATAGAAAACTACAGTGAAGATCAAAGATTTAACAATGAATGCCTAGTTTTAATAATAAAAATGTCTAAATGTCTGATTGCTTCACGTTAGTCTTCGTTCCTTGACCATTGTTTATTAGTCTATGAAACACATCTTGTCGCCACAGAACTCTTTTAATTAACTTCTAATGATATATCTTTAAGTTTTGCATTTTATATTGATTTTGCACTTCATCCTAAGAAATGACTTTAAACTGGTTTACAAGTCCGCCTATTCGGGCGAAATTAATTAATATTCAACATTTTAATGGTTAATTAATGTTTTTATAAGCTTGAAATTGTGAGGAAATGCCGTTACATTTATTTGAAATGAATAAAAATACTTTTTACAAGATAATATTTAAGTTTTAAACAAAGGGGAAATGCCGTTACTTTTATTTTAAGTGAATTCAATCACCATGTCCAAAGTATTTGTTCAATTTTTAACTATGAAGACAATACAAAATAAGGGTGAGTAAAATTATCGAGATCTTATTAAAAATAGAAAATTAAACCTAAGTTGGAAATTTCTCAAAATAATTGTTTGTATAGATGAAAATTTTTAGATGTCGATCTTTAATTGCAGCTTAACTCAAACCATTTAATTTTTAAGTATACAACTAATATTTTTTGTAATGTTTCGAATCCTTTGTTGCCGAAGGATGAGGAAATATTAATTAATTTGGATTATTTTATCGCTTACTGTACTTCATACCAAAATTTACTTAAATCAAAAGGCTATTGAAGCGGCACTTGAAAAAAACAAATTATTCTATAGTTAAGTATGGGCTCATTGTATTCATGATATACATTTTTTTGAGATTCAAAAAACAGAAAACCATTCAATGATAAAATCAAAATCGGTCAAATACTATTCATCCAGAAAATCCAACAAAACAAATCTTACAGTTAGGTATTTTTATTTTATTGGGTGTTCATTCTTTGTTTCTTCTTTTAACATTTTTTTTTTTCTGAACAGTAGAAAACGCCTTAAAATTTTTTTTTTGGTTTTTCACTGGAACTCCAAATCAAATACAAAAGAAAACATATACATTAGGTATTTGAGGCGGAAGTATTGTTAAAATTTTGTATTTTCTGTTTAAAAAATTATTGAACTTCATTCCACAAATTTTGCCTCCCTTCTTTTGAATTAAAACTTCAAGCTTTTAATTGATACTCGAAAATTTTCATTCATATACATTTTTAGTATAAAATTGTAACCTATTAACCTAAGATGAATATGAAGATGAAGTTCTTTGGAAAAATAAAATTTCAGTGGTACCTGAAATTTAAAAACACAAAAAATATAAGAAGAAGAACTAAATCAACATTTCAAACTCATGTAGGTAACATGCATTTGAGTGTTTTTTTTTTTGAATCTATACCGTAGTGCATATAATTGCAGAGGTGAATTGTTGACTACCGTGTGCGCGGTAGGTTAATTTAAGAATATTTTCAAACTTTATTTAAAGTTAAGAGGTGTACAAATTGTTTTTAAAAAGTCATCATCATCTCATCTCTTGTTTTTGATTTATAAGATATAGTTTTTTTTTGTTTTTAAATTATACTTTAGTTTTAATTTTGTAGTATGATGGGTCTTGTGATATTCTATTTTTTGTTTTTGTTGTACTGATCACGAGTTTGGCGGAGTGTCCATTAATTTGTAAGAGTTTTTTTGTTTTTAATTATAATTTTGGGTGATCTAAGAAGTTTAATTTTTAAAGAGGGTTTTAAGTTATTTTTAATAACATTAAATTGTATGCATTCAAATATGCGGAAGTAAAAAAAATTTTTTTTTATAATTTAAAGAAATGACCTAAAATTTAATATTTGTAAAGATTTGTAAATCAAATACACGGCAATGTTTTTAAATGTTAGTTTTAAAAATAAGAGTTTTTATTTTTGTTAGAATATTTGGTTCAATTACTTTTAAGAAGTTGTTGTGCATGTTACTAGTACCCTTCTAGCTTTGATTAAATATTTAGAAAATCACTAGATTTTCTGGATTGCCTAAACTGGATTCCTTTTTATTTAGATTGAAAATAACGGCACTTCCCCATAGTTGAAAATTGAACAAATGCTTTGGACATATTAATTTAATTCATTTAAAATAAAAATAACGGCACTTTCCCATAATTGAAAATTCAACTATTAACTTTGCAAATTTTATTTAATTCATTGAAATTAAAAATAACGGCATTTCCCCACTGTTTAAAATTTAACCATTACCTTGGAGATAGTAGTTTAATTCATTTAATATAAAAGTATCGGCACTTCCCCATAATTCAAAATCAAATTTTGCCTTAGAAATTGTAATCAAATTCATTGAAGTTCAAAATAGGGCCATTTCTCCATAGTTCAAAATTTAACCATTATCTTTGATAAAGTAATTTAATTCGTCCAATTTAAAAATAACGTCATTTCCCCATAATTCTAAAATTCAAATTTTGCCTTAGAAATTGTAATTAAATTAATTTAAATGAAAAGCAACGGGATTTTCCCAAATTTTAAAATTTAACTATTCCTTTGGGCGTATAGTTAACAAATTCATTTAAAATAAAAATAACGGCATTTCCCCATACTTCAAAATTCATCAATTCCTTTGGAAAAAGTAATTTTATTAATTTAAAATGAAAGAATCAGCATTTTTCCAACATTCCAATTTTAACTGTAGCTTTAAAATGAAACTACAAGTGAGGAGCTAATTCTATTATATCTTACAACGTTAAAAAGTTTGGAGCTCGCTTACCCTTCCTGGCAGCCTTTCCACCATCCAACACCTTTGACAATCAAAAACAAAAAGAGGAAAGTTTTGTGTTTTTTCCACGATGTATTCTAAAAAAATCAGGAAATTATCGTAATTTGTTCGATTTATGAATTGTTCTTTTTTAAGAATTCAGTTGTCAGATTAGAAATACGTATATATGTTGGTACATATAAGGAAAAATCAATCACATCAAAAATAATAATTCATAAAAAATGACAATGTAAACTGTTTTTTTTTTTTTTTTTTTTGAAGCAAAAAGTACATAACAATTTTTCAACAACATTTAAAATGTATCTTTTAAAAAAAGTGTTAAAGTTGTGTTGTTTCCTTTTCAATTTATCAGATTTGCTGTCAATCTGAACTTTGTTGTTGTCAATTTTGAAAAATTAAACAAATGATAACAAATCAAAAATCTAGAGTATATAATATATGTATATACATTGTATATATATAGAATTGAAAAGTATTTTGTGTAGATTCTTCCTATTTACTTTTTATTTATTATTATTCTTAAGCACGAACTTATTGTAATGAACGTTTAAAAACTTATACAAAATGGTTATAAAATCTTATCTAAGTTAAGAATAATTATTTTTATATGTGCATCATGTTAAATGAGTTTATTTTTTTTTTCCGAATGGTTTAAAGTCAGTATTTACAATTGCATTTTGAACGCATTTCCTAAGAACAAATAATAACAACATATACAACAAGTTCAACATATTCTTATAAATATTGTGTATTTATAAGTGAAGTTGTTTTTAAAAAAAGAATAACCCAAACATAACATACAACATAAGTCTTTGACCGACCCAAGTTTTTATATTGGTAATAGTAATGATAATTATTATCATTGACATTATCTTTATAATTTGTTGTTGTCATAGGCACATCTTACACAAAGTTGAAGTTTCTGATGTTTGTTATTATTTTTATTATATGGTTGTTAAATGACACACGCTTCTTCTTTCTCTATATATAGCTTTAATTGAAGTTATCAAGTCACATCTGCTTCAATCAAAATAGAATATAAAAATGATATTTATTTATTATTTATATACATATAAATATATATATATATATAACATTATATTTGAAATGGTATTCTCTACATATTTGGTGTTATTGTATTTGTTTTAAATTCTTCAATATGTTGTTTTTATATAGAATTCATCTAAATATTATTTAATAGTTATTCATCATTTAAATGATAGAGTAATGATAAAAGTTTTTTTTTAAATATTTGAACCCATTTTAAGTTTTGTTATTTTTAAATTGCTATTATGATTAATTAAAGCCAGAAGAGTTTTGTTCAAATATCTAAGGAATATATTATATGTTTTCGAAGCAATTTGGATACTTTAAGGGGCCCATGTAAGGAATTGTACTTGGTTAACTGAATATACAAATAACCAAATTATGGTATTTTATTTCTATGGTGTTAGGTTTCATTAAATCGTTCTTTTTCATAGTAGTCAAAACATTCATATCATTTTGTTGTCCGATTAATACTCTAGTAACTGAGCAATCACTCCTATGTTAAATCCACACTAACATATGGCAGTGAATCATATCTTTTACCAAACTTCATCAAGAATAAGCTGCAAGTCTTTGTAAATAAATACTTGAGAATCATATACAAAATTTTCTGGCCGAACAGAATCAGCAACAAAGATCTATGGAATTTAGCGAACGAAGAACTCCTTGTAAAGCAAATAGCTGAAGACGTTAAAATAGAATCGGACACACATTGAGAAAATACGATAGTGCTATAACTAATTTCACTATTTTGGAACCCATTTCCAGAATGACATGGAAACGCACTGTCTTAGAAGTGATCTGATCTGGAATATAATCTAAAATAAAGCGTCAAACAGAGCAGATTGGAGACTTGAATTGGAAGGCCTATACTCTCTAGTGAAGTAACAGGAAAAAAAATAAAGTGACTAAGCAATCTGCCGAAATGCTAAGCTCTGTATTCAATGAAATGGAATTAAAATAAAATTTAGTGAAGCTTTAATAAAAGTCTTAAAGAATTTACAACAAAACTGTGTTAAGACTTAGAGACACTGTCATGATCAACGGGATTAGTGACTTAAACCACCTACCCAACCAATGAAAGAGATTCAATAGAATACTTGTTACATATGACTATTGAGTTGGTACAATATTCAAGAAATATATGATAACATCATTTGTAATTATCTTCCGTTCCGTATTCTTAAAATGAAATCTGAATTGGTAGAACCTAGTATTGAATTTATATGATACCATACCATGCATGACATCAAAATTTAGAACTTAAAAAAATTAAAAGACTCAAAAAACATTTCTGTTATCTACAATTTAATCTAGACTTCAGAAAGTATAAGATTTTATCTTTTTCTTAGCTTAATAACACTTTAATAGTAATTAGATTGATAAATGAATCAATGAAGCGCAACAATTTCATTGCGTTTCAAACGTCAACTGCTAATATAAAACATTCACAATTTCTTAATGAAAAACATTACTGAAATAAAAAAAATTTTTTAGATTTCTATAGTTGTTGAAAGTATTGAACATGTTACGGCGAATAATCATCAAAATAATTTTCCTTTCAAAGAACGCACGAAAAACTATTAGATGCAATTGATTGATTTAATAATTCCACGCTGAAAAACTGGAATGTCTATTTTCATTTTGTGTATAAAAATGAAATGAAAATTTTCAATTTAAACTATATACTCGTATGTATTTTGAAGAATGAAGAAATTCCATTGAAGATATTTTTTTTAAAAAAGTAAGAAGAAAAAAAAAAAAAAATAAATCAAATTATTAGAAAAAATATAGAAAGTCATTTAAAATATAAAATAAGCCTTTTAATTTGATGCTTACAGTTTAAATAATTACACATATGAACATTTAATTAGTAAAAACTTTCCACATAGAAGATTATACAAACAGAGTATCTAGTATACTTCGGCTTATGGGGAGCCTTTCATGCTCCTAACAATTTTAGAAGAACATAAACGGAATATGAGGCAAGACTCCAACCTTTCCACCGCAGTACTTGTTTAACAGGTCAAATACATGTGTATGTACAGAACTGATTGTTGGAACTCGTTGAATAAGAAATCGCTTCGATTGATACCTCACTGCCCTATTCCTGTCTTTATTCCAATCTCTATTCCATTATAGTTCTACATACAGTTTTGTTTATTATTCCATTATGCTGACTATGGAGGAGGTGGTTTTAGTCAGCATAGTAGAACCTTTAAGCTACCAAGGGGTTTTATGTTTTCTGGTGCCCTTTAAAGGCTATCACTTTTCTTTTTCCTTAGAGAAAGAAAAAAATACCATATAAAAAGACTCGTTAACTTTGTCCTTGATATTTCTTCCATATCGAGACAGTATGTTCATTATACTCCCTCGAAGATAAGGCAGTATTACACTACCGTTCGTTAGTACCAAGCGTTATACATAATAAAACATTTATTATTCTAAAGGAATACATTGTCGTTCCCCTTCTTAAGAACCTTAGGATTAAAGTGAACGCAATTGGAATTTTGTAATATAAAATCAAATAAATATGAATATAAAGTTAATATCCTCCTAAACATATCACGAGCAAACCTAATTAATAGTAATCATCAATTTAATAAGTACCTGATAAGTACAGTTTGATAAAATTCTAATGATTCATATACAGAGATTTGGATCCGTTAAATATTGAGGCAATTTTCCGGTTTAAAAATTATAAGGAAGAAATATTTTTGTTTAAATGACAGAAAGAAAAAATAAAATAATTCTTAAAAAAATGTAATCATCAGATTCATAAGTACTTAGAAGGGAACAACTATTTACGGTGATATATCAATTTATATGGAATTGTTTGTTTGACCATAAATAACAATTGTACTGCAACAACTTAAAAAAAATAAATAAATAAACATGATTAAAAATAATTGTTGTTAACATAAGTACCTTAACAAATATGTACATTATATAATGCATAAATATATAACTAAATATATATATATATATATATACAAAACCCAGCATACTGAAATTCGATAAAAAAAACTAAAACTTATTTCATTTTTAAAATTCTTCTTTTTAGAGTACAAAAGCATACATAGAACAGAAATTAAATACATAAGTAGTAGTATATAAACATGTATATATATACTGTGTTATATGTATATAAACTATATAATATATATATCTTATGTTAAATTTCTCTTGATGATAATTGAACAAAAGAAAAAATAAAAATTACATAAAAATTCTAACAATTATATACAAAATGTCTATATTGGCAGCCAGTTTAATGTTTGTTTATCATTTTAAATGTTGTACATGTTGTAAATGTTGTATATAAAAATAACAAATTATAATGCAAAGAAAGGCAAAACACTATATGGATATATTGATTTGTTAGACATGTTGCAATAAAACTTTTAAACTTTGATTTTGTATCTAATTTAAATCATGCTCATCAGTACCCCCAAAGCACAATCAAATAAACAAGTGAAGGGTTAATTTAAGTGGTTTTTATTAGCACACATTGCCAAAATCATGAATAAAATTAAACAGGCATATTTAAATTTGTTGACTTTAAAAAAGACTCCATTAATTAGGTCATAATGCTATATTACTGCTGAATAATGAACATTCTTCCATGGCCTGTTCTTTTTTATGGGCAATGGTTTATTTTTCTTTCGAAAGTTTTTTAAACATATAAAAAAGTATCCAAAGTAAATTGACACTCAGAAAGATTCTCCTTTCATTAGGTTGTAATACTATATAATTGCTAAACAATGAATATTCTTCCATGGCCTGTTCGCTATTACGGACAATGGTTGATTCTCATAAGTTTTCTCTTGAAGTTCGTTTATAATTATAAAAAGTCATCCAAGTTACTTGCACAAGGATTCTCTAAAAAGTGTTAGATTCTAAGCAAATTAAGTTATCTGTTTATAATTATAAAAAGTCATCCAAGTTACTTGCACAAGGATTCTCTAAAAAGTGTTAGATTCTAAGCAAATTAAGTTATCTGTTTCGCAATCAAATTCTTCCAAAAACTAGGGTTTCAAAACTTCTTCGTTTTATATTAAATGATGTGAAAGTAAAATAGAGAGACAGTAAAACTTATTAAATTACATTTTCTTTTAAATTTTTTCAGAATATTAGAAGAAAATCATTTCTTGTTCATTTGTATTAAAATGTCATTAAACAAAGGTAAGGTAGGCACGTACTTATGTGCAATAGATAGATATTTACCATTCTTGGTTAAAAATTCTAATTTTGGTTAAAAATGTTTTCTATTCTCTCTTAAACAACTTTTACTTATCCAGAAAATTTAACCGATAGAAACCTTTTTTGGGTTCAGTTCTTATTTTACATATTTATCTATATATGTTCTCTATTACAGGTATTTCTTATTCGTCAAAGTTTCAATTAAACAACCATTAAAGAATAGAAATTATACAATTGTTGCATTTAATAAGAAAAAAAAAAAACGAAATGAAATCGTTTGTTCATAGGGACGACTTAGGAATGAATCAGGTGCATTTTTATTAGCATTTAAAAAAATTTAAAAAAAAAACCTAAGTTTATTTAAATCTGAATATGGTTATATCTTATTAGAGCGGTGATATTGACCATACATACCGACTAATTGAATAAATATGGGAGAGGTCTTAGAACAAAAAACATAAACGATTACATTACAAAAAAAAAACTTAGAACGTTTAAGGAATTATAATGCATTTTTTCATTCTGAAATTTATAGAATTTTAAAACTATAAGTAATTTGAAAAGAAAGCATTAGTATGTGCAATACTAATTGTAGATTGTAGATATTTTACATGTACTTATTTATTCTAAATGAATAATTTGGGTGTTAATATGTTAAATACAAATATTTATTTCAATTTGAAAAAATTTATAACCTAGAAGAGAATATTAAAATAAGTAACGAAAAGTTGTAAAATACTATAATTTTAATAAATGAAATGTTTTCCAGTTACTGATGTACTGTTTGATATGGTAAAGCTAATATAATATGTAATATAGACAATATTCAAATGCCAATTCCATTACTCAGAATTATCATCACACTATTAATTACTTTTCTAAGTACTTGTAAATAGCATAATAACAATTCTTTCAAATACGACTAGGCATCGAAAAAAGAATGTATGCAAAATATTTAAAATTCCCTAAAAAGTATTTAAACTTTGAATTTAAATACTTTGATAACCATTTTCACTACTCAAGTATTTTTCATGACAAGTACTTTGATATTTTTCGTGGTACTTAAGTACTTTTCAAATTTTATTCTTGGTAATTATAAATTTTTAAGCATCCAATTATTTCTGGGCCTAAGTACTTAAGTACCTAAAACAAATTCAAAAAGTACTTAAATACCACGAAAAATAATTAAGTTACTAAATACCACGGAAAGTACTTAAATACTTCGAAAAAACTTAAGTACTATTCGTGGTAATTAAGTACTTCTTCAGTATTTTTAGCTAAATCTTTTTAAGTACCAAATGATTTCTGGACTTAAGTACTTTTTGGGTATTTACAATTTTTTCCATTACTTTATCAAAGTTCTTAAGTACTTAAATACTATTTTTAAGTAAGTTTTTTTTTAAATTACAAGTATTTTGAAGTATTGTTAATAATAAAGTCTAGTGAGTTTCCTTTAGCACCAGATTTGATTACCAGTACTCAATAAAACCTACCTATATCAATCTATAGTTAATTAACAATTTTTAATATTTCTCGTATTTTAAACAAACATCAAATTAGTTTACTGACTAATTCAAAAATTATTTAGGACAAAGCCTTCAATATTTTAAAGACTTCCTGTGGAGTATATTGAATTAACTAATTTATTAGATAATAGCTAGCAATTTATTAACTTAATAGCCTATGAACACTTAAACTATGCATTCAAAAGTTAAAAAAATAGTGCATTTAAATCGTTCTTAAATAATAAAACATCCACAATGGTACAATGTAAAATAATTACATAATTTTAAATACATATATAATTTAAATGTTTTACAATGTTTGAAATTTAATTTGTGTTTTAGGAACGGCCAAAACGATTACTTTTAATTAAAAGTGTTAATTGTTTTTAGAATGGTTGAGTTTGGATTTTTTATGAATATACAATATATTTAATTAACTATTAAAAAAAAATGTTGTTATGATATGCAAAATTGGAATTTATTACCATTGTAAAATTGTATATTTAACTTTATATGTAATATTACATATAATTTATAAAATCATATAAACATTAAAAAGGTTACATCATAAAATTTTACAAATATATGTATATAAAAACTAATAAAATTAGTTAATAATAACTATTAAATTTAAATACAATTGATTACAAATTATGTGTTAAACCTATGAAATTAACTAAAGTGAAAGAATGAAAACATTTAGTACTCGTATAGTTCCATTATAAAAATATGTTCAGTAATTTTCCTAAGCTTCTAATTTGATAATAAAAACTTAGGTGCCCATATAAGAAATGAAATAAGGTTTTAAATAGTGACCCTAAACAAGTTATAAAAATTTAATGATCTGGTAATCTAATGTTTAATCACATGGTTTGATTACTATACATGATTAAAAAATTATTTGATTACTTCTTGAAACATGTGCCACCGGTTTTATTTAAATCAAGGAACGCTGCATGTTTAGGACCGCAAATTACATAGATTGTATTAGTTTTGAAATTGATTTGGGTTTTTTCTTAAAACAACACTCCCACTACAGGCTTCTCACCACATTTGACGGGTTTGAACTACTTCAAACTTTATCAACCCCCAATTTCAGATTCCAGCGGTGTGTACCGTATTTTTTGATAAAATGAAAGTTCTTTGAGGTGTTTTTCATCACTTGAGTAATAATATTTTTAAATATTTTTTATTTGATTCAAATACAAACTTAAAAATTTTTGCCTATCATTGAAATTTGATTTGATAGCTGTCAAAATTAAACATGTTATATAGTATGAACAAGATTTATAACATGTTTATTTCTTTTTAAACGCCTTAAATATGAATAGAGCACAAGGTATGAGTTGCCAGTACTAATAATTCATATGTTGTATACAAATTCTGTCAATATGCTGTCAAATTCTGTCAAACTCTGTCAAAACTAAAGATTTTATACAACAACAAAAGTTGATTTTTTATAGCATTTAGTCATTGAATTGCATTTAAATGCACTGAGGGGTTTATTCACCTTTTTTTCGTACATTTAAAATGAAAATTTAAATTTTTTTAATTCAAAACTGTTAATCACTAATTAATAAGTCACTACTTACTTATTCACTTTTTAAAAATAATAGATACAATGCAAGTGAAATTATTCTTTCATTAACAATTTAATGTCTATCACTTTCTATATACCAGTATCTTTTGTTTTAACGCTTTTATTGTTAAAAAAATCTGAATAAAATTTTATTATAAAATAACAGTTATATGCATAGATAGTATAGATACATATTTAATAAAATTGTTAACTGTTGTTTTTTAATGTGTTAATTAATAGTTACTATATAGCTTTAAAAAATAACGTGTAACATATTATTTCTTTTACTCAAACTTATTTTATTTAAAAAATTTGTAAGTCGTGAGAATTAAGTTGTCTTACACAAATTTATAATTGTTTTACATTAATCTTATAGTACAAAAACTTTTTGTTCATTTTAAAAAGACCCACCAACTTGAACAATTAAATTTAATAAATAACAAAATAAAGTTCAATCAATTCACTTTTTTAGCAGGGGATTGAACTAGATGGAAATTTTCAAAAAAAATTATTGAGATCGAGAAACTGTTAATGTTGGGTGATATGAATGGAATGATTATTCTGCAAAATTTTCAAACTGAATATCATATACGAAAGGAATCTTATTGTACAATGCTACACGTTATTCTTATTATAAACAAATGATTATTGAAAAGAAACTCGTTGAGATCCGTAAAGTATCGAATGCGTGCCAAAACCAAAGATAAAATAACAACAGCTTTCTACTTAATATCTCCCCAAATTTCCCACAATTCCTAAAGTTTCCTTTTCCAATTCCCATACCTAAAACCATATTGTACATTTGTTTCAAAGAAAGTTTGGTATTAAAGGAGTTTGTTTTTGGTATGTTAAAGTCTTACGCTACCCAGAGGAGCAACGGACAGTTCCAATGGGTTGCTTTCGATGTTTTCCATGACCCTCGTAAAAAAAAACATACCAACTCCTACAACAAGAGCTGTTAGACTATAAGCAGGGAACTGCAGTGAATAATGAATGCTCGACGACAGCCAAAAATAGTTATTTTGGATACCTTTGGAGAGCTGATCCTAAAAAGAGAAGTGATCGCGAAGAAAGATCAGATGGAGTAAAATTTCACACTTCCTTAATGAAAAGAAATTTATTTTCGGAAGACCCTGTACTTATTGGATAAAATTACAAAATGTAAATATATGTACTTAACTTTTACACCTAAAAGTATAATAATACGGAAATTAAAAAATTAATGCTAAATATAATGAATTGTTATTTTGTTATTTCATTCAGTCACTCACTAACTCACTCACTTACTTATTTTATACTTAATCGTTCATTTGATTTGGCATTTACTTATAAAACATTTTTTTTACACGCAAAAGTTAAGGAAGAAAAAGTGAAATAAAATTATAATGTACATTTTATTTTAATAATATATATATATAATGGAACATGTTAATATTTTAATTACAAAGTAATTTACAATTAAAAAAAAAAACATTTTAATAAAGAAGAAGTAAAATTTTAAATGGAAATTTAAACTTTTACAAATAAAAAAAAATAAAAAATTTGTAAAAGAAAATTCATGTTAATTAATGGTGACTTTTTATTAAAATGTATATATGGAAAATTTTTAGAAGGATTGAAGATGGTCTCTTTATGTAGTTTGTCTTTAAATGGAAATATTTTTATATAAGTTACATAAAAATTTCCTATAATCTGGGATTACATATTATAAGTTGCTTTTCCATTTTGTAATAAGAAAATTTTAATAAAATATTACTAAAAACAATGGATCCATAATTATTTTGAATCACTTTGTATCGCAGATTTTCTGTCTCACAATAATGACTGTTGAAGTAAACGATTTAAGTCAACGAAAACAAAGGAGAAGCTAGATAAAGTTCACCTTGAGCAGAATTTATTCGTCGAAAAAGAGTTTTCCAAGTTTGTCCCAGAAAAAATTAAAAGCGGGAGTTTTGACTCCACATTTTTATACCCGTATGACTATTAGTCAAAAGTGTATCCTAATTTTTTTAGTTTGTGACGCAGAGAAAAAGGGGGGGGGGGATAGATATAGTAAGTATTGTATGGATCGAATCAGAATCGAAAAATAATTCGATCCGTCCACACGATAACTCAAAAAATTAAGAAGCTAGAACTTTTTATCGCTATTTAAATCCAGCCATTTTCGTCCACTGGTTCGAGTATCTGCCACACAACTTCTTTTTTTATATGAACATAGAGTACAAATAAATTGATTAAAACTATTATACTTTCTGTCTAAAATGGCATTGATTTTCTCTGTTCTTATATAGATTTACTCTATTCGTCCGTTCTTCCGAACGTTTACAAAACATTTCCACCATTTAAAATGAAGACAAGAAATTTTAACTACACGTATAGGTATTGAAAAAAGATTAATTTCATGAAAGAAGTTTTTTCTGCAGCCCCATCCACAAAGGACAGAAAAGCCCTATATTCAAATTGTTATAACACAAGTTCTAAATGAAGTATATTTTCAATCTGGAACAGCTATCGTTCTAAACTCAATTTTTACAAAATTCTTAACACTTTGTAGCCTCCAAACGGTACATGACATGAACGGTCTATAACATGAATCTTTTAAGAAAACTTTAAAGTATGTGGTCCTCCGTCTTAATAGCTACAGGGGGTTAAAATCTGAAAATTTGCTATTTTTAAACACCTGTAATTTGAATACCTGTCCAAATATTTTTAAAATAATATACAAAAATTTAAGATTCAAAACTATGTGTAAGCTTGTGCATGGAATATTATTTCAATTTTCTCAATTAAAAAGGTTTCTTTTAAATTGAAGAAACTGCGCCTCTTACTTTTTTATAATTTCTCTTATATAATAAATTTCTAACAAAAGTTGTAAAAAATTATCAAAAACTACTTTTCATGAGACTCTTTATCCAAAATTTACTGTACAACATTACTTTTTTTAAAAATCCTTGGTATTTTTTCATTACTTTATTTATTTTTTAATTTTTTATTTTTTAAATTCAGATCATTATGTCATAACTTCTTAAAATGTGTTAATAGAACAAAATTTATGTTTAATTTTAAATTTTAAATTATATTTGTACAAATAAACCTACCCTAATTTACTCAACAAATATAATTATTAACAAATAAATTATCTAAATTCGATTAAAATACAAATAACTAATGAAAAAAAAAATTATTATATTTGTCTGACAAATGACAATGAAATTTTGACAGTTTATATGTGTTATTTGTCAAAATTTTTAAAAATTAAAAGTCATTGTTAAAATAAATTGTACTAAGTATTAAAAGTTTAAATTTGAAATCAGGAAGGGTTTCAAAAAATTATGTTCGATTTTTTTAAATGTTTTTTATATGAAAATTTTTTTACTATTTTTTTTTTTTTTTTTAATTTCAGTTTCTCCCACATCAGTTTTTATGTTTCAGTTTTGTTTACTTAAATGATTAACAAGTGAATGTAACATCACCATGACAATGCGGTGAACAAAACAATCACTTAGAATTTCATCCGAAAAATAAAAAAAAAACAGATTAACCTTGAAATAAAATAAATCGAAAATAAAAAAATTAAATGTTTTTAACTAAATTAAGATTTAAAATAAAAAAATTAAAACAATTTTTATAAAAAACTAACAACCCTGAGTAGTTTTAGATCTGAACTGCATGACATTTCCATTCGGGAGTAATTCATTTTTTTTTTTTAAATTAATTGTTTTAAGAGGAGCAAAAAAATTAAAAACAAAAAGTACTTGAAAATTGAATTTTTGCTACCATTACATAATGTATCTTAAGATACATTTATTCAGTGTGTAAAAGTTGTATATCTATTTGTGAAATGTAATTATAAAGAAAAAATGTTCATTTTTTTTCCTGTCTAGGTGGTATAATTATAAATAAAATAAAAATAACAACATTGTAAGTCTGGTAAGTCAACGCCAACTACTTGTTGGTTTTTTTTTTAAATATCAGGTGAATTAAAATAAATGCAAAAAAATAGCAGGGTAGGTGTTATAAGATTTAGTTTTTTAATATGAAAGATAAATGTTAATTGAATTTACCATATCGTATTTAAAGACTGTCAATATATTTGTTTTGGTCTCCTATAATGTCCTTCATGCCAATATGTCATATTATCACTTCTTTTTTTTTAAAGTAATTTCTGCAGTGATAATTACTCCACGCATCAGTTTTGTAGACAGACTATATATGGTAAAAATTGAGTGATCAGTAACTTTGAGAAATTCAAGTGAGTCATAGGATGTTGCATTTAGAAGTAAAAAATATTCAATACAATTCGAGTAATTACGAGTACTGGTACTTAAAAAAATAGTAAATAAGTAGCAATAAAAATACTGATACTGGATCCACCAATATTTTTCTAGTATTTCATTAATGATAATATTTGAAAAATACTTCATAAAGTAATGGGTACTTAATTCCAAGAGTAAATACTAAATAAGTACTTGATAAATTCTTTCAATTACCGGATTTCATAATATAACACTGGAAAATACTGGTAATACTGGTTATAGTACTGGTTGATACTTGTTGATACTGGAAAAGTACGAGTATCGTCAGTACTTTTTACTAGCTCTTATATTTTTTCTAGTACAAGTACTAGTATTTGAATTTTACTGAGTACTTTTTCAGTATATGGGTACTCGTACTGATTTGTTTATTTAAGTACCTACTAAAATTATTGAAAAACATCAGCTTTGGATTTAAATAACTTTTAAAGAAATAAATAGATTAATTAAGCCGAAGTCCAGTTATTAAATATTTTAGTACTCAAAATAACTAAAACACTTATTATTAGATAAGTTAAATTTGTACTCGATTCTTTTAGATGTTTTCAACCGTATATTATAATATAGAAAATTTGAATCATGTTCTTTCAACCAAATTATTATTATTTAATAAAATTATCAGAAGCTATTAAACCATTAAATTTCATTTTGAAGAGTAGAAATAAAAAGTTATAAGACCTTGTAATAAGTACAAGAACTTGAGAGACATCATAATACAGGCAAAGAGATATTAGATATTCATTGTGGACCTAATTAAAGAACGTAATAGTTTCGCTAAGCTTCTACTATTCAAATTATACCCTAATAAAATTCCGCGCTAGTTTCAATTTTTTTTTTTAAATTCAAAATAAGTTTTTTTTTTTTTTAATTCATTTAAGAATTTTTATTTGTTTTTAATTTGAGCATTTAAATGTTTGAATTATAATATTTTCCACCTACAGAATATCTAAAGATATATTCATTTCAATTTTAAATTTGCATAATTTGTGGTTTTTTGCCAAAAAAATTACAAGACCATAACAAATATGCAAAATATAAATACTATATTAAAAATTAAGCGCCATACCAACTTTAATTAATCAACAAAACGCCTAATCTAATTCAAGATATGCTTGTAATTGAATCTATTAAATGTACATTAAATAATTGAAAATTTCAATTTTTTAATCAAAATATTTGGTTTCTATTTTAGGAAGTAAAACAAAAACAAAATTAAAATTTTCAAAATTAATTAAATTTAAAATTATTTTAAAATTTATTAAATTACGAATCGTTTCACTTTAATCATATAGTCTAGTACTAAAAAGTCTGGTGATTTTTTGAAGCGTGGTGATTTACACATTTATTATAGAATTCATTCATCTCATGCTAAATAATCATTAATTAAATGGTGAATTTTCTGATCAGAGGTTTTAATTAATATTTGACGCTATCATATTTTAACACTTTGTACTCAAAATGTATAACTACCTCATACCTAATATTATTTGACTAAAAAAATTTGTTAAAATACTTAACAAGATTTTAAAACATTGTAGTAACTGATATAAGATAAATGTTTTTTTGAAAAACTTTATGATGTGGAAATTAGTTTTTCCCAAGTTAACAAAATATTAAATTAAAATAAAAAAAAACTGAAAAACCAATTTATTATGGTTATGATTTAAAAAAAAAAATTGAAATACGGAAGTGTTAAATTAATATTTTTGTAAAATATTATACATTTTATATTTGAATTTTATTGTGGAAGTTATGTTTTAAATTTTGTTAATTAATTTGTTGATGGATGAGGTGTGAAACTGTCAAAATTGTTCTGCTCTATGGCATTAAATCATCAGACAAAGAAAAGTTAAAATAAGAAAAATGTTTATAGTATAAGAGATTTTGGAATCAAACCCTTTTAAGAAATATTATTATAGTATTAGAAGTATCTATAGTAATGATCTAAAATTATAATGTACGGTGAAGGCACAACATAGTGTCGGAGTAAAAAATCTCCTCGGGGCTTGTAACTTAGAAAATAAGTTGGAAGTCTGAAGGGAGTTATAATTCACGCGAATGAGCCAGAAGTTCCCGAAAAAAATTAAAGCTAGTTATAACAAAACGGAAGTTCCCTACTTTTTTTAGATTTTTCATGAATTCGTGTATGAAAAAAGTTGGTTTAAAATATGAGTTTCGAGAAAAGGAGAAATGATCGATTTTCAATATAAATTTAATATAAAATTTTTTATGTTTGCTATCCATATGAATCTCTAGCTACTGTAGATCTGTCTTTGTATTTTTTTTTTCTTTATTTTCCACTCCTTTTAGAAGCATAGGATATTCACAAAGTTTATTTAGACCAGGCTTCAGTTTCTTTAATCGTTATATGCACTAAGCCGTTGATTACTCAGCTTTATCTATTGTATAAGATTATAAATACACAAATGTCGTTTTTGTGCGCCATCTATTATCTAAACCTTTACATCCATGTTTAATAATTTTTTAACACAATACCCTTAAACACCGAGACTCTATGTCAGCCAATATAAATGTTGTTGTTGTTTTAAACGGGGGGGAAAGCAAGTCTCCCTTACACCTAGGCCTTGCGGCCCGTTGTGCACCCCTCATTAAATACTTTCTATTTATTTATAACTACTATATTATTTATTTTGTTTATATTATATATTTGTATATTTATATTATATTTGGTCACCATGGGGATTCGTAAAGAAAAATTATTTTTCAATAATTTTTTTTTTTTAATTAAATATTGTATGACCTGACCGGGAATCGAACCCGGACCCCCTCGGTTAATAAGCCAAATGCTTACCCACTGCACCACCGAGGCCCCAGCCAATATATGTAAATACTTAATTTATTTATAGTTTTTATAAGAAGTACCTTAAAAAGTTAAATAGAACATATATTCCTTGAAAATATCAACAATCCAAAGACTTTAGCAAAATTGATTTACCTGAAAAATATAAAACATTAGTTTAGTAATAATTTATGAAAAATTTTAATTTATAATTTAATAATTGTAAATGTACTGTAAGTATAAGTAATATTAGAATTACTTATAATACTTATAATACAACTCTTGCATTATAAAGAGAACAAATCAAACTATAACTTATTTTTAAGAAATTTAAAAAATTATATGAAAATCGGAAGTTAAAGTGTTAATTTATACCAAACATAACTTCTTTTAAGAATATATGTATAATTTCTTATATAAAATTAATTAATTAAAAAAAAAAAAAAAAGTAGTTAAATTAAAATTATTTTGTATAATTAACTAAAACAAAATCAAATTAAATTAAATAATTTTAATTTAATTAAAAAAAAAAGGAAGTAATTAGTGATTCCACGGTTGTAAATATATTTTTTTAACAATTTTTATTGAAAATAAAATTTTTAATTTTTTTATTATTTTGTAATTTAGTTAATTAATTTTATTAATTTTTATTAATTATTTAATAATAATTAGTTATAATAATTAGAAAGTAATTAATTAATAAATAAAAGTTACTAATTTTAAAAAAAAAATATAATAAACTTGTCTTGAATAAAAACGCAATTATATTTTTTAATAATAAATTAATTAAAAATTTGTAAAATAATTTCGATTAATTAAATTTTTTGAATTTATAATTTCTTCCTTTATTTTTAAACTTAAACTTTTGTAAAAATGTTAAATTAATAATTCTGTAATTTTTTCCCCTCATATACTATCATGGAAAAATAGGACATCAACTTGCCTTTTCTATAGGTTCTTATCTAACGCTAACAGACATATATCCTCCACATAGTTTTTAAGTTTCCAATCCAGAGCCAGCCTCTGAAATGACCATTTGATACACTTATTAAAAACTTAGAAATTTTTCAATAATAGATGTAAACTAATTCATCATTTCTCAATTTTTATCAGAAGTGCATCCGACTTCTAAAATCTGTTAATGATATCTCGGACTAATTATATTAATTATAGAACTCAATCTGTGCACCAAATTAATTAAATCGAAAACTTTAACCACCTCTTTAATCTTAAAATAAACTAACCCTATGCATCATGATAAGTCGGCGTTTTTCTTTTTCTCATCAGAGCAAAGTCAGAGCTGTAAAGCTAAAAAAATGTGTGTTTTTTGTGCTCAAATTATCCATTTTGTATTTCTTTTTTAACTCGCAGAGTGCTCAGAGCACGATCTGTGAGCTCGTAAAAATTTCTCAGATTTCACAGAGTTGTCATAAAAGGAAACGTCAAATTAAGAATAAAATAATAAAAACGCTATTAAATAAAAAATCTCGTATATCAAGACATTTTGTTTTTAAGTTTTTTTTTTAAATTTTATTTTTTTAATATTAAAAAATGGAGAACGTAGATTTAGAACGTAAACAAATAATGACGTTAGAAAATAATTTGGATAAAAATTGACAATCTGTGCTCTGAGCATTTCTTTTAAATTTCAAATTTATAAAATAAATTTTGATGCAATCAAACAATAATGACGTTAGAAAATAATTTGGTTAAAAATTGACAATCTGTGCTCTGGGAATTTCTTTTTAAACACAGAACGTACGAGTTCGGATAAAATTTTAATCTGAGCATAGTTTGCTCTGAGCACTTGACATCTGCCTGAGCACTGATCTGATGATAAAAAGAAAAACGCCCAGTGTTAAATAAATATTTGATCATAAGTATCTGATTACTATACATTTTTAATAAACAAATTAATCTGCTATTCTTTTCAATTATTTTCAAGCATTTTTTAATTCAACAATTTACTTTAATATTAAAACACTTTGAAATGTAAAAGATCTACCATCAATTTTTCAGCAAATTACTTTTATATTAAAATAGTAACAAATTCCCAAGATTTACCTTCAATTTTTTATTTTATTAATTTTTGGGGGCTAGAATTACTTTAATAAAAGTAATATTGAAAAAAATATTTTTTTTTAATTTATTTAAAATGTAAATAATATCAAATATGAAATGATTATTTGAATGTTTCATTAGTGATAAGTGGTTGGTAAAATAGAGACCCAATGATTTCGAAAAAACTGTCAGTTTTATTTAAATAAGGTAAGAAAAAATTTATCAGATTAATTAAAATATTTTTAAATTAAATATTTTCCAACTAAATACAAATTCGAACTATTTATACACAATTTTAATTTTCTTTTGAAATTTAATTTATTTTTTTTTTTTATTTTAAGAAAATCTTAATTTATTATTTATCACGGAAGTTCATATCAAATACAGAATTTTTAAATGTTTTCTTTTTATTTTATGTTTTTTTCTTATTAATGTTTTTTTTTTTTTTTACCTTTTAGAGAAATTTAATAGCATCTATTAAAGATTTATTGCATCAATCTAATTTAGAACTTGCTTTAAATCAAGACAAGTCCTGATATAACATTATTGAATGTTATATTTTGTTTTTCTCATCTAATGATTGAAATCTTATGTGAGAATGAATTTTAAATATATATATATATATATAAATGCCATGTATATATATATATCACTTGCGTATAAAATAAAAAAAAAATCCTGAATAAGAAGAAAACATATTCAATTATATTCCATAATTGGGATCATCTGGCAGTATTACATTCTAACATTTTATAGAAAAAGTATATATATATATAAATAAATTGTATTTTTTTCAATTTCTTTTCCACGTTTGAACTTAAAATTGATCTGTTTTATTCGTTTTGTGGTTTGTTTTTTTTCTATTTATTTTTAATGTTTGAACAATTTAGGTACAGTATTGGACAAAAAATGGACAGCAAAGAAATAATTGATCTAAAAAATATTTAATTTAATATCAACAACTGTTGAGAGAAGTTTGATCTATCGATTGAAGAAGTTTGATCTTTTTGAATGGTGGAATCAGAAGTGAAAATATATTGTAAAGTAATCAATGTACAGAGCCTAGTTGATACCATATTAATTGTAAGGTTCTCAAACTCTTATTAAATTTTCATCTAAAAACATTTTCCAAATATAGAAATTACAGTTCAAAAGGTGAAAGTCAAAGCTGGTGATTTTCCAGTACCAGTACCAGTCAATAAAATAACAGTAACTATACTGGACAAAGTACTCAATAAAATTCAAATACTAGTATTGATACTAGAAAAAATATAAAAAGTAGTACAAATACTGGTATGTACTTGTACGCTCCAGTATATTTCCAGTATCTTATTACTGATCATTTTTTAAAAAATTTTCAAAAGCAGTGGTTTCTTTATTCAAAGTGTAAATACTAAATAAGTACTTAATAAATTCTCTCAAATACCGGATATTACTATGTATTTCTAGAAAATACTGATTTTTACTAATAAGTAATTGTTGACACTGGTAAATACTTGTTGATGATTTCAGAAAAAATGCTGGTGGGTACTAGTAGCAATATTTTTACTGACATTTTTATTTATTTTAGTATCAGTACCAGTATTTTATTTTTACTAAGCATGTGTTTCATTATCGGTACCGGTACTTGACTAAGTACTCGTACTTGAAAAACGCAAGGTCTGGCTTTCACCCTGTACCTTAATTTTCTTATAGAATAAAAAAAAATAGTTATCGAAAAATGAAATTTACCTCATTTTAAATGAAAAGAGACTCTCTGTATTCATACTTATGGTTGAAATCAGAGCAACACATCAGATTTTGTCCGGTACTGTAAAAATTTTGTGAAGGTACAAAAATACATGTTGTTTACAATTTATAAATATTTATATATATATATATATATGAAGAACTTTCCTATACTATTAATACTAAATAGTAGTTATAAGTATGCAATAGCTCATCTCTATGTAATTTGTAAAAAAAAAAACAAAAAAAAAACAAAAATAGAAAATAAAATAGAAATGATACGGCCAATAACCTCGTTTTTTTTTTCTTTCTTTTTCATTTTCATTTTCTATTTTTCTTTTTTTTTTAAATGTATCTTTCACTTTTTTCAATAGAAAAACACCTGCAAAATTTTCCATATGCCTTTTTCTATCATATATATACATATAGTTATACAAACAAACATATATACATTACAAATAAATACTATATGTGCATCTATTAATTCAATATAATTTTTAATTTTTTTTTTTTTATTTTATTTTGTTGATGAACGGAAGTAATAATTATATAGAGATCTCCATTTTTAATTTTCTTTCTAAATTCATTTTAATTTTTCTGCTTTTTTGTTTTTTACTCTATTTAAGGTTTCCATTCAATTTTATTTTAAGGTACAATTTCTTGTCCGATTAAAAGAACTTGAAATTTAAATTCAGTTTGAAGTTGTTAAAACACATCAGGTTTAAATTTTTCTGAATCAAAGAAATCTTAATGAAGTGAAACTGAGATTGTAAGGTGATGTAATGAAATTTAGATTGTCGAAAGTCTTTGGTATAAATTAGTCTTAAGAAGTTACCAAACTCTTAAATACCAAAAAATTTTGATTAAGTTAGAAGTTTTAAACTTCATATTCTACTTAAAAATAACTTAAATAAAATTTATTAAATTGCCATGGTGATCAAATATAATTTAAATATACAAATATATAATATAAACAAAATAATTAATATTGTGATTATAAATAAATAGAAAGTATTTAATTTTAGAAGCCCAAATGTCAATTAGGCAATGAACTACAATAATATTAGACAAAAATTACTATTGCCCTGGACTGACTATAAATAAATAAATACATACTCAAAAGAATATGGAATATGAATTGGCAGATTTTATTTAATAAACCTGACTAAATGATTTGAGTCCTATACTGAGAAAAAATATTTAATTATAAGCTATAGCTGATAATTTAATTTATGTCATTTTTAAAAAGCTAATTTAGAAATTTGACATTAAAATCCCCTAACTGTTAATTATTTAAGTTCGGATGAACAGCACGGTTGATAGGGCTCCCACCTAGTGAAAAAAACTTTAATCTGAATTTCCATTCGATTTAGTTTTAAATACATACGTTTACATAATAATATAAACAAATATTTTAATTGAATAATATAACTCACAGACATAGAAATACCTTATAACTCAAATACCAAATAATTCCTATACATAGAATGCAACAAATGAAATTATATCTATAAAAACCGAACTAGTCTTGCATAGATACATGTTGATACCTGTGGTACCTATGGTATCCAATCAGTTCCAACGGAGCTCAGATCCAAATCAGTTCTATAACAAAAACAAACAAAAAATTTGAGGTTTTTTCATGAATTACTTAGATCCTCTAGAACTTGAAATTTAATTAAAAGGGTCTAAAAGAACAAATTCAAAGACAACTTGGCATAACTATTATTAGATGATCACTGGTTAACAAAAGGTACAGAAGGAATTATATTTAATAATATTAGTAGAATTATTCAAGTAAATACCAGATAAATACGTCCGGTATTAATCAATTTCTTTCAAATCAATTCTAATTTAAATTTTTTCAACTACCTACTTACAGTACATATGTAATTAAAAAATATCTTTTTCAATCGTATCTGTATCTTAAAGATATTTTAATTAATCTTTAAATGCCAGAAAGAAAATGTGACACAAAAAAATTCAAATATATTACCATAAATATAATATGTATTACTATATTCATTTTAATTATTTTATTTATTTTTTTTTACAATTTTTATTGAATTTATTTGTAAAATCAACCAGCCATAAATAATTTTAAATACAGTTTACAGCATGTATAAAAAAAAAACCTAAACAATTTTTTATTTTATGTTTCCAAGAAATTAAGAAATTTCAAAAAATAATTATGGGATGACAATTTAATGATATTTTCTACTATGCAAGATCACCATAGCAACATGTTGATTGCTCTAATATTTTAATCTAATTTGTTATTTTTATGGATTTAAATAACCATTAAAGATTTATATCACCATTTATGACAGCTGGATACAATATATATATAATATATATATATATATATATATATATAAATATACATATAAAAGAAAAATAAATAATATAAATAATTACAAATTTAATGGAATAAATGAAGAGTTACTATATAGGTGAAAATTTCATGTACATTATTTTATAATGATTACCATTTATGCAATAACGGAGTTGAACTGAAAAAAAAACAAATCATAATATGTATATAATATACAAATCATCATGTATCTATAAGATACATTTTTTTGAAAGAACACAACATTGAATTCAAATTTAGTTTAAATAGTAAAATACAAAAACTTAAAATCAAAGACAGATAGAATACAATTACAAGTGTATTTCAAATACAATTTCATTCAGTTATTGAAAAAAAACAAAATTTGTCGTAGCGTTGTTTGAAACCAAAATCGTAATAATAATCGACTTAAGCGAAATTTAATCCATTTAATATGGCTGGACGGTTATTTTAATAGTCATTATGAATCGGTTGGTGGTATTATGTTACTACAATAATAAAACAAAAAAAAAAAAAATATAATTTAATACATACTTAATTATTTAATTTTTTTTGGAGTGACCATATTATTTTAAATAAAGAGGGACTGATTGATTATCAAAAAAAACATCATTATAGTTTTCAGTGAATTTTAGATTTGTTATAATATTATAATGGCATTCGATATTCGAGTCGCGAAGCAGTGAAGCAATGTCATATAACGCGTCACTTTAAAAAAAAATGGTGTTTTAATGATACTGTTTTATACGAAAGATGATAATATTTACCCCATATTTAAATTAATTAAACAAACTTCAATAATGTCAAACTTTTTTCAGTTTAAGCTTCTGATTCGATAGTCGCGTCATGAAGCTGTGAAGTTGATTGATCAAATCATGTCGCATGAAGTTCTTAAATAATATAAATATAAATGCTGATTACGAAATATGAAATATTTCTGATATTTTTATATAATTGCCATTTGCAATTCATTTATTCGAGTCCCCCCATATTTAAATTAATAAACTGTTACGTAAACAAATTTTTATAGCGATAATTTCACATTGAAAAATAAAAGTGCTCATGCGACTCGAAAATAAAAATTAATCTATTTACCGCCTTTCCGCAATTACTCACAATTCAGTTATAAGAATGGCGTAATGATAAGTATGACGTTCTTCAAGTAATTAATTGGCGTAAATACTTTACATTTAAAAATATTCATTCTATTTAAATGTCAAAGTGACGCGATCAATATAATAGTACATTTTAGATTATGTTAGAAATTTCTGCACGTGCTTTGTAAAATCACTGCTTTTTTATACCACTATAATTTAAAAAAGATTAGAACAAATGGTTACCTAAAATATCATATTCTTATATTATGTGAAAGAATGTCAAGATTGTAATTCTACTCAATTTTTTTTTTTTTTTAATATTATTTTGTAGAACATAATTTTTTTCAACTTATTAAAAGGTTAAATTTTTTTTTTTTAATCCAATTTTATAGATGATTACATAGCTTAAATTCTAGTCTACGTTAGATATTATGACAATTCTATGTTTTGTTTTGTTTTCAATACTAAATTCTTAAAATACAGTAGAATTATTTCAAACATTATCTACAATGTAACTTTCATTACGCTGTCATTATTGTCTTAGAAACGCTTTTAATATGAAGCTATTTGTCAAACTAAAGTAGACGTAAACAATAGACGTTTTAGAACAGAATCTTACAATAAACTTAAAACCATTTAAAAATGAAATTATTGAATTAAGAATATAAATATATAATATGTAGAAATCTAAAAGGTTTTAAATCTATGTTAGCCAAAGAAAACTGAAGTGAAAACTTAGCAATGTCAAAGGCAAATTTACATAATTTCAAAAAACCGTTAGTATCATTAATATATTAATTAAAACATTAACTGACCAGCAATTCATTCAACAAACCATACCAATATAAAATAATATCCACAGCAATTTAAAGCAATAGGTTAAACCGTTACACTAACCGCGAAATTATTTTGATATTTCAACAAAAGTCTATTACAAGGTTCCTATACAGGTAAAATCGTTATCATAACTGCCAAATATTTTTTTTTATTTTAAAAGTCAATTACAAAGTTCCTATGCATGTGTATTAGGTTCAATTTATCGGAGTTTTACTGTTTAATTTACTTACAGAACCATAACAAAGCAAAAATACACATAATTATGAAAAATTGTGCAAAATATAATTTTTCAATTTTTTTTTTAATTTTCTTATAATTTATAGTTAATAGAATTAAATTAAAAAATTATGTATTTTTTTACACTTGTAGAATTTGTAAAAAAAAAAAATACTTCATTGTGTTCAACTGTGACCAAAAAAAAAATTTAATTATATAAGATTATTTAGTTTATTATTAGATTTACCTTAATAACTTAAATATAGGTACTTACTTATAAGTTATAACAAAACTGCCATAGTTCTGATTTTTTTATATATTTGACTTCCTATAAAAAAATTTATTAATTTTTAACTAAATATTAAAACAAAAATTTAAAATTCAAATACAAAGCAAAAAAATATTTTTAATTTCCGTCTTATCAATTCCGAATCAATTAAAATAAAAAAAAATATAATCTAATAAAAATATATATGAAATACCAAACTAAATTTAATTAAAAACTCATTAGTTATTCTTCAAAATTTTTTTTATCTTCTCTATTGAGTCTATTGACTCTATTGTATTCAGAGTACATTAAAAGTCTTGATAGTTCTATGAAATTTTTATGAATGGACACCATATTTGAATTTTAAAAATTTTATAATTTCATATAAATTGAATTTTTCTATAGAATTTCAATAATTTTTATTAGAAATTGATTTTTTATGTTATTTACTTGATTTTTCGTTTATACGTTTTTTTAAATTCTGAATTAATTAATAAAAATTCGAGGCGCCGATGATGTAGTGGGTAGTGGTTTTGGCTTATTGACCGAAGGAAAACAGTTTCGATTCCCTTACAGGTTATAAAATAAAAAAATTACAGAAAAATAATTTGGGATGAAAAGCGGATTGCAAGGCCTGGGTGTTAAAATGGGATATGCTATATTTATAATAATCATAATAATTAATTGAATGACGTCATAGTTTTGCCTAGGAAAAATCTGCGGTAATTTATCATAAGAACGAAAAGAAGGAAAGGATGAAAATGCCGAATGGGCGATATGACAAAAGGAGTCAAAAGTGCCCGGATTAAAAACTGCCCGGAGAAAAGTCACAACAAAAAAAGACATAAGTCTTTGAAGTTATAGACCCAAATATTAGAATCAAATATTTTCCATCCTTAATATAGGTTGGAACTTTATAAGTTCTAAGTATTGACAAAACAATTGAGAGCAACAATATAAATTAACCTCTAACATCTCTTTTCCCTCCCACTTCCAAATTGGTCTAACATCAATATAAAGGAACCCTCTTTTTGTATTTTAACTGTCTTAAAATGTTTGACTTTAAATTAAAATTACAGAAATTTCCGCTTCTGTCCCGGTATATCACAACACAATTATTTATTAGCAAACAGAAACCGAATCTTTTATAAAATATAAAAATATTTGAAAAAAAAAACAATTCTTATTTTTTATTTTTTTAATGCACTTTTTATTAAAAAAAAATTTTAACGGTTTCCCGCAAACTTTAATTGAAATTTGATCTTCAAATATCAATATATTATTTTTTTTATTTGCTACAAGTATATGAATATACAAAGTTATATACATAAAAACCGCTCTGCGGTTTTTAATCATTATTTCTATAGATTTTCTCGTATTCATTTTATGATCAAAAGTTACACCTACAGTCAACAAATCTCAAAGTAAACAACGACAACTTAATTTCACAGTTTTTTTTATTTGCTGTTTTGCGACGAAGTTTTTTTTTTCTAAAACTCAAACACGTGTATGCACATTTTTTTTTTTGAAAAAATCAAAGAAAATAAACAAAAAAAAATTCAATTTATTTAAAAAAAAAATAATGTGTTGATTTATTTAATTAACCCTTGAGTTACGGAAGACGTAAATTATAAACAATGTCTTTGAATGTCATTTTCGAGTATAAATGGTATCAACTTATATTTTTAAACAAAATTTATTAAGATTATTTTTGCATATACAAAAATATATACAAGCCTCTTTCGAACCCTTACACTAATACCAAACCATAAACCCTTTTCCGAACTTTAACTTCCCTGATCTTAAATTTCAGATTTACAGCCATTAAATTAGATTATAACTCCACTATTAAACTCGGTTATAACTCAAAATTATAATTCGACTAGAACTTTGCGTTGTACAATAAAGGTCCGTTTATGTTTGGGCTTTGATAAATGATAAGGGTGTAGATAAGAGCATAGCGTAAAATATTAATATTGTTTATCGATGATAAAAGCGATGCTCAAATATAAACACCTCTATTTAAATCACGTATATACTTCTCTACTATATGCTCTTATCGACGCTCTTATCACTAATCGCAGCTCCAACATAAACACACTCTTACACAAGAAAGATAGAATTACATGAAAACTTATTTATAGATTGTGGACGCGTAAACAAGAAGTGAGCGATGAGAAAAAACGCAAAAATCTTAATCGCTTGCAGAAAAAGCGCTTTCACTAAGAAGTCAAATTTATTGAGTTCTAGGAAATTTTTTGTAAGTCTTTCAATTTCTTAATATCACAATAATCCAACAAGTCTTGTTGTTACGAAAATTACATTAAAATTGGAATACATACTCGGCTTGCTGACAATATTACTATTTTACAACTGCAAATAATGCGAAATGTTAAATTACATTTAACGTAACATATTTTGAAAGTCAGCTTTCATAGGGTTAAATAGTAATATTTCAATTTTTTTATTTTTTTTTAATAGTATATAAAATTAAAAATGTCAACAGATAAAATGAAAAAAAAAAACTTAACAAAATAATAAGAAAAAGTTCGCGTTCAATATTGTATTCCATTTTATGTTTACCTATACAAATTATTGATGAGCGTTCATATTGTGACAAGCGATTCACATTTACTGTACAAACAAACACAATACCTACAGACACACAGCATATTATATAACTAGTAGTTATTATTGATTGTGAATTTATTAGGTTGATTGGTGTATGCATTTTAAAGTTGGCAATACCCATATACCCATTTATTTAAATTTATATTTTCTTTTTTTACAGTGGCCGGATTCGGTCAAGACAAAAACAAAATTAAAATAACAGTTTTCTATAATTTAAGTGGCGGCGGCGGTGACGTTTAATCAAAGTTTTATTGAAAAAATGCAGCAAAATTTAATAATATTTATTATAAATATTAATTTATTTTTTTTTAATTAAATAACTTAAAAAAAACTTTCGATTTTATTATTTTATAAAAAATAATCAAAGAATTAAATAAAATTAAATAATTTAAGTTAACTGATTTTCTTTAATTTTTGTTTTTTACCTACAGATTCAAGACCAAATACAGTTTAAATTAAAGTCAGTTGGATGACAGTTACCAGAGTTAATTTAATGAAGAAAAATTTAAGAAAAAAGTCAAAGTTAAGGTTAATAAAATTAATTAAAAAATAAGAGGCGGTGAATATTAACAAAAATTAAAAGTTATTATAAACTTTTTAAAAAAAAACAATAATTTTGTAAATTAAAAACATGTTTTAAACATGATTCTGAAATAATAATGTTATAACGTGTGAAAATTAAACTGTTATATAGTACTTTAGTAAAATTTTATATTCTGCGGGAATGTAATTAATTAATTTTTACATAATAACCTTTTAAAATTGAATTCAATTATAATTTAATAATAAAAATGAATAAATTTTGAATTTTTAAAGTATTAATTTTGGATTTTAAAGTATACCAAAAATTGGTAACTTGATAGTTAATTAAGTAACAGAATATTGGCATTGATTTTAATAACAAAATTTATTTGGGAGTTATTTAACCTTAAAGACTTTTTAAATGTAATGAAAACATTAAAGTCATGATTTTCCATTTCCACTTTAAGAAAGAGAACAAAACAAAAGGGCACTTTTATATATACTCGTATAGTTCGTTTTTTCCAGGTCAGTTAAATTAAAAAAACTATTTTTTAAAATATTCAAATGAAACCTAGTTTAAAGAAAATCTGGACCAAAGGTAATGCGACCATGGAATGTTAAACAAAGTCAAGACAGTGGGTACTGGTTTAATGCTCTGAGGGTAATAAAAAATTGTCTTAGAAAAACCTTCGTATAAAATGAATGTTCAAATGGCCATATAGACTTAAAAACCTTTAATTAAAAAATGATAACGGTATTTCCTGCAAAGAAGTAAAATTCTAAAACACAACTTTTAGGGAAAAGTTTCTATATTTGAAAATTTAAGTTTCATTAAGAAGAACAACTAATCACACTCTTACATTATAATTCACGTAAAAAAGAAATTATATCCGCCTACTAGGTTTCGAGAAATGGGGAATTTTAATTTTTTTGTGTTTAAGGAAAATTTATTTTCAACAGAACTTTATTTTTTGGTTTTTGTGATTAAAGTTCTAAAAAGAACGTTTTAAAAATTTAATTCGCATAAAGTTCTTGGACGTCATTTGAAACCGGAGCAATGTTTTCTTTGTTCCGAAATTTTTATTTTATTTCGTTCTGGAGCCCTGATACAAATGTTGAAAAAGTCACATTCAAACTTTTTATTGCACAACGATTTATTTTTTTATTTTAAGTGCAATTTTTCTATTAAAGATAGAATCATATACTTATTTAGAATGTATATTAAAATATATTGATAATAGAACAATTTAATACTCAGTTTAAACAAGTCAGTTTATTCTTAAAAAAAAACTGCTAGACAACCTTTTAAACATACTATTAATAAATGATTTTTCTACTTTTTAAGCATCTAATTTACCTACCAATGTACCAATGTAGTTAAATTAGAAAAGAAGATGTAATTTAATATTTTATTCTATATAGATAACAATCGGATGTATCAATTGAACATGATTTTTATAGACTGTGCAAAACTGGAGCAATAAAATCTATTTTATTAACCTTCTCCATAAAAATAAACACTTATATAGTAATCAAAATAGTCACAAGGTTTATTTTATTTTCAAATATAGTAATAAATTATTCATATATAGCACTGCTTTTTTTATTAGCTTGTCTGACACTCAATTTGATAATTTAACATTAGATATTTGTACAGATATTTTTAATATTTAAAATCATAAAATAAATCTTCCTTCTATAAATGGTTTTGAAATTTTTGAAATTTTTTTCTTTTAAATAGATACTATTAACATGCGATCAAAAATTGAGTATAGTAGATAAAATGAAAATATGGGCTGGTTAAACTTTACAAAGTTACCTCAATTGGACAAATTCAAAATTTTGTCTAGCACAGCTGACGCACAAGTCAGATTCAGGCAATGACACTTGTTCTATTGCATTGAAGTCAAATACGCTTCTCTTCACATTTTTCAACGCAACTTTAGAGAGGTAGCCAGTATCATCTTCTATACTATAAGAATTCCTAGATACCTAGATTTAGAACTGATTATGGAACCTGATTTATTGTATTTTCTTTCTTTACAACTCCCCCGAAGGGCATAGGGCCTCCCCTAAAGCCTTTCCACCTGTTTCTATTGTGACCACTATTTGTTGAATTTTACTCTCTCATTCAATACTGTTCTTTTCCAAATATTTCTGGGTCTGGTTTTATTTCTTGTTCCTTGGCGTTGTCAATCCGAGGCTTCTCTGGCTATTATATTTTCGCCTGATTATATGCCCGATTCATTTGAAATTTTTCTTCATATTTGGATTTCAATAAGATCTTCCAGCACATACTTCAGAGTTGACTTTTGGATATACGGTTTGGCCAGAATATTCAATTGGATATTCTGTTTGGCAGATTATTCGGAAGCATTTGTATACGAAGGCCTGTAACTTGTTAGTAAGTCTACTAGTGGTTAACCAGGTTTCACCTCCATATAACAGTACTGATTTGACACAGACGTTGAAAATATGAGAGGATTTCAATTTCAGAATTTTCTTAATCTGTCAAATATTGCTCTTGCTTTTCTTAGTCTGTTATCTATGACTTTCACGGTTCTTCCGTCAGTGCCAATGATGATGCCTACATATTCGAAACTATCTACATTTTCAATTGGTGTAATATTTCCAGATCCATGTCTCCATTTTACAATTTATGTGGATTTAAAAAGAGCTCATATAAGTTCGTTTCCAGAGTCATTATCGGATCTCCGTTTCCATTCTCCTTTTTCTCTCTTTCTAACTTTATCCAAAGTCTAAACATATATATTTATCTTCATATTTATGTACAAACAAATTTTCTAGAGTATGAAAAAAATATTGAAACCATTTACTTTAAATCCGGAACAATAAATTGCCATTATTTTTTTTTATAATTGAAAATTATCAATAGATTCAAATCAATGGTAACAATCTACTATCGTATCTGATTATTTACGATTTTGTTAAATATTAAATTTCAAAAAAAAAAGTCAATTTATAATTTCATACCAATTTTCCAAAAAAAAAATCAATATTTTATCAAAATAAATATAAATTTTTAATTGAACCCTCACCTTGCCATACGATCATAGCACAGGAAATCAAAGTAAAACACCAGAAAGTAACTCTAAAACAAAGTATATGAAAGCAAAATTCAAAATACCTTCTATATAAATATTCGCCTCTACTCTATAAGGAAACAACTAAAAATCTAAAATTGTAAAGCTATAACTAACAAAAAAAAAACAAAATAATAATAATAATACTAAATGAATGTTATTACCTTAAAATGGTCAAAGTTTTGGCACCTTTTACTTTCATTTTTTATTACTGTCATACCATTAGATTAATCAGATCCCGATTTGTTAAAAACTTTAAAACTATAAAAGTAGAAAAAAATCCAAGTAAAATTTTTACTTAAATTTATAACATACGCCAGACATAAACTTACGTATGTATGTACATAAATACAGTGAGTCTATGCAGTTAAAATGTTATTAACAAACTTGTGTGTATGCCAGTTTACATGGATGCAATTTTTTGAAAGTGAAATTTTTTATTTTGCGCTTGTTTATATTTTTGCTATGCTGCCTATTAAAACATTTTCACTGGTTTTTTTTTTTTTTTTTATTTTTTGTTTAAAAAAGAAAATAATAGTTAAGTAATGATATAAGTTAAAATTGAACAGGTTGAATATACCACGTACATAATATCTGATATTTAAAAAAAAAAAAAAAAACAGTGGCTCTCAATATTTTTGATATGATAAGAAAACTTTGATACATGAATTTCTTTCTTTTTTATTAACCCTTAATTGCTGCCTAAAATTTTTTCATTATGAAATTTGTAAGCTTTAAGCGCGTTGACTAGTGCCTCAACAACTTTATAATAATCCGCCAGGTTGGAACTTAATTTAATTTATTATACATTATAAATAATTCACTTAAGTTTAGAAATTTAGGCAAAGAGCCGATGCCATTATTTTTAATATCAATATAATTTTGAATCTAACTGCAAAATCCCATATAATTTTTTTAAATGCATATTTCAAAAAAAGGTTATAGCGTCTGGCAAATATTTTTAATTTTTTTATATATGTATACACGCTAATAATTAGTTTATATAAATTTAAAAAATTCCCTCTAACCCTTTGTTTGAGGAAGGAACTTTTGCAGCGCTCAAAAACATTAAAAGTTCTAGGAATCGAATTAAAAAAAAAACTGTCGAAGTTAAATCATATTTTTAGTATAGTTAAAGATGCAATTAAATTTTTGGGGTTTTTTGGGGTTCAACTGTGGAAAATACTTAACTTCATTTGATCACCTAAAAATCTTTTAAATTCAATTTTTAAGGTAGAAATGGGGTATAATGTATACATATTTCGGCTGGAGATTTTCAAACAGTGTTGGATGATCTTTATAGATGATAATTTTACATTCCTTAAACGGTTGTTATTTTGTTAAAACGTCTTTGGTTGATTTTGGCACATTTCTATTTATGGTATATTCCAAAATTTGTTTTAAGTCCATAGGCAAGGTTCGTTTGCATAGAGTTCAGCACTAGCCAAATGTACATCTTGCAGTTGTCTTTGATGACTCTCGATACCTTAGGACAACCCTCATAAAAAACTGCACTGAAACTAAATAGATGCATATCACCTGCGTTTCGCATAGTGTAACGCAAACAAAATTGTAAGCTATTAATACCAATTATCGAATTAAAATTTAGAACCACTGTATATTTCAAAAAAAGGAAAGTGAAAGATTTAAAAAAAAAAAGAAAATTTAATAAGAAAAAATATTTTTTAAATAATGTTCCTGCAATTTTATACTAGACTTAATAAAAAGTGAAGTTTAAAAATGAATCAGGAAAAAAAAAACATTTTAAAGTTAAACCACTTACAGACTTTGATACAAATTTTTTTTTACACTATTAATTAATGCTATTTTTTTTGTAGTTCACTTTCTATTAAAAATTTAATCGAATCTTTTAAGAGTATAGGCATTAAAGATTTTTCTAATTTAATTTCTTAAATATTATAATTTTTGCATATTTTAAAACTTGATTAATTTTTTTTAGTCCAATAGACTAATGGAGTATTAAAAAAAAAAAAAAATTTAAATAAAAATGAAAAACTAAATTTGTCTGGTCAGACAACATAGTTTCATACCAACCAAGTGTGTATATATTTTATTGTATCCCGAGGCGATAATGAATTAAAGTTAAAATCAAATGAAAACGAAAAGAAAAATTAAATTGTAAATCTCTTTTGCTTGTGGAATTTTTTTTCTAGCTTTTCATTTTGTTTTTGGATTTTAATGAAAATTTAAATAAGTGTTATGGAATAAATTTTTTAAATAGAAAACCACGTGTGAAAATTGCGCGCAAATAATTGCAAATATAAAAGTAAAAAGAATTTAAAAAAATTGTAGTACTTTGTTTCGGAGCATAGGTTTAAAGGTTTTTTATGTAAAGTCTTACAAAATCTTCGGTAAAACGAGAGGGGTCATTCTCCCAGCATCCTTTTTTAGCATAAAGTATTGTTTAAAATTAAAAATACAATTAATTTGTCCGTCTAATGTGCTCAAATAAGAATAACGACAAATCCTCAAATTCTGGAAATCAGAATAACGGTAAATGCTTAAAGCAAAATTTTCCTGAGTCATATCATACTAATTAAAACTTTCTTAATAGAAATGGGTCATTCTTCATGGCATTCAACTTTTAGACCTTCTTCGGTTTAGATAAGAGTCTTCTGGGACCCATTTTCTATAATTTCCATTTCTAGAATGTGATTCCAGCTTAATGATTAAATAATGTCTTCTTAAAAGTTATCCCAAAAGTTATTTTACTATTGATTTTCAAGAGGCATTTAAATATCTTTCAAATTAAGTTTTAAGCATATTTGATCATATTCGTATCAATATGATTTCCACTTTTTTAACAAAAGAATTTCGCTTGAAATTTTATGAATCTACAGTTTAGCAGAAACGTTTCTAACCTTTTGGTTAAAAAAGGAATTACTATATTGAATATAATTGCTGTCTCCCAATTCAGATGTTCAGTAATTCTGAGAATCATATTAATATTAAAACTGTAGATATAAATTTTCAAATCAAAATTATAATTTTTTTATCTGATATACAGCACGAGCTTTCATTAGATATCTACTATTAACATCTACTGTACCTATTAGCAGGCCATAACAGAGGGTGGGCCATGAGGGCCATTTGGCTCAGGCCCCGAGTTGTGAAAGGGCCTCTATTTATTTCCTTATTGTGTCACAGTAGATGCGGAAAAATTAAGTTGAAATATTATTTTGAGTATTAATTTATTTTATTTTAACCAAAGATTTATAAAATATAACGATACAAAAGTTATAGTAAAAATTTCAAGTTATTGTTATATATGTATGTATAAAACTTTTTTACGTAGCAGGCCAATTGCATAAAAAAGAATATTTAATTTTCAATTATTAAAAATTTAACTATATTTCCTATTCAGTACAGTTTTAATTTTCCTATTGAGTATAGCTTTTGGTTCCGTACTATAAATTTTAGTGATTATAAAATTAGTGTTTTTTTTTATTGTTTAGTGATATTTGTAATCTCTAAGTTTAAATGGAGTTAATATTAAAAATAGTTCTATTTAATTCATAAGTAATTAATTTTAGGAATATAATGAAAAGAACATATCCGAGTGGCGAAAGCAAGAAACGACAGAAAAAAGAACAAGAAAAAGCCAAGCAAAGTCTGCCACGATTAACGAAATTCTTTAATAAAAAAAACATCACTGAACAGATTATCAATCAAACAGTCAATCCTGAAAATGAAACTACTCATGCTATTTCACAAATGGCAAATGTTATTGCTGATGTTGATGCTCAAATTTCGGTGGTTGAAAGTATAACTTCAGAACCAATAAAAGATTCTTTGTCACCATTACAGATAATTGATGCAAACATGGAAGAAAATTACGTGTCATCTAATTTACCCAATGTCCAAGGAATTGAAGCAATAACTTCAATACCTGTTTTCAACGATGACGTCGCCTTGCTTAACAAGAAAAATATAATGCAAATGGAAGATTTTTTGAAAATTGAACATTTTAAAATACCTAAAAACATCCCAAATGATGCTGAAAACAATAAATTTCCATATCGTCTGACGAAGAAGGTTGCGGAACCCAGTTTCAGTGTGTTGAAAAGGGTTAAAAATTTTAACAGATCTGCAATGAGCCAAAAACGGTTGAATGGGCTATCAAGTTTACATATAAATTCAGATATTGCACGAAATATTGATTTTTCAACTATTATAAAAGATTTTGCTACAACTAAGGCTCGAAAAGCTTATTTGTAATTTAATTATTAATTTCATACTTTTTAAATAAATTAAAATAATAAAAGAACAATGTAAATTTGTTTTTTTTTACTCAAACAAGAGGCCCCATATTTTTTATTTTCCTGGGCCCATCTCACCTCTGCAAGGCCCTGCCTATTAGTTACATTGTAATGTCTTCAATTTAAAAAAAAAAAGTAACTAACTTTAGTATTAAAGTAAAAATTCCAATATTTAAACTATATTTAAATAGAAGATATGTATACAAGATAAGTATAAATTTATTTGCAATTAGTAAATATTGTACGTATATTATAAACAAGAGAGTGTTATTTTTTGACTGCGAGGGTCTACTAAAGAAACACAGCACATTTTATTTTAAGCGTGGTCGGTTTGATTCAATAGAAAATATGTAAACTTTCAACTTTTATTTATTTTTGATTTTTATTTTAATTTTTGATTTTTTGTTTTTTAAATTCATCTGTAGATACACGATAAATTGTATATTATTAATATATACCTATGATTTACGTAATTTAAATATTAAAAAAAAAAATTCAACATTTTTAAATGCAGATGGAGTATTTTTATGAAGTGTCTTTTTTTTTGGGTACTTTTTTTTGACACAATTTTCAACTTGAAGCACAAGAATGTTTGGTCTTCTATAAGTTTTACTTTTAAAATCCATTAAAAAAAAAATGAGTGAAGTGGCTATAACTTGTATATTAGGAAATATCTTAAAGATATTTTTTTTTTTTTGCCTATAAGATATTATTTCCTAATACTTAAATAGTCAGTCATTTAGTCTAAGATATTGAGGTATATATATATACAATGTACTTATATATGAATTCATATATACTTATATGGTTAAAGGTATGCAAGTATTTAAACATTCGAACTTTTAAAAAAAAAAACTTTAGTTTATTTTAAAGAAATTTTGTATCTATATTTGGTCAACGCGTAATTTTAAGGTGGTTAAATCGATCATTAGACATTGGTTACTGCGATTTTGGGAAGTATTAATTGAATGTTATTACTTTTAATATAAATATATATATATTTTTTTAAATCAAGTATTTGACATTTAGGAATTTTATTTTTTGCAATCAATTAATGAATTTTGATTTATTTGAAATTATAACGAACAGAAGTTGTTAAATAATAGTAGTATTTAGTACTTAAGTTATTAAATTATATGTTTTTATTTTATTAATAACTAATATGGAATTTTTAAATTAAATTTTTGAATTGGTATATAGTTAACAAGTATTATAAATTGTTATATGTTTATAACAAGATTAAGTTATATTTTGTTCAGAAGTGATTTGTGTCACAATTCACAAAAAAATTTTATGTTCACTAAAAAATTTTATAAAATTTTTTTTTTTTTTAATTTAAAACTTGTTTTTTTAATTGTAAATATTTATATAAAGAATTTACTAAATTTGGTTAAAGAATTAATGTCCAAGTTCCTTAATGAAATTAGATTGAATAACTTTTTTTAATGATCATTTAATTTTACAAAGTAACATGTATTATGTTTAATTATAATTTTAATCTTTTGAAAAGCTTAAATCTTCAGAAAACCACTCAGTTATTTCAAACCTTTTTAATATTTGCTAGATATTGATGCCTCCCAAAACCTTATACAAATAAATTAGAGCCCAAAAATTAATAAGATACTTCATATATTGAAATATGTTACATAAAGCAATTCGAATGCTGGATCGATATACAACAATATTATAAATTTCAAATTTTTATATTCTGTGCATTCTCTCTATACTGCAAGCCGTGGTAATAAGAGAAAATTATGCCTCTCAAAACCTTAGAAAATAAATTAGAGCTAAAAAATTAATACACTTTTTATTCAAAAATTGTACCTAAAGCAGTTCGAATGCTGGATCAATATGTAACAATATTATGAATTTCCAATTTTTATAGTCTGTGCAATGACCCTAGACTACAAGCCGGGGCAATAAAAGCAAATTATGCCTCTCAAAACCTTAGGAAAATAAATTAGAGCTCAGAAAATTATTAAGACACTTTATATTCAAAAATTTTACCCAAAGCAATTTGAATTCTGCATCAATATACAACAATATCATGTACTTCCAATTTTTATTGTCTGTGCAATGTCTATATACTACAAGCCGTGGCAATAAGAGCAAATTTGAAAAAAGGAAGCTTATTTTGTTTGTATAAACTTTGTTTGTGACTTAGATATCAAGTCTGTATCAATCTATCTTAGAATTAAAATAGTCTGGCAAATTTTGAATTGAAATAAAACCAATTGGCTCAAAATTATGTTAGAGATTTTTAAGTTTCCTCCCAATTATATTTATAATGATCACTGTTAAGGTAAGAATTCTGTTTTCCAACTTACTTCCGTTGTGTGACAAACGTTCTGATATTCGTAAATTTTATTTGACATTTTAAAAATGTACCAAATTGGAAATATTAAATTGAGTGCAAATATTGTGTTCGAATATAAACTAATAACTCATAAAACTAATTAAAATTGCAAGTTTTTTTTTTTTATTAAATTTTAACAAAATTCTTTCAATTTTTCAAATTTTTGTCCATACTAATTGTAAAAAATTCCAAATTCTTGTCCTATTAATTTATATATTAAAAAACTTGTTTCAGTAATAGATTAAAAAAAAAAAATAAAAATATCTAAAATTAAAATAAAAACCAAAATAAAATTAAAAAAGCGATTAATAATCTTTAAGGAATTTTCGATATAAATTTCGATAGTTAAAAAATCAAACAAAATTTTTGAAACACGTCATAAGCAATTAAAAATTTAAAAAAAAAAAAATTGAAACTATAAATTTTAACACGAACTTAAATAAAGTTATTAATATTAAAAATAAGCACGTAAAATTGTAACATTTATTGTAAATAACAGTAAATTATTTCTTAACACTTGATTTTTTGAAAAAATCGAAAAATTTCGACTATTTAACAGAATTTTTAATAAATGATTCCTAAAAATATGCAATTTTTTATGCATATAATTTTGAAAGTTGATATAAATTTTTGGGGATGGTGGATGGTTTGGGATAGGACTAAAATCTTATGTTTTATGATAGGGCTTGGGATTCAAGTTCCAAGTGCTTTGGGCAAGAAAATCGAATTATTAATTATTAAATAATCTAAAATTTCGATTATTCAAAAAATATTTAGATAAATTACTCCTAAAAATATGCAATTTTATATGCACACAATTTTGAAACTAGATATGAATTTTTGGGAGTGGCGGATGATTTGAGGGAGGACTAAAATCTTATGTTTTATGATAGGGCTTGGGATTCAAGTTCCAAGTCTTCTGGGTATAAATTGAAAATTGTTGTATAATACATAATTGTATAGCGTTCGTTCTATCTATAATGACAGATAATGTCAGACCCCTTAAGCACAATGAGCGTAGCCAAGAATGTTGAAATACCATTTGGAAAATTAAACATAAGCACATTGTACCATCAGACTATAATAAACTTAAAAATAATTTTAATCATTTCGTAAGTAAAAAGTTTACTTTTTCAATAGTGAAATAAAAGCTTTATAAAAAAATTGCTACTAGCTTTTTTATTAAGTAGTTAAATATTTATAATAATATTTCTGTGGAAAATATCCAAAACTTGATAACCGCAAAATTACAGTTTTTCAATAAACGTGTTTGAAAATTTTTAAAAATATTTTGTGACACAAAATGTTTATTTAAAACATTATTAATAACCATAAAATAACTTGCTGTTGGTTTTGTAATTATAGATTTTTGGAATTGATGTTTTGTTCTTTTTTTAAGTTGATTTAGCTATTTTACTAGAAGAGCAAGAAGGTGAGAAATCATGTTTTGGCAAATTATGAAAATTATCTTCCCATCTTAAGTCTCCCATCTTATAAACTTTTGAGGGATTTTTAATTAAATAAACGCTTATTTATTTTTGGCAGTGCAAAGATTTGATGTTAAACAGTCCACTTCAAATGTTATCTCAAAAAGGGAAAAATTACGCTTATCAAGTTTTGGATATTTTCCACAGATTTATAAGTATATTAACTTAAAATCAAGTTAAATCGTTTAAATAATGCTTAAGTAAATACTAGATCTAAGAGGGAGAAGTGAGATCAAAAACTAGGAATTCTAGTCTAAGATTTGCCGGAAATTTTTTTATATGAAATTTTTTAATAAAATAGGTACGAGTTTTTTAAAATAAAAAATTTTATATCTTAAAATTCTTTGATTAAGGGTTTTGTAAATTTTAATAATATAAATGAATGTTTGGTTCAAGTTAGTTAATATTATAATTTAAGATTTTGATTAATCAAATGTTTTTTCCTCAAAAGCAAAACAAAATTTGTAGTTTTTTTTTACTGTAACCTGTTATTAAAAAAAATCATAAAAGGTGTTTTATTTGTCAAGTTAAGGCAAATTCAAGTTAATAAAAATGTTAACGATTCCAAAATGTTTAATTTTCAAAATTTAATATTTTGTGAGTGATGGAATTCGATGCTAAAATGATGGTTTGTTAATAATATTAAACTATAATAATATAGTAACAGTGTATATAACAATATAAGAAAAATTTATATCTTTATTAAAAGCGTATAATTAAAAAAAAAATGCGGAATTATAAAATTTGAAAATAGCTTAGTATAGCTGCTGAGTATAATTTTTTATAATTATACATGTTATAAGTACATATGATAGTAATTAGTGAACAAATCAGATATGTAGATTTAATTAAAAACTAAACGAGTGGCCACTCTTATTAAATTCGTTAACACATGATTAAAGTGTTATGAAAGGATCTAAAGATTAATGTGTTATTAGATAACTTAAAAGATCTTATTCTTTTTACTCATGATTTCACATCCCATATTTTGTAGGCTTATTTTCAAGCTCATAGTTTTTAAAATTATCATATTGTGTCTATTCTAAGAATTTGGTGACCGTCAATTCGGTATTCAACTTTTAAAGTAAGTATTCATATTTTTAAAATAAAATTGTATACTCTTTTTAATACCCAAACTTCTTTTTTAAAAAAAAAGTAGTAAAGAATACCTCAACTTAAGAATTTTTATTATTTTCTAATAACCTAAGCTCAAATCTACTCAAATTTACTCAAATCTACTCTAATATATTAAAAACTACTCTAATCTACTCAAATTTACTCTAATTTTGGACATGGATTAATAAATTTCAAGTCTGTTAATAGAGTCAACTCAATTGTCAAATATCAACATGAATTTTGAATTTAAAGTCAATCGGTCAAACCGTTTCTATTTTAAACCAAGGTAACGAAAAAAATTTTAAAAAGTTGTTGGGCCGAAATGGGTTAATGGAATTCGAACTCAATTTTTTTTAAAACTTTTTTTTGGGTCAAAGCAGTATTTCGCAAATTAGGAGGTAAGTCGCTTCCGAATTGTTTTTTGACCAATCGTCGTGCCGATATGGGTTAACAATTTCTAATTCAATTAATAGATTTTATTTAGGTGACATTAGGAAATACATTACATTTAACAATGTTCACAGGTGATACAAGTTGAATTTAATGAAAGTGATTGGTAACCGCAATTTGAATTATGTTAATTAGTGATGCACGTGGGATTTAACATGTCAAACCTAAAGTTTATATATATATGTAGTATGTACCTATAACACAAAACTAACAACTTTTATGTGAAATCAGTAAATATTTATAAGTTTCATTTTAAATCTTAAAATCAGTTTCTATTTTTGATGATCTGAACTTTTTAACAGTTTTTATATGAAATTTATGTTTGTCGACCTTTTTTTTGTACAAAATTTTTTAATTAAGTTATTAAAAAATATAAACTTTCTTATTATAATTAACGCTTAAAAGCTTTTTTTTAGGTGCACATAAAGTTTTTTTTTTTAAATATTTTTGACCTTTTGTAATTAAAATTTTAAAAAACTTTGCACTATCTATTTTTTAAATTAATTAATTTAAATTAATATGTAGAATTTTTTTAACTGATATTAAATCATTTTTTTTGGAGTAATATTAAAAAATAAATAAAATCACTTATGAAAAAAGAATGTTAAAAAAAATTTTGTAAGTTACTTTTAAAAAAATGGTCTGTTCATTAGAATAAAAGATTAATGGGAAATGTTTTAATGAGTCTAATAATCCCATGTTACATGAGTTTTATTATAAGTTTTACTTTTAAATTTTTAATAATATATAATTTTTTTTTAAGATTATTTTTTTTAATTTCAATTTTACTTTTATTTTTTTTTTATATTTTCTAGTTCTTATTATTAATAATAATTACACAGCATTATCACATTACAATGAATTCGGTTCCACTCTATGAATTTTTAAAATTACTTAATATAAAAAAATTCTATAATCAGTTTTTTGTTCATATATTTTCTTGAAAACATTAATTATGTAAAAAAAAAAATATGGAAAAATATGAAATTAAAGTTAAGAATTTATACAATTCCAAATTATTCTGATACATATAATATAAATATAACATTAAGTTTAGCAGATATTAGGAGGTACTAGTATACTCAACATGTGTTTAAAGTTTCTTTAAAATAAAAATTATAAAAATTTTTGAAAATGTATTTGTCAGTTTCTGAAATACTTCCTAGTTAACTTAACTTTTCTAAAAGTTTTTCAATTTTGAGATTTCATTCCATTATTACTAAATAATATATATAATTTATCCTAAAATAAGCTAAAATGACTTAAATAATTATTTCATACTTTTCTACAATTATGCTAAATTATGCCAAAATAGTTTAATATGCCAAATAAATAAAATGCACCAAATAATTCTAAATTGTATTTATACCTAATAAAGGTATATGCTAATACAAGTTAAAATGGCTAAAGTAATAATTTCCTACTTTATGCTAAATTATGTCAAAAAAATGCCAAAAAATTTACTAAATGGTTCTAAACTGTCAAAAAAGCTATAATGACTAGTGTTTTAATTTCTTATTTTTCTTTTCCAAAAAATAAGAAAAATGGCTTAGGAAAAAAAAGACCACAGATGCCAACAGAAATTGACCTTTTGAAGTATACACAACCCAATTTTAAAAAAATATAGTTTTTTGTTGGTTAGGCCACTTTGGTTCTGAGCCCCTCGGACTAAGTACTTAGTTGTATTCCGTATGATAAACTACGTTATAAAAGTTGTTTTTAATTGAAATTGTCTCTCTATTCTACCAATAATTTAAAAAACCATATCATAGCAAAAGTAATTACACATTTGGAATAAGCCTATGTTAATAAAACATTTTTCTCAAAAACAAACCATACCTGAACAATATTTCCTAAAAAAAACTTTAATAGAATCACGGATAAAATTATTTTTATGATCTCATATATATACGCACAATTGAAAGTGAATTTTGCCAAATCCATTTTTAACTCAACCATATAAATATATTAATCTAAATATTATTATTAAAAATATCACTTTTATAAAATCAGACAATCGCCTACTCCTATTCCTATACATAATCCGAATTTGATTAAAGAATTTATTCAAAAACAAATATTTGACACTACCAAAATAAGAATTTTATCTCATAGATAACTATCGATTTTAAAGAACCAAAAAAAATTAGAAAAAGATTTAATTGACATTTACCCAAAATTAAAAATGTATTTAAAACAAGTCTCTAGTACTAAATATAGACCAAAGACTATACACTAAACATAAGTTTAATGTATAATACTAAAATACCAATATATATAATAGTTGTATTATATTCAACCTGTTTTTTTTATTTTACTGTTCTAAAATTACTAAATTTAAAAAAAAATAAGTAAAGTATCTACTAGATACATACTAATAAAAACGAATTTTAATAAAGTATCTGAAACTAAAAACTGCTGAAATGTGATAGGATTTTTCTTTAAACTATTTTAATAATTCTCTGTTTTTTGTTTTATTTTTTTTTCCAATTTTTCGATTTTCTTTTAATTTGATGATCACCTGCTGTTCTCAAAAAATCTATCTATCTATCTATAGTACTTCTTTTATAATATAAATATATATGGTAAAGAATTGGTAGTAATATTTTGATTGGTTACCTTATAACTATTATTTTTTTATTTTATAAGTTATTTTATAATCTGTTTTTTCATTAATTCATAAATAAACCAGCATGAATCATTGATTCAATATTGTGGTATTGGAATCTTATATTAAAACTTTAAGTCAAGTTATAAAAAGAATAAGTCCGCAATAAGAAGTAAAAAAAAGTGTTCTACTTTAGATTAAGATTTAAGGTGAATGAAAATATAAAAAAAAAAGAGAAAAAAATTATAAAAGAATGTAATCATCTGACTTGAAAGTTAAGTAATTTATTGAATTGAGTTATGATCCAGTAAATTTTTAGCACAGTGATCAATAAAAATTTTCTAATATTTATTTTCCTAATAAAAATAAGTAACTCGCTGTTGGTACTTTAGTGATTGATAATTTTGTAAGATTGCCGAAGTTTAAACTAAAAGTCTTAAACTTTAGGTTGTAAACATTCTTTCTACCGCTTGACATCGTTTTAACTTGATTTAAAACGGTATTGTACCTTATACGAGTGATCAAGTAGAAGACTGACATCTGCAATCATTTTTAAGCATTTACCGTTATTTAGTTAAATGAGTCCATTTTAAAAGGAAGTAGAGGCATTTGATGCTAAATTAGACAATCGGGACACAAGTTCCCACAAAAGATCATTATTAAAAAAAAATTACTTATATTATTTTTATGTAAGGTTTGAAAAAGTTAGGGTCTGCAATTACTTATTTATTGAACCGCAGCCTTAGCATCTTAAATTTGTGCAATTATTCGGTTACCTATAGCAGATCCACAGATCTTTGGGATTTTAAATAATGTTTCAACATCCCATTTAATTTTTTAGAACTTTAAGTTGTAAGAACTTAAAAACAGGTCCAAAATTTAATTTAGCCATGATGTTAAAGCGTAGTACACGAATGTTGCTTAATTCAAAAACTTCCTTTAGTCTTCAAAGATTCAATTTTCAAATATTTTCTAACGAGTTGAGTTGTAACCGTGTAAGTTCTTTTTCTAATCACTCTATACATTTCCATAACAAAATAAAATTATATTGTTATTACACAAGTACAGAAATAATACTAAAATACTTATAAACAATATAAGTATAATACACTCTAATCCAATATTTAGTATTATTTTCACCTATTTCCTGTAGAAAGGCTCATTTATCAATAAAGTTTATGATCAGAACAAAAGATTTCTTTCAATCTAATCATTAATTTTAATATGAAATGCTTCTAGCAAACAAATAAATTGTAGCATAATGCAATTCTTAAGTTCCTCGCCTTTTATAATAACAATAAGTTATATAATAAACAAATTATTTTCAAATGCAATAAGTATAGTTAATATTGTAAATGGGGAAATAAGGAAGTTTAAAATGAATAATCTAGTAAAAAATTTTATGATTAGTTATCAAAAAAATAAATTTTTAATTTAATTAAATTTTTAAGGTAAATTCGTGCATTAAATAAATTTTTCCAAGAAAAGTTCATAGTGAATGAATAATTTTCGAAAGGTAAAATAGAATTTTCGAAAACTTACATTATAGTTATACCAATTAAAATTTAAAGATATAATTAATGTGCAGATAAAACCCAATTGCATTTCTTAAGTCTTTAATAAATTTTGGAAATGCAGTACAAGCTTCTAATCAATATCACGATCTATTGATAAGTTATAGACTAATAACTATTTGATTATTAAAATGTATACCATCAGTTACAAAATCGAAAACTGTAATTGAAAGACACAAATGATTCAAAAATTGAAATAAATCTGGCCACACCTAAATCACTATTTTTTGCAGTAATTAAATGTACTGAAGAGATACGAACAGATAACTTATAATGTTTGATTCAATGCTTCAGTACTTTTAATCCCGAACTAATTTTTAAAAAAGCATTTTAACTCAATAATGATTCAATGATTCGGAAGACGAAAGGAGTTTCTATACTAAAATATATTTTTTGTGTGTGTGTGACAAAAGTCATGTGGAAAAAGTCTTAAAAAAGTTAAAAATGACTCTTAAAAATAATAGTTCCGAACTAAAAAGTTTTAGTGAAAATTTTTTACAAAAGAGCATTCAGGAACTTTTGAAAGTTCAAGTTACTGTGTTGAATGATCTGGGCCCCATTTCATAAATATTGACAGGCTAACATTTGCCAAAGTTGTCACAATACTCTAACAATTTTATTTTTAAAAGCCTTTAATTACACTGAATTTTGATTAAATTGTAGGTTTTACAACTTTCAGTCTGTAAATTATCGAATTGTCAATTTTTATGAAATAGGGTAGATGACGTAATATTTTAACAATATGACAGATTTGATTGACAAAAAAATTTGACGTTCAAATCCCTGTAAAGTTAAATCTTATATTAAAGTAATTTATACTATTTTTTATTTATATGAATATTTCAAGTATCAAAACAATTACCAGTACTATTATCTAATACTCGTTACTTTTTCAAGTACCGGTACTTTTTCGATACCTAAGCTTTCGATTTTGAACGAAAATATTTGCAAAATACTTAAATTTTTGGAAAATAATTGAACTCTTGCTGCTTAAGTATTCCTTTTGGTATTTAATTACTCAAAAATACTAAAGTATCAAAAAGTAATTACAAAAGTAATTAAACTCAAAATTTGATTCTTTTACTTTTACTTAAATTTTTTTAGTATCAAAATCTAAGTAATATTGGTACTTAACAAAGTAATGGGTATCAGATAATAGTACTTACAATTGTACTTAAGTACTATTTTACTCAGTATTTTACAGGCCTGATAATAAGAACCTTATACCTTCATTTAAATGAATAAATAACTAATTCTTGTATATAAGTTTCGAAATTTTATAAAATACATTATTATAATCAAGATTCGAAGTATATCATCAGTATGACAACCCAAATATAACGAATTTAGTACAAATAATGATTCATTATACTGAATCTATGTCCAAAGTCTTTAATAATTCAAAGTTAATTAAGTGTTATACGTTAACATTATGCTACTAATGTATAACCAATGTTTTAAAATTTTATTTAAAAAAATCCTACAAAGACAATTAATTATATTATAAGTATTAGCCTCAATTTTATGATATAAATCTTTCTTTTATAATCTTTGATTGGACACAATATACAGAATTTAAAAATTTTGAAGAATAAAAGAGAATTAAAACAATGCAAATTTATGTTAAAAATCCATTTTGAATTCAAAATTTGTTCTGATCCGTTGTTGTGAGCTGGTCATCACAATAAAATAAATAAAATTGAAAAAAAAAATAAAAGAATTATATTATAAAAAAACCTAAAATAAATAAAAATAATGAAATGATCTAAATTAATAGAGATGAACTATTTACCTATTTAAATTTCTTTTTTTTTACAATTCCATAGAAAAATTTTTATCTAATTGAAGTGTTCTGTACAACTTTATACATTCTATACACAATTTTATTAATTTCTAAATATAGAAAATAGTATTAACGAGGAAGAGTTTGGTAGACTGTGTCAACTATGGGATACCCGTATGACCGTAATATAGACATTATGTCATCCAGTTAATTACTTTTGGCAAAATTTTAAATACACAACTTATGAGGCTTTCAGTTATGAACAAAAGCAAATATAAATTGAAAACCAGCTCTTCGAACTTCTTCCACTAACACCGATTATATTTTATTCAGACATTGGACATTAAAATTAACTTCTTTTAGAAAAATTTCAAATATCCAGCTTATACAGTTATTTTTATTTATAAGTTGTATATGCAGGTACTCGAACCCATGAAACAAAATGGCTGAATTTCAATTCAATTTCCAAATCCTAGTTTTTTTATTTTTGAGTTATGGTGCGGATGAACGGATGGACATACATTGCTAGATCGATTTACTTTTTGATTTTGATCCGATCCATACCTTTGAGTCTATATCTACCCTCTTTCTCTGCGTCACAAACGTAATGGCAAAATTAGTATACCCTTTTGACTAATAGTCATACGGGTATAAAAATAGAATTTTATCTTGTTAAAGTTTTCTCATTTTCTTGTTTTTTGATTTTCTTGAACGTATCTTCAATACCAGTAGAACGCATCTAGAACATATACTTGTAAATACATTTCAATAATCTTCAATAATTTGAAAGTAAACGAGGAAGAGTGTAGTAGAGTAGACTGTGTCAACTCTGGGATACCCGTATGACCGTTATATAAACATTATATCATTATTATTACAAACATTAATTACTTTTGGCAAAATTTCAAACATACCAGCTTTATTAGGTGTAGTATAATGCTCATATAAAAGAAGGAGTTGTATGGCAGCTACTCGAACCCACTGCAGTAGACCAACCAAATTTTGCAGTAATTTTGGCCATTACACTAAACTATTTTTGGCAAAATTTCAGACACCCAGCTTTAATAGGTATAGAGTAATGCTCATATAAAAGAAGGAGTTGTATGGCAGCTACTCGAACTCACTGCAACAGACCAACCAAATTTTGCAGAAACTTTGGCCATAAAACTAAACTACTTTTGCCAAAATTTCAGACACGTAGCTGTAATACGTACAGAGAAATTCTCATATAAAAAAAGAAGTTGTATGGCAGCCACCCGAACCCATGGACCAAAATGGCTGGATTTAAATAGCGATGACGGCTATTGCAAAAAAACGAATTTGCGAAAATTTCAAGATCCTAGCTCCTTTAGTTTTTGAGTTATCGTGCGGACGGACGGACGGACGGACAGACGGACGGACGGACATACATAGCTAAATCGATTTTTTTTTCGATTCTGATCCGATCCATACACTTGAGTCTATATCTACCCCCCCTCCTTCTCTGCGTCACAAACGTAATGGCAAATTTATTATACCCTTTGACTATATAGTCATACGGGTATAAAAAAACGAGAAATAAGTAGGTATACTCAATATAAGTTATACCATTAGTTGTCATAGTAACTCTTAATGTAATATAGTAACTCTAATAGTTTTTAACAGTATTAGTTTGTAAGTGGCGGTTCAAGTTGCGCCAGATATTATTTTGTGGTTTTATACTTAAGTATATATACTCGTATATATATTCAATTATAATATATATATTTAATTGATCATTCACTAGAATTTAATTTTTAAGTATATGGAGTCGATAGTATAAGCTCTGCTTAAGTATAGATTTGCTTTATAAAATAAAAAAAAATTTTATATTTTTAAATCTTGAGTAAATTATTATGGCATAATTTTGTTTTTTGTTTTTTTTTATAAAATGTGCATATATACAGTTGAGTGTCAGAATATATGAACTAGGAAACTTAATTGGAGAAGATTTAAAAACCGAAGTGTGAAGTAGTTTGTAGAATAGAATCTTTAAGCATCAATGGCGGTTCAAGTTGTAACTGTACTAGAATAACTATAACTGTAGTAGAAAAAAATATATCGCAGGATTAAAAAGTGCTTAAGGTTCGAGATAATTATTTTTTATGTAAAGAATTTTATAAAAACATATTTGTTTTTGAAATATACCTTCTTTCAAATGATAACTTCACTTTAATATTATTCAATAAATATTTTAATACCCTTCTTCTAATCTCAAAAATGTGGTTTTCTGAATTTCCAATGAATTGCAATCTCTCATCTTTGAGGCATCAATTCCTTGATTGCTTTAAATGAAAATTGATCATGATTTTTAGGAAATGTTATACGGCGTCAATTCCAACTGTACATGGAAATCAACTGTAATCTGTACCATATGTATTATAGAGCCACTTTAATTATTATAATTTTCGAATGGCTCTAAAAAAGTGAACATGAAACTTTTTGAATTTTTAAATCTTCGTAAGCAGTCCTTTAAAAACAAATACGAATAATATAATTCTCAATCCTCATTGCTGGCTCATAAGCATAAGCTTCCTCTCCTATTCCCTTGCTTCGTAACCAAACTTTACATTTATATTAAAAGCCTATCTCAAAAGTTCGATTTTATAATGGAGTTGGTTCAATTTAGAAAAAGTCCGAAACATGAATTTCTCGCACTTATCCTGAATGACTTATCGAAATATTTTACTCACGTCCGCTTAAAAAAAAAATGTTCATTATGCAACTTCCTCATTCAAAGAACTGAATATTAATCACAAATTAGTTTCACATAGCAAGTTTCTACTGTTTCAATTAATTTTTTTTTTGTATAAATTTCTGGACCTGATATTTTTCTTTAGTTTTGTTTTTTTTAATGTGTTATTTTGTACCGTAATAATTATACACCAAGTAGCTTTTAACTAGTTTTATACTGAAATGAAAATCAGCTCGAGTTTTTCATTTTTATCTTTTACACTGTTTTTTTTTTTTTTTTGGTTTTCTTTAAAGATTTATTTTTTAGGACATGGATGATTGCTTTTCTAGATCCGTTCCAAAAAAAACCAAAAACTGTTCTTTTCGAAATATTGATTATTTTTAAAATAAAGTAAGTAAGTAGTTATTAGTATTAGTTTTTTTTTTAATTTTCATACTATGGATAGTAAAAAAAAAACAGTGGGGAAAAGTTGTGTTTTTTTTTTAGATTAAAGCGTGAAATATTTCGCGCTATTTTTTTTGTTAAGCGTTTGTAGTATGCGCACAGCGCAGTGAACGATAATCATTGAACACAAATTGATTTAAAAGATTGAAAATTATACTTTTTAATATACGAAATTACAAAATAAAAATCCAATAAAATTACAATAAATAAAAATTTGAACATTGAGTTTGAGTTGAGAAGACGTTTACTCTGGGTTTGGAATTTAAGTTTTTTTTAGAGGAAAAAAAGCTCACGAATAACCTTTCGATTTTAAATTTAAAAATATCTATAGAATAAATTAATTTTAAAAAAATTTATTTATAAGATACATATGTGTCGTACGATCATATTATAACAAAATGTATCTTATGCTGTTGACTTATTTATTACTTTATTATTGTTATTATTATCTTAAAATTCTTTAATATTCAAATTTTATGATTGTTTGTTTTAATGTATTATGTATCTTTTAAATAAATTTTAATAAAATATTAATTTATATTATTAAATTATGAATAGTTTTTTTTATAATTGATTTTGTTTTTTTTGCCTAGAAGATATTAAATATTTTGCCGTTAGATCCATTGTAGCAATTTTAATTTTCATACTTCTTATAAAATAATAACCTTAAGAAGACATAGAATTTGGGTTTCTACTTATATTATTCTAATGTTATTTATCTTATTTTTTAAAATCGTTAATATTATTAAAAAATTTCGTTTTTAGAAAATCACACGTTTTTTAAAACTCTCGTATTAGAAAATTACGCTTTTATCAAAAATCGCATTTTTGAAATTCTCATTTTTAGAAAAAGTCGGTTTTTACTAAAAATTCTTCTTTTTTAAAAAATCTCGTTTTTAAGGATTTTAGAGTTGAATTTACATTGTATTAGAATGTACTCGTATTAGAAAATCTCGTTTTTAGATAATTTCGCGTTTTTTTAAAAATCGCGTTTTAGAAAATTTCTTTTTTACAAAAAGTCGGTTTTTATTGAAAATTCTCGCATTTTATTAAAAAATCTCGTTTTTAAGGAATTTAGAGTTAAATGTCCAAATTTAGAATTATGAGCCTTTTGCAGAATATGAAAAAAGTCGATTTTCTAAAAACAAGATTTTCTGAAACGAGGTTTTGACCTCGTACGAGTCCTGAATTTTTTTAATTGAAAAATTATTGGAAAAATATTTTTTCTTTACAAATCACCATGGTGACCAACTATAATTTAAAATATAGAAATTTCTAATATGTATAAACAAAATAAATAATATTACTTATAAATTGATAGAAAGTATTGAAAGTGGGTGCACAACGGGCCGCAAGACCTACGTTTTAGGATCCCCAATATAAAAAACAGCAACAACAACAATTGTATTTTATTTGGTAGGTTCAGACTATTCCAGTATCTCAATTGCATTTAGGTGCCTAATATTTAAAATATATATATATATATAACATTAATCAGAAACAATTTACAGTCAATTGTAGTACTTAATTAATTTCAATTTTTTTTAAAATAATTCTTCAAAACAATTTTTTATAAAATATAATAAATCTGCATTACTTAACTACTGGAAAATTATTTGTCTGTTTTGTATTATTAAAACAGACATTTCTCAATTTTTTTTTTTGCAGCTAACTATTAATAAATAAAAAAACAACTGATAATTATAATTATTCAATAATTTATTTTATTTCTTTGTTGGTTTTTTTATTGCAATAAAATTGAAAAAAAAAATGACTCTGTGTCAAGATCATAACATTTGTATATAATATGTATTGAGGTTTTTGTGGAATAATTCATCAGTTTAAATGTCATGATTTGTGGTTCATAGAATATTTTTTTTATTAAAATTTAGTTACAATATAATATATGTGATAGCAGATTGAGATAGACTATATAATAATATCTTAAAATAGATAGACTATGTAATAATATCTTAAAGTCATTTGAATTTATTTATTAAAGGTTAAAATTAAATTTGCTAGAATTCAAAAGATTGTTGGGTTGAGGGCTGAAAAACGCATTTAAAAAGAAAGCTTTAAAATTTTCTCTATGGTTATCATGAGTGCAATTATTGTACTTAGTAAATTTACTACATAAACAATTTTGAATGCCTCCAAATAAAATCATTAAAATACATTTATATCATATTGGAGTTGGAGTCGGATTTGTCGGAGATTATCCGGGGTCGAAAACATATAATCCTGTCTGTAGGGCCAATAGTTTTGGAGATATATCGATATATAATTATCGATATATAATAATATTAAAGTTTTAAAAGGATTTTGCAGTTACTGTCCCCATTTAAAGTAAAAAAATAAGCGAAACTTTCTAGCTTTTTACCCTAAGTATGCCCTGAATCAAATTTTACTGAAAATCTTCAGGCAGTTCTAAAAAATAGAAATTAAAAATAATTATTAGTGAATCTGATAAAGAATCGAATTTTTTTGTGAGACCAAGTTTTAATCTACAAACTCGAAATAAAATCAGAAGATCCAATTACAGTACATATTTAGAAAAGTTCCTTTGCAAGGGTTGTTTCCGACAATTGCATTGTAAGTATATGTATATAAATAAAAATCTAAACAGATAATTTAATTTTAAAAATATAAGTGATCTGTATATAACTACAACCGATATGGGAATAATTTCAAACTCAATTTCAAAATTATAAGAACATCTAATAATATATATATATATAATTTCGAGAAACTGGATTTTTATTTTGAGATAAATTTCCGCGCCCTGTAAACCCTTTTTTCATAAATGATACCTTAATTTAAAGGTTCAGAATATCCGGGACGGTCAAAATATAACCGTGTCTGTAGGGCCAATAGTTCTAGATATATATTTGTTTATAACTATAGTAATTTTCCAACAATTGATTATGCGGTTTTTGAGTACAGTTAAATCTAGTTTAACAAATAGTTTTATTATTTGAAGTCTCAGTCATGCTAACATAAGATGATATCTAGTAGTGACTCCCGTTTTTGTAATAATTTGCCCACAAATTATTGTCAAATTTAAAAATCTGATCAAAATAATCACTTACATCTAATATCAATTGTTTAATAACTCCAGAAACGCGTCTGAATTTACAAATTAAAAAATTTCTGCAATCACTATCACTATAAACTACAGTTTATTTTCAATGGCAACACTATTAAAATTAGGTAGCAAATATTTAATTATTTTTATAATAGTTTTTTTTTTTATAATTATTTAAAAAAAAAATAAAACCTACCATATAAAATATTTTAAATTATATATTTTAATAATAAAGTTATTTTATTTCTTAATATCCATGTAAATTAAAATTGTAACACTCGGCATAACTTAAATGCAGCAAGCGCAAAATAAGCGTAGAGGCATTAAAATTAAAAAAAAAAATGTTTCACAAAATAAAAAAAACTTGATGAAGGTGTATTTAATGTAACAGAAATGTCACATTTTTATTATAACTATTATTTAAGATTTATTATATTAATTTCATTAAAAAAAAAGTTGTTAAATTAAATTATTACATTTTTTCGTTATACTTTGAAGTCTTAAAGATTCACTTTTTTAAAAAATTGATAAATTCCATTTAATTTAAAGTTTGTTTCAGTATCTATAAATTTAAATTTCTAAGGTTTATAATATAATTTTGTTTGAATTTTTTTTTTAAATTAAAAAAAATTTCATTGAAAAAATGTAGTACAGCTATAAATTTTATATAACATATATTATATTAGTTTAATTTTTTTTTAAATCTGAAGATAATCTTAAGATTATCTTTATATTTTATTTAAAAATTTGTTTTACGAAATAAAAAAAAATAAAAGTTAATTTGATAATTTAAATGTTTAGACTTTAATGGGAAATCATTTAATTTAATTGCAGAGTTTTTTTTATCAAAAGTTATGTTATCATATGTAATTACAATTTGTTTTTAACCTACATTGTATTTAATTTAAAATATAAAAAAAAACAAACATTTTGTAATAAAATTATTAAATCATGCAGAAGGGCATTGCATTATTATAAGTTTCATTTTGATTTAATTATCATGATTATATATTTTGAAGGTTAAACTTTTTTTTATGGGCATAAGATATTTAAGAATTATCATATAAATAATTGGAAAGATTTTTCCCCCCTTTTTACTCTACTTGGGAGCATTGGGCTTCTCCATTCTTCTTTGTTTCTAACTGTTTCTTCAATTTCATTCCAAGAGATCTCGCATCTGTTTATTTCATCAAGTTCTGTTCTTTACCATGTTGTTTTGGGTCTGGGTAGGCAATCATCACCTTTCTTTAGTTTGTGTCCAATCCACCTCCATTTCCTTCTGGTAATTCGCTTAATTATTGGTTCTTGATTTGTTAACTCCCACAAGTCTATATTCCTAATTCTGATAGGCCAGAATATTCGGCATATTAATCCTAAATGTTTGTTGACGAAGACTAGCGGTTTGTTGGAAATATTAAAATAAGTAATTTAAGATTAAATGTGGGGAAAAAAATGGTCAGTAGTTAAATCTGGGACAGAATTCAATTAATTTGGATTTGGATTAAAGATCAATTCTTCAATTAATTTTATACAGCATATGAACTTTGAAAAGGTTTTGACGTTGTAGTGGGTAAGGTTTTTGCTTATTAACTAAGGAAGTGGTGGTTCGAAATTGAATAATATTACTTACAAATTAATAGAAAGTATTGGAAGTGGAATGCATAATGAATCGCAAGGCTAGGTGTTAGCATATTGGGAATGCATATAGTAACATATAATTTTATAACACAACAATTACATAATATTCAACATATATTGGTTATTATTTAAAATTAAAATTCTTAACATATCATACCATACCATACTTATCATGATCATGAAATTGTCATGGTCTAAAGAATTTAAAGATTCCTATACTCTTACATCTCTTTATACAAGTCTCTCGTACTCTTACATCTCTTTATACAAGTCCAGAGTATGCTAGTCAAGTATGGCCGCCTTTCTATCAAATTCATGTAAATAAAATTGAATCGATTCAGATAAACTTTCTTCGCTTTGCTTTAAAAAATTTACGTTGGAATGACCCTATAATTTTACTTCCTTATGAAAATAGACTAAAATTATTTCAACTAAGTAATCTAAAGCTTAGAAGTGAGGCAGCTGATATTTAAAAAAAACTTAATTAGTGAAATAATATTTTTATAAAGAAGACAGAAAAAGCCTTAACTTACAAATCTATTAAGAAATTTAGGTATAATTAAGTGAAGCTTCTACAGGTTTTACTAAATATTATTCTAATCTGGAAATGTCAGAAGGATTGAAATCTTATAAGGCATAAACTAATAATTCATCTTATATGGAAAAACAAATAAGTAAAAAATTAAATATAAAAAAGTTAAAATAAATTTAAAACTGCAGTTAGTAATAAGTAAGAAAAATATTCTATGTTTTTTGCTTTTTAGTTACTCTTAAGGACCTCCATCTAAATAAATATTTTAAAGGGAAAGTTTAAATTTCAAAAACTCGATATGTACATTAAATACTTTTGTCTGTATCATATTTAGCTTTATCAATAACTAGAGAAATTTACAAATAACTCTTCAAATAAGCAATTGTAATATTTTTTTGAATAAATTGAATTTTCAATAGCATCCAATAGTAGAACACAAATCCTACTGACTTAAAAGCCTCAAATTGGTTTAAAAAGTATAAATTTAATCAAAATTATATAAAAAAATTTCAAAACTTTATAAACTTTCTAAATACAATTTTTATTAATCACTTAATACTAATCAAAATGTTTTTATTTTAAACGTTTAATAAGAATAATCTAACTCCTAATCTAAATTAATACTGAACTTGACCTTTTATAAGCAAAATAAAAAACGGTTTTATTTTTAATTTACAATTGTTTTTTTTTTTTTTTGATTATGATTATCTTTTAAATGAACCCTAAACTACAATATTATTTTTTTTAATTATATTTAAATAATAAAATCCTTCAATTTGTATAAAATTTAAATTCCAACAAGTTCGACAACCGCCTCTAATACAACATTAAAAGAAAAAAATAGAATGTGTGATTTTAATCGAATTTAATTAATATAATTAAAATATTATTATAATTAAATTATAATAAAATATATAATTTAATACTTTAAATAACCTTCTCTCTTTTTGTATTTTTATTTTTTTTTCTTAAATTTTATTATAAATTCTTTATTGCATAAAAATTCATTAATTTGCGATTGATTATTTTTTTAAATAAAAATCCGATTAATTTAAATTGATATTTAAGTATATATTATGTAAATTAATAACTGTTAATATTTATGTATTATGAATATTATTATATTAATATTTATATACAAAGCAAATATAATGTTATTATATTATAAAAAACTTTTAAAAAAAATTTAGGTTAAAAACTGTTTAAATGTTTATGTGTTTGAGAGGTTGTTAAGTTTATTATAACGGTAAACTCCTATTTGTAAAAGGTTTCAAAGTTAAACTAAGTAGTTATAATAGACATATATACTTAAGGAAGAATTTATTTTATGCATCTGGGTCCACTTATGAAATAATCTAAATAATCAGAATTAATTAAATCGATTTAAAATGAGAAATCAAAACTGAAGCACTTTGAACAAGCAGCTAACAGTAAATCTACAAAAATATTCGACTTGTACTTAGAGTTTTAAGGTGCAATATCCAGCTTAAGTCACTTTCTGTTAATCGATTATTAACGGATCTGATAATCTACTGCGCATACAAGTACCCAATAAGATTTTATACCCTGTTCTATTAAAGTGGTTTAAATAATCAAAATCAATCAAATCGATTCAAAATGAAAAATCGAAAATGTAAAGAACAAAATTAAATTAAAAATGCTTCTGTGCACATTATTACTTAATTTAATGAAATCAAAACTTTGAAAAATCAGCAAACAGTAAATCTAAATAAATATTTCATTACACTTGGCTTAGAGGTTTAAAGAGCGATATCCTACTTAAGTCACTTTCTGTTTATTAAGTCACTTTCAGTTAATCGATTATTAACGCATCTGATAATCTTATCCGCATACAAGTACTCAATAATATTTTATAATTAACTAATTAATAATGTAAAACTAATAAAACTAATAATCTTATATAAAACTAATATTAATAAAATACTAATTTTTGACAGATACAAAAAAATTTATAAAATATTTATTTACAAAAAAAACATAATAACTATATAATAAATTACCTGAATTTAAAAAATTATGTATTTCAAATATTTTTCCAATAACCTGAATTAATTTATCTCTGTTATATTTTTTTTAAAATTTTTTTTGTTCAAAACTTTTGTCAGCAGAAGTACAATAGTGTCACACGTAATAAAATCATATTGCAAATCATTTTTCTTTTTTTTTTTTAAATTTCCATTTATTTATTTTATTTTTATTATTTTTTTTTTTTAATTTAATTTTAAATATTTCCAAAAAAAACTATCTCACACCTTTAAATCATCACACACTATACAAGTTAATTCATCCAAATTTTTTTTTATATTTATTAAATAGATAAGATTAAATTTAATTTTTCAAACTAATTTTCTATTTATTTTTATTTTTTAAATATATTTTATTACACTCTATACTTTATTTATATAGTTACGCAAATGATCGCTATAAAATATCAATTCGATTCAATTCCAAACTTTTGATTTAATAATGAGATTTTTTTTTGACATAATATATCATCGCGCATCGTCTAGTCTCATCATTATAATCACTTTGGGTATGTCTTTTGTCTTTTGTTTTTGTTTTTTTTTTATTGGATAAAGTTATAACAATTTTTAAATTTTTAACAAATTAATTTTACAAAACAATCGAACACTGTTAAAATAAATAAGTTCAAACAAAAACAAAAAACACAATATTGATGTGAAGCAAGAAAATAAACAAAATAAAACAAATAAAAACGATTAATTTTCAGTTTTGTATCGAAATTTTATAATCGATTGATCTGTGATTGAAGCAAAAAAAAAAAATAAAAACAAAATAGTACTTATTTATTGATTATTAAACATACATATATATATATATAAATCAATAAATCGTCAAATACCTATAAAATGTATTAAATAACGGTACTATTATTGATGAAACAAATCGCAATGACAAATCGATAATTTTTTTTGCAAATATCCAATTCGATTTTTAATCTTTTGATTTTTATATTTTTTTTTATTATTTATTTCACTTAAATTTTTTTTTGAATTTGAATATTTTAATTTTTTTGTATTTTTAAACAAATTAATTAATAAAAATGAATTCTAATAAATTATGTATATTTAGAAATGACAATCGATTAAAATATCAAAACAAAATTGACAGTTGTAATTTGAAAATTCGGTCACAATTTTAATACTTAGTTTAAAAACAAATATTTGCACCGGTAAATGTCATATTACGGTATTTTTGTTTTTTTTAATTTTATTTTGATTTAATTCAAAATTTCGATTCGCATTTAAAATAATTCATAAACTGTTACAAATTTAAAATAATAAATATAATTTTTTTCTACTAAGTTGAATCGATTGTTTTTTAAATGTATTTTTTCTTTTTTTAATTATTTTTTAAAATAAAACCGTTAATTTTTATTTGAGAAAATAAAAATTGTTATATAATTTATACTGATTCAAACTATTCGCTTGTTTTAAATTTTAAAAAATGATTTATTACACTTTAGTTAAGTAGAGCACCTGTAATACAATAAAAGGAATTAGAACATAAACTTGACGTATATATGTATAGAACATTTATTTATTTCCTTTGTTTTTTTTTCAAATAAAATTTTAAAAATTAAAAATTTTTTTAAATATTCAAAGATTTTATCTGCATTAATATGCACTTTTTTTTAAAAAAAAATTCCACTTTAAATAAAATTCAACTTTATTAACACAGAGTATAAATTTTTTTAAATGTAATGTGCATATACACAAAATAACAGGTAACAGGTGCACTTGATAGCCTTGTAATTTTTGAACAACAATAACTGAGATTTATATTTTATTTTTTATGTAATTTTTATTTCAATTGTTGTTGTTTTTTTCTTCAGTCTGTAACTCTGCACTTTAAAATCAAACTTAAAACATTCAATAAATTAACTTGTAAATATTGGAAAAAACAAAAAAAAAACAAGAAACAAAACAAATCTTCAGACAGGTATAATTGCATCAAATTAAGCAGTCGATTATTAACTATGTATATATTATATATATATATATATAGGTACTATTCAAAATGAATAGCAACAGAAATAAGAAACAAAACAGCAATAAACATGTATATTAAATAATTTTATATACTTCAAATTAATTTAACTCGATAATGTTAAATTATTATTATTATTGTTTTCTCTTTCTTTCAATCTTTTTTTTTTTAATTTTTCTTCTTTTTCAATTATTTTATTTATTATTATAAGTTATGCCGCCACTTTTTTTTTTACCTATTTATTTAATAAAATAATATCACCAATTTTTAATATTCAAACATTTTAATTGAAAAATTTCTAATTTTATTTAATTCAATTAAAAAAAATTATTTTAATTAATTATAATTATTAAATTTTTACATTTTCGATTTTTTTTCAATTGTTTAAAAAAAAGCACAACACAAATAAATGACAAGAAAAAAAAAATGTCAACGGTAAACACGAAATACGAATTAAAAATACACAAAAATAAAAGTTAAAATTTTTCAATTTACGTTCAAAACAATCAACAAACGAATATAACGTCTGCTCATGTTAAAACTCACGGCACGAATGAATGAGCAACTTTTTAATAAAAAATACTTATGTTTAAATTTGTTTTATAAAAATCGACTCAAAATAATAATCGGTATTATAAAAAGAAAATACAATAATAAATACATACATATACATGAATAAAAATGTTGTAAACAAAAAAATATTGTATGAGTATTGTAAAATAAAAAATAAAAAAAATAACGGTTGAATGGAAAAGTCATGTTGCATATTGGTATACGTTAATTTTGTATGAAATGATAAGTATTGAAAAAGGTTACGTAGAGGTAGAAATGTACGAACATGTATGATAAATTGATAAGTGAACTTTCATACAAGTTTGATATTAGTATCGAACTTAAACCTAAAGCTTGATTGTAAGACAACAAACAAGTTTAAGTTCGTTAACAACAATTAGTTTTAGTTTTGAATAATGTTATGTTATTTGAATTGGGTTTGTTTGTAAAGGTATATTAATAAATTGATTATTACAAATTGTTTACAGATAATTAATGTATGTAATTAGAAATAAATGTTATAAAAAAAATAAAAGAATTTTCTAGTATACCTATATTAATTGTATATTCAATTATTGTAATTAAAACAAAATTAAGCATATAATTAGATTTCTGAATCCTTGTATTTATGCGTGCCTGCATATAAAGTACAAAAAATAATTAACAGATATTCTTTTGTTGTAAAAATTATAAGAGTTTGCTTGTTTTAGTATCCATCGAATCAAAATATTGAGTCTTATATATCTTGAGTCGTGTGTGTTATATAAGTCTTAGATATCATGAAACAAATTCATTTGTAATACTTTAATAAAATCATAAGTTTTGGATTTTACTATGACCTTTTCTTATTAAGTTTTTTCATGGGAAGAATTGTTTTTTTATATAATCAATCCTGCTATGATCAATATTGCTATCTCCAATGGCGTAGAGGTAAGAACCCCCACCTTTCGTACGGAAGGTTTTACGTTTAAGTCCCGATCAGATCATATCTAATAAATAAATATCGTAAAATTGTATATTTATATGTAATAGTTTATATCGTAATGTAAAATAAGATTTAATAAAAATATATAAATATAAAAATATATAAATAACTCTTGTCTAAGATAATAGATGGCGCACAAAATTAAAATTTACGCATTCATAATTTTATACAATAACTGCAGTCGAGTAATCAACGGTTTAGTGAATATAACGGAAATCCGGAAACTATTGAAAGTTTCATACGACTTTCGAAAATCTGAGTACTTACACATTTAAATCTTCTAACTGAATGAAAAAATAAATTTGACAGAGTAAGTTCTATTTAAGTCCCAATGACAGAAACTGTCTTCTATAATTAAATCATAACTAAAAGCATTATTAATTTGTGGAATTTGGTTAGGAGATAAACATCTCATTGTGTAAAAATCACGGTATCAATTTCATTTTCAATAAAAGAGTTTATATTAATTTTTCTAGTTTACAACTTCTAATCCTCGAGTTTTTAGAAAATGTCATGTAAAACTAAAATGTCATTATCAATAATTGAACACCCCAACTAAATGTTGCATTATTAATTATATTCTGTAAAAGCTATATAGTACCTATAAGATCTATACAAGAAAGTTTGATAATATCACAAAATTTATAACTACGCCATTTGAATCATTAAAAATTACAAATTGATTGTCATATTTGTTTGTATACTTAATTTTTATTCTAACCATTCATACTGTTATTATATCATATAATTGTGTTTCGCCTTTATAATTAACTTAACTTATTATATACTTATTTGTTCCTTAATAGTTATTACAAGTTATTACTAATGATTACAACAAATTAGAAAAATATTCAATTCTTTCCAAATTATCACCCGCTAAATCAAAACAAAACAGGTACATTTGTTCTGTTGTACTCTACTGAGTACTGAGTTCTTAATCTAACCTCAAATTAATGCTTATTAATATTATGTTCAACAAATTACTTATTTCCTTTCTCTTTCTTTTTTAAAAAAATTTTTCCTCTTCTATTTTTTTTTGGCAATTATTTCGACTAAAAGAAAGGAAAGAAAAAGAAAATTAGAAAAAAAAAAACCAAAATAAAAATAAAATTAACTGTGAAGATACTTCTATAAAATAAAAAAAAATTTTACTTTAACATTGATGTTGATAATGAATGTCATGATATTGATAATGATGTCGCGAACTTATGTTGTTTTTTAAGTATAGCGATGCCGGCGTCACTATTAGCAAAATTTAAGCTGATTATTTATTTTTTATTTAAATTTTTTTTTTAAACATGTACAGTGTACACACATATAAAGGTGTTTTCTTCAAGTTATTTTGGTTGTTTTTGTTGTTGTTTTTTTTTTATAAACTTTTTTCCATCTTACATAATCAAAAATTTAGTTAGTGGCGGCAATGAGTTCAAGGTTGCAAAATTTTCATGTGCGTGAATTTAACTGTGAATTAAAAATTATTAAATATTGTTATAAAATAAAAGTGAATTTTTTAAATGAATTTGATATTTAACTTTGCTGACATAACTGTTTTTTAATTTGAATATTTACATATTTGTGGTAGAATATTTTTGTACTAAGCTACTATAAGTTCACTAACTCTGATTTTTTAAAGCGTATGACTGAGGCAGCATTTGTGCGAAAACTTTTAACAAACTAAGGTATTACAATTTAGAATTTCTAGATGTATTTAGTGAATTATGATAGAATTGTTATATGAACTATTAAATACAACCCCTCAAGCGAGTTCGATTCCCGCTACTTCAATGCTCGTTCGATTCCTGCAACTTCAATACTCTTCCGATTCCCGCTATTATCTGTTCGAAAAACATGCTTCACTTCCTTATCACATTGTATGTCCATAAATAAATAAATAATAAATTAAATACTAGCAGAAATCGAAACTCAGTCTTCGGAAATAAGAAATCTTCGGAAAAATTTTTCTAGGGCTTTGTTGAAACATTGCCAAAGGATCAAAGTTTCATATAAGTAGGTGCTACGGGACTTCTAAAATAATTTGCCGCGATAGATTTGAAATTGATTTTTTGAAACGTTTTACTTCCCCGTCTCCAGGTCGGAACTGTATATAGCATTCATCACATGACCTAAGGTATCTTTCAGAAAAATTTTAAAAAGTTCGAATAATTTATCTAAAAAAAGGTACACGCAACTGATCCCAAAACTTAGTTCGTACACTGAGTTACTCCTTCCTCGAATATCGTAAAACATAAAGTTGTTCTATCTAAATGTGTTGACAACCCAAAAACATACAAACGGGGAGAACACAGTCTACAGAACAGGTCCTGATGAAAATGTTTGCGAATGCGTACTGCTTTTGGGCACACATTTTCAATTTAAGTCAAAACTGCCCTTGCTTTTAAATTTTTCTAACAACATTTCAATATCATCAATAAAAAAATTCCCATAAATCGATGTTATACTGTAAAAGTATATTAAAGGATTAAATTACAATTAACAAGTAAAAATAGATAAAAATTAATCAATTATGATCGGTATTTTCCGGTCTGACCCTAAAATTAAATTTTTGCTCATAATTTTTTTTTTACCGCTTAAATTTTGGAAAACGCTGAATTTTGTAAAAATAAAAACTAACTAGATATTAATTTTTTTCTAATCCTTATATAATCGTGGGAAATACCTTAACTACCTACCATTTACCAACATATTGATCCGCGGATAAAGGAAACAAAGAAATGATACATTTCTTTTCGATTTTTTTTGTTTTGTTCCAAAATTGGCATAAGAAATCGAATGTGGTTTTAAATTATATTATGTATGTATTAACAAATGTGTAACTAATTTATAACAGATGGCGATTTTTTTTTAGTAATAAATGTTATAATAGATTTTAAAGTTAAAACAAAGAAGAAGAAAAGGAAAAAAAAACATGGGTTTAAGTTGATTATTTATGAAGATGAAAGTAAAAGTATCGGTTTACCAGTTAATTACTGAGAAAAACAAATGTGCTTCAAGAGAAAGGAAATACCGTTATAGTTTTGTTTTATTAGGATGTATATAATATGAATTGGTAAAATTGATTGAATTTAGCCTGTAATTAGATTTTAATTCGAATTTTTTTTTTACTTAAGTAATCAACGTTTAGATGGTGTGGTAGCGTTAAGGTTTAAATGATAAAAGAAGTAATTGAATAATTTATCTAATAATTTATATAATACATGAATTTTTGATTATAGCTGATTTAAGATTTTTTTTAAATTAAACATTTCCTTGTATGTATATTCCCCAGAAGCCGGAATTACAATGTAAGCCTTGAAAGGTTTGGGTAATTGAACTGTGGACTATGAGTAACAGCATTTCTCACGGTAAGAGGGTTGCGTAGCATTGGTGTAGTGGTTAGGACATTGACCTTTCAATCGAACAAACTCGGGTTCAAATCTAGGTTAGATTATATTTAATAAAATTTAATTTATATCATATTAGCTCCCAATATTTCAAATTGGAAACAGGGGTTACCATGGTACCTAATAAATCAATAAATTTTAATTTCAAACAAAAGCACTGCAATGTCACTGCAAATTTAACTAAACTGTCATTGTGTATTCAAGGTGTAAGAATTATTATAATGACAAAAAGAGGCGACCAGTTAAGTAAAATAGATAAACCTGGTGCAATGATATCTGTTGAGGACAATTTTACCGTACTTTGCTCCGCAATTCACTCTTATAATTCCTTTATCGTAATATATGCTTATAAAAAGTTCATCGAGCGTAGTAGCTTAATATTTTAATAAATGGGAGGACCTAGCCTAAAAAGGTGCAACTTTAGTTCCTTAATGATTGGAGCTAATCTTTGATTATCATAATATTATTTTAAATATTAAATTTTTTACAATACTGCAAAATGTTCCGTATTAAATTAAATTATACAATAACAATATCTGCAAATACCCCTTATGAATCAAGAATTATAAGTGTACATCTCTACAAAAAAATACCAAATACGGTTTTTATTTCAAAAATATCAAATTTCAAAGTGGTGGTAAATTCTTGAAAACTTTATTCACAAACTTTATATTTTATAAGTCACGATTAAATAATATTAACCAGACATCAACTTCAAGTTTAAACATTCTTCAAATAATAAAATGCAGGATATTTTGTAAAATATTACGATAAAAATCTTCATTACAAGGTTGTGTATTTAATTTTTAAATGTTTATAAATAATTATTTTAGATTTAAATTTGATAATTTTATTATTATGATCATCTTTGTATTAAATCTTAGTTATTCTCATTTAATAATTTTATTTATATGAATTATTTTATTACTTAAATTTTTCTTTTTTTTAATTTAAAAATATTTTATTCAAAAATTTTTTATTGAATTGAATTACAAATTAGATGGCACTCTTTTATGGTAGGTATATCTGTTCAGTAGGTTAAAAATTAAAGTTAAAATTTTAATTAATTTATTTATTAATTATATTTACATATTTATTATTAAATGCAAAAAAATCGAATCAAATTACATTGAACTTGAATATTTATTTTAAATTAATTTATTAAAGATCAAAGACGTTGATTTTAAAATTAAATTTGAACTACACAGGGTGATTCATATATACTAAAACAAAATGCTAATTCTACGTTATATAAAAGGTGTGTTTAGGACAAATTTCAAAGTTGTAGCCTATATAATTTAAATCGTCAATTCTTTTAATTGAATTAAGAAACGACATACATTGAATTGAATCATTCTATTAACTAACTATAGGGATTGGGTAAAGCAAAGGATCGTTTCAATCGTTAATACACAAATTTTAATCTGTTCCTTTCAACAAATTAGAAAATAAAAGTTTGGGATCATTGCGAAGGGAATATCTGTTTAACCGTTAATTACTGAGAAAAACAAATGTGCTTCAAGAGAAAGGAAATGCCGTTATAGTTTGTTTTATTAGTATGTATATAACATGATTTGGTAAAATTGATTGAATTTAGCCTGTAATTAGATTTTAATTAGAAATTTTTTTTAGTTTTACTTAGGTAATTGACGTTTAGATGGTGTGGTGGAGTTAAGGCTTAAAAGATATAAGAAGGAATTAAATTGTTTTTGTAATTACTTATGAAACATTCTATTAAAACCATAGAGTGCGAAAGCACAGGAGAGTTTCAATCGTTAATATCCAAATTTTAAGGTGTTCCTTTCAATAAATTAGAATAAAGGTTTGGGATCATTGCGAGGGGGAAACTTAGAAAAAACCGAGATCAAAGTGCAGCTTAAGATAGATTTAATTCCACTGAATGAAGAACCTTTACAAAAATAGATCGCTAGTGATCTGAACTCATATTTACGAGAAATTCGAACTATGAAACTATCTGTAATGCGAAATCTGTAAATTATTAGAGAAACCGATCATTAGACCTTGGTTCTATATTTACGAGTTATATTAAATTAGAATTCATAAACATGAAAAAAAATAAAAATTAATTTCAAGTTAAGGAAATTGGATTCAGTTGGTTTTGTTCAGTTCACTTAAATAATATAATTTTATTGAAGCCGGTATTTATAAAGTTCTTTTTTCAGATAGCGCAGTATCCCAAAAATAATAGAAGGTAATAAAAATATTTTTTAAGGCCTTTGGAAAGATGATGTGATAAGTGAGTTTAAATCTACCACAGGCTTCAAAATAATGTAAAATTAAAGCTTTTTATGTTTGTCATCCTATATTATCTGCCACAAATATCCTATAAGAAAATATCCTATAAGTTATAAAAATCAATCAAGGTTTAATAAGAAGTTTGTTTAAGCAATGTAGTATCGACTATGCAAACTTACTGATGAGTCCAGTAGTATTGCAGGACGAAACACTCCTAAAAACTTTACAATAGCAAGCTTATTTCAAAATTAAGATTGGTTATAAACATTTAAATAAAATTTGAAATTTATCTTCTGTAGGATTTAAGAAATCTTCAAAAGACGTCACAATAATCTATTCCCTCTTTCCCAATGTGAGGTTTTTACTAATTTATTACATAATATCAGTTTCTTCAGAAAACCGAATTTGAAGACTTAAACGAATTTATATATTTTTTAAATAACAAAGAACTCAATTCCTCTATATTGGTCAACCATTATATAAAATCAATATATTATAATAATTGACTATTTTATACAATGCACCTACAAAGGTCGTTCAAAAAAAAAGTTCAATAATCGTTTAAGAATTCCAACGATTCGTTCATAATTTTAACTTATAGTTCTTTTTTTTCTATTTTATTTTAAAAAAAAATTTATAATTCTATCAAGGGGACTCAATGTCTACAGTGGGTGCTGATTATTTAATTGTCTTTTTAGAATAGATAAAAAAAAAATAAATAAATATATAAAATATTAAAAAGACAAGGTATTTTACTCCCTTTTAAACATTGAAAAATTTGTTCTGCATATATAGCAAAAATTATTGGAAAAAAAAAATCAAAGTTAAAAGTAATCAAAGAAATATTAATGGGAAAAACAACTATATTAGAATATATATTAGATAAATTTTAGGGTTGCCAAATTATTACAAAAAAGAAAATTAAATAGAAAAAATTAATTATTTTATACTTATTTTATTTACATAAAGCTTCGATTTAAATCGAAGGCATTTTAATAAGATCGGAAGTTTTAACTGATTGAGGTTTTCCGAATTATTCCGAAAATTGACCCATCATCCGGAAAATTGACTTCATTTTTAACCTTTCTTCATATTTAGCTTTGAATAGTTCCTATATCTATTTTAAGAATCATTTTGAAAATACCTTTGGATATGTGTTTCAGTCCCAATTAAAATAATCTTAGGCATCTCTGACATTCAACCAAGTAGAATGTATTAGTTGGATATGAATTAAATTTCAGAAAGTAATTGTATTTTAAATTTTAAATAACTTAGACTATTTAGAAGCCTCAGTAGTGTAATAAGTAAACACATAGCTTAACAGAAGGTGAATTAACAGAAAGACTGTGAGTTAAATTGCCATGCCGACCACAATTTTCTTAATTGGTAGAAAAATGACTACTGAATTACTGAAAAATTTAATAATTGGTCACACATCCTTTGGTAAGCAAATAAATTTGTACTATAATTTTTGCCACGTCTGAAAAGATAAGACATGCTATACACTACCTTATTACATTGTAAATTAAAAAAACTAATAACAAGTAAATAAGTTTCTATTCTTTCCCAATTATTGTTTGTTTGAGGTTCGAAAATTAAAATGTAACAAAATGATTTTTAGAATTAAGTACAAAGATCAGAATCAGAAACTATAAATCCATCAATTGGCTTAATATACTCTATTATATAAGCTAACGTTTTCAGGACATATCATTTAATACACTCCTGTTTATTTCCCTGGTTTACAGGTAATGTTTTTTAGGATACCGTTATTTTTTAACATTAAATAACTTCAAATTTACCTTAAAAATTGTTTTCCTTATTATAACATTTCTATAATAAAAATATTTAATAGACATCTGGTAACCCTTCTATGAGCATTGATTCAATCAAATTCAACTATACAAACATTCTATAGTAACTCAAAACAAAAAACAAGAAAAAAATTTTTTTTTTTTTTTGTATTTCTTCGAAAAAAAAAAATCGTGATCAAAATACTTAAAATTCGTGCACTACAAGACCTAAACTAAGAAAACCGACGATCGTATATATACATACACTTTACCTTATTTACTTTACAAAAACAAAAACAGAAAGACGAAAAACAAAAAGCAAAATAAAAACAAAACGTTTGAAATGAATTGGCAGGTTGAATAGAATTTTAACATCTAAAACCAAAAAAAAATCCCCAAATCACTGTTTGTAAGTTAAAGTTCTCCCTCTCATTTTCTTCAAGACTTCACCGACACCAACAAAATTAAGTAAAAAAAAAATTTTGTAATTGTTTGTGAATAATTGTGAACCCCAGCTCATAATGGATGATAATAGCACTCAACAGTTTAATATTTCATATTTTGGAAAAAAACAAGTGATGAATAAAATCAAGGGTTTTTAAAAAAGCACATTTTCAAAATTTTATAATTTTTCAGAATGAGTTTAATCTTGGAAATATATGCACTGATGACTCAATTACTGATTTATAAAAGCGGGATATTTTTAAGTCCTATAATAGCCCTTCAACAAGGAAGGTTCCTAAGAAAACTTATGACGATTCTAAAGAATATAATCCCATCTTCCCCGTTCCAAAACCTTTTTGAGTTTTTAGGAATTAAATTGTGACTTCCTCTAAAATTTGGAATTTTTCTTAGAACTTTATTATCTAAACAAAAATGGTTAAAGATAGGGGTGCGTTTATGGAGCTGCAATCAATTATAAGAGCGTCGATAAGAGCATAGCATGGAAAATCTATATTGTTTATCGATAATCAAAGCGATGCTCCAATATAAACACCTCTATCAAAATCATATATACATTTTTCTACGCTATGCTCTTAACGCAGCTCCAACAAAAGCGCACCCTTAGAGAAACTTTCTTCAATTTTAAAGATCCACTTTAAATTTAAGTTACCTTTAATATATGTTAAAATATAATGTTGCAGCTTTAAATTTTGTATATTACTAAAAAGAAGTTTGGTTAAGTTATAGGTGTGTAAAAAGGAAGGCGTGACAAACAAATTGTCTTGATTGACTCCTACTAATTTCTGACGATCTAACTTCCTCTAAAATTGCAATCTCTGCCCGTAATTAAAATTTCTTTACTCTATTTCAAACGTTGCAAAAGTTTTTGTAAATATACGAATGGAAGGACGGACAGACTGAATTGATAGAGGCACATTTTTACTAAATCTTTTGAAAATCTACTAAAAAATAAGTTTTTAACTCCAAAATAAAAAAAAACACAAAAATTGTTATGACAAGTCATTAAAGTAATTAAATGACACTTAGATTAAAAAAATAGATGAAAAATGAAAATGATGAAGTGAACAATAGGTGCCAGGTGACAAATGGAAGTTTAAATTATATTTTTTGTTTTTTTTTCTTGATAGATAAAGGTCATATTCATAAATTGTTTCTGATGAAATGAAACAGAGTTTTAAGAGCCAGAGAATTTACAAAATGAAAGAAATTGTGAAATAAATGAAATATTAAGGGACATATGTATATAGAATAATATAATTTAAATTAAATTTAAATTTATCTTTGCTTTAATTTTGTTTTTTTTTTTTGGGTCATGCTAGGTCACCTATGATATAAAAATATGCCTAAATTATTTGAATTACATTTATAGGTAGGTATATGTCAATTGTCAAATGTATTTACTGTCTATCATCAAATCTCCATCTGTAGTATTAACAAAGAATTATGTGAATTTAAAACTATATACGATAAATGATTTTTATTATCATTATTTTCATTTGATTTTTTTCAAACTTAGTAAAGAATTAAAATGGTAGAAATGTTGCAGGAAAATAGCCTCACATTTACCAAAATTTTAATATTCATGGGGTTTTACAGTTATTATTAAATGCAAAAGTCCATGAAGATGAAAAATTTTGAAATTGTTGAAGCAGAAAAATTTGTTTTTTTTTTGACAAAATAGGGGAGACATAAACAAAATTGTCGGTAATTAGAGTTTGACAGGAGTTCATTGACCGAATATAGATAAGAAATTAGAACAGGTAATAAATAAATAATATTATAAGGTTAAATTTACATTGATTTGGGGACTGATTGATAGTAATTACATTAAGAACTATTTTTATATTTTTTTTTTTTGATAAAATTTTAGAAACATTAGAGAAGACTTTTTTGGAAGCTAAAAATTTAGTGGAATCTATAAAACTGAATGTTTTAATTGGATTCTTAACTTTTAAATGAATTTTACGAGCTTAAGGTCAAATTGTTTTCCTTGAAAAGCAGAAGTTGAGTTAAATTTCAATATTATACATTAGCCCCACTGAGTTTTCGAATTCTGAAATCTGGAATTCAAAACTTAAAAATCATCTAACAATAATCTATTCAAATAACTTTTTACGACAATGAAGAGTTTCAGAATATAATATCTTTAAATTCTATTTAACTTTTGAAGACTTATAATTTAAACCAATGATTTATAAATTCTTTAGGCATAGCAAACATAACTTAAACAAATAATAAAATGCAATTCAAAGAGAATTTGTAATGAAATATTTTTTAAATGTACGAATATATACGAATGCGGAAAAAAATTGTTCAAATTTTGCAATATTTGCATAAACTATGTCATAGGCGTGAATATATGAATTTTACTAATACGAGAATGTTCTCCAATCGACTATTCCGTTCATTTACCTAAAATTTATTTCTATTATTTAAACATGAAGTTTTATTTTTTTGAAAAAAAATTGGTTTGAAAATCCTTGACGTATTAATCTAATTATTTAGGTTCCAATCGAGCTAGCTTTTATCTAAATTTAAGAACTTGTATACAACTGTCGGGTTAATGTCCTAAAATAAACTCCACAGAAATAGGATCACATTTTGAAACATTTTTTCAAATATTTAAAGTATGATAATTTAAAATTGGGCTTATTTTAATTTAATAGTAAATGAACGATTAAAAAGAATGAGATTAAATTTGTCTATTTTCAAAATAATTTGGTTTTTTTTTTGATCAGACCATCTTTGAATACAGTAGTCGGGTTTCTATATTTGACTTATCTTAATATTTTGACCTTTTTTAGTTTCTATTACAGATTTCGAAAATAGATTCATCAAATCATGTCAGTTCGATTTTTGGGTCCCAAGATACGGGTTAGTTATCTTATGTTACCCTATGAACTATTCGGTATTTAAATATTATCATTATTATCGATTGCAATACTTTTCCTGCTTCGACATTGAAAAACCTAAAAAAATTTAAAAACTGTCAATATAACAAAAAATTTTGCGAGATTAGAAAAGTTACAAGAACACCTTAAATGAATGAATTATTAATTTTTTCAGTCTTAGTTTTTTATTTTTTGGTATTGGAAATATCTTATTAATGGTTAGTTACTAGATTGATTAAAAAAAATTGATACCCACTTGGAAATTAAATCATATTATAAAACAGTTTATTTTGGATTAAACCAAGATCAAATCATAATAAAATTGTTAAATTTGTCCTTAAACTTTACAAATTTAGAAAAATTTTTATAATACAAAGTAAAATAAATTTTAATATCATAAATTTTATTTCTTTTTAAATTAAGCGATTTCAACTAAATACAGATTAAATTATTGAACAAAAACAATGAATAACGCAAAAAAAAAAACAATAAATTTATAATAAAATAAAAAAATATATTTTTCGTTCGAATTAATTGTGTTCCCGTGCGTAAAATTACAAAAATGGAGCGAAAAAAAACGTCAAATAAGTAAAAATCTTTAAACAAAACAAATATGGATTGTTTATTGATTGTTAAAATAATGAAAACTGTTCTATAAATGCAATGTATTTTAAGAGACAATTGAAAGTGTGAAACTAGCAGAATCGATTGTTTAAATCTAAGTAAATTTAATTTAATAACTTAAGTTTTAAATTTTTCCCCTCGATTAATACATTTAGCAGCGAAGGGCTAGAGAAGACAACATAGTACTTAGACAACATAAGTTATTATTATTTCAACTTTTGCACTATAAGCTCATAAAACAAACCAAACAAGTCTTGAGAGGCACTAGTAAGAGTAGAGTTATTTGAAACAAACTTTGTTAAGAAAGCCAAGTAACGCAATCAAAAATTACATTGTAAACCTACGCTGTTCATTACTATCTTTTATTACAGGTTCAAAGCCAATATAAAAGCTGGTCAATTAAAATAAATGATTTGAAACTAATTTTTATTAGTATCATAAATTTCATTAAAGCATACATTCGATTAGAAACTAAACTTTTTTAAAAAGAAGCGAAAATATAAAAAATTTCAAATAATTTACAACACAATTTAAAAAGTAATTTCAGTTATAAAATAAAACATTTATTAATATCGAATTCTAAATTATAGCATCATTAATAATAATTATTTTTAAATATATAAATAGATCCATATTAATACAATTAATAAATCTATAAATAAGTGAATAAATTAAACAAAGTGTTTCACATTAATGTTTATAGAAGTACAATGTGGAACTTTTGTTTAAATAATTTAGTTAATCTAAAAATCCTAGAAGATCACATCAGGTTCTAAAATCTAATTATTAAAATAAATTGATTCGAGGATATATATTAATAGATGAGAAACGACTCTAAATGTTAAGTCCTTGAAATTGTAAAGGGTCCAATTAAGAAAACACTCGAATTTCAAAGTCATCCAGGTAACAAAAAACTTTTCGAATCAAATCTAACTAAAACTTGTAGAAGAGCTTTTATTTAAATAGCACTAAATAACATTAAAGAGCTCTAGAGAGGGTGTCCGGAAGTCAAAGATCAAAGATAGGGGAGAGGAAAGAGAAGTTCATATCGAATTTCTTCTGAAATTTCTTTATTCATCAAATGTTAGAATCTTCTATATTTGCTGCATAATATTATTTTTTTTTGTGAATATTAACTAATGGGACACCCTATTGACATAATTTAATATCATGTACTAATAATTAAATTGTCTTTTTTTTAAATTTTTTGGTAATTTTTAAACTTTAAAATAAAAAGTTTTAAAAATGAACGAGAGAACATGGAACCAAAAAAAGAATATGTTAAACATAATTTTTATCACTAGTAACATACTTTAAATGTATAACAAATTTTATGTAGGCATGTATATATACACAAAATATATCTGATATCATTGTCACGGTGATAGAACAGTTGTATGAACATGAAAAAAAATTTTTTTTTAAATGATACCTTATCCGGAAGTGGAAGGCCTACAACAATTAATATGTTCGGTTTTTAATAAATAAATTTATTATCTATTTTAGTTGTTGATTAAAAAATTCAAAACACATTGCCTTAGATTAAAATAGAATAAGTTACAATAAAGTTAACAGTTATGAGATATGATAAGAAATATATATAAACGTATATTTGGTCTAATAATATTATGTCAATTTCCTTTAAAAAGAAGTTTGAACTGTTATTAAAACAAAATCCTCCTAAAGTTATGCAAAAATTGTGAATTTAAGCAAAATTTTCAAAATATTTCATTCTGTATGTATAAAAGTACAAGTAATTGTAAATATAATACCTCTATAAATATTGTACTTATCAACTTTAGTAACTAGCAAGCCGCTAAAGCCATTATTAGTTTGCTAATTAATAAAATAAAATATGTCATCCTAAAATTATGCAAAATCTTGTAAATTGAAAAAACGTTTAATATGAACTAGAGGGTCTCGATTAACAATTTGAGAGATAATAACTCATTATCATGTATTTAAGAGGGCAATATTACAAAAATTTGAGGCCATAACCCATTGGTTAGATCTAGGTCTATTACAAAATTTGTACCAAATAGACAAACAACGGAGCGTTTTAATAAAAAAGTTTGTTTTTAGTTGTCTCCTTCAAGTTGGTTGTTGATTAAAGTCTCTCATACCATAATTTTAGACATAAATGCCTTAGATGAAAAGGTTTTAGACATTTGGTTAATAAAACATTAATTTAAGATGCAGTTTAAACTAAATTTAAATTAAACTAAAATAGTTTTTAATATCTTTTCACAAAATATTTTAATCAAATTATATCTCTCATATCTTATACAATTTCTCATGTATATATATTTTGGATATAACCAAATATGTATATCTTGCCCTCTATTTGCCTTTTATCTTCTTACCTTGACCATTGATTTAATTAATTTTATTTCTTTATTATTATGTACCGAGTTGATGAGACATGTAAAACATTAAAAAATATCTGTTCACAATATCCATATATGGTCACTTAATTAAAGTTTAATTAAATATTAGCAACCACTTTTTGAAAAGACAATTTTATTTTTTAATTTTAATATTTAAAAACACAAAATAAGAATTATGGGGGCGACAGAGTAATTAGGTATTTTTTTTTTTGTTTTTTCGTACCCAAAATATTTAAAAAAAATTATTAAAATTATTTATAAACCCACAAATTCCAATTATAAAATATTTATAAGAAAAAACATTTTTTTAATTCTGATTTTAATTAAAAACATAAAATTTACTATTTTTTAAATCTTCAGATTCGAATTACGTAACTCAATAATAAACAAAGGTTATACAGACTAATAAGTAAGTATAGAATAGAATCCTTTTTTAATTGAGGTTTTAACGCAGGATCATGAAGGTCACCACCTTACCTTCTTACCTTCTTACCTCTTACTACCTACATACTCATAAAAGGTTGATAAATGCATAACAGAAGTACCGACTCAGAGAAAGGATTAAAAGATCAGGAGATCAAGAAATCAAAAGATTAGGTGAATCAGCTAATTTACTTCAGAAGACTCTAAATATAATGTTTCGCTGCTCCCATGTTTATATAAATCACCTTTGAGCCTGCGCTAACTACGTTTCCCATAACAATGCCAATGAAACTATAGACCCTTTGGATCCCAAAAGAAACTGAAGGTCCTGCGAAGAACACCAAAGTGGAAATTATGAATTCTATTATATTATGAAGCTTTTTTAGATAAAAAAGCATTGATTTTAACTGGGGATATATTAATCTAAGTTATATGTTAATTTTAGTAAGTGTTAAGTTTCACATGGCCGAAATAAATTAAAAAAAAATTGAAGATTGTTAAGACCAAGTACTGTTCAACAATCATTTTGAATATTCCGAAGTCATTGACAATGATTTAATCTTAAACAATATAACAATGGTTAGATCCTACCTTTAAGATACCCAATTAAAAAGGCACCCCCTTCAAAATTGTTTTCGACACTTAAGTATATTAAAAATTCCAAGTAAAAATTGTTACTACAAGTATATTGATTACTACGAGTACATTAATTACTTTAAAATTTCTTTTTATATTAATATTTTATAGCTGCACTTTTAATAATTACTTTAATAGTTTAGGGATTAGTACCCACTTTAAAACCTAAGAACTTATACTGTATATGTAGTTGTTAAGCATTATTAGTAAATTAATATTTCCCCATAAATAAAATTTCTTTTTGTTATCACTTATCAATTATCATATTATAAAAATAAACATTAAAAAATTTTAACCGACATTTATTGATAAGAATATTACAATTACATGGAATTTATAATATTTTATTATTCATTAAATTAATTGTAGTGTAATGAATATAAATTTGTATATTTAAAAAAAATTTTAATTTTTTTTAATAAAATAATAAATTAGATAAATAAAAAATATAATTAAATTTTATTAGACATATTACTTATCATTTCAAAGAAAATTTCATTATTCATTTCTCCTACTACGTGAATTCAATATTATTTTAATAACTTCCGACGACAGAGCGCAATAAAATCTAGTTCTAAAGTTTTTTTTAACCGAAGCTCTGTGTAAAACTCCCTTCGTGACTAAAATAAAGGGAAGAACACACAACCTGATTTGTGCAATATAATGGCTAAAGAGTAATGATGAGACATAAATGTTCATCAAGGGATTGATTGGGAAACCTAGAAGGAATAAATTGACTTCCCTCTAGAAGTATTTGGAAACACATATGGTGGTGGTCTATGGTAATTGGTAAATATTGGGAAACCCATATTGGGGTAATATTTTCTGCAATTTGTAGGTGCGACTTATAAAAGAGTTATTATATGCCATAGTTCTGATACTAAGAAGCTCTACATAGTATATAAATCAGATTGAACTGCTTGGCTCGTATTACATCGGAAGAGTTGAATTTTTGGGATAATATTTCTAATTTCTTCTAAAGTATTTCAGAAGTATAGTAGATATGTTTGATTGAATCAATTTTTGTTTAAAATTAAAATTATCAAATAATATAAATATCTGACCGATAGCTCAATGGTAAAATGTGGCGGCTTTTCAATAGAAAAATCTTGGGTTCAAACCATGGTCGGATCATATCTAATAAAAAAAATATATTGTATATTATAATAGTAATATTTCCTATTGTCTGGCACTACAACTAAAAAAATAAATAAATAATCTAAATATATTTTCTAACAGGCTTATTATCATAAACTCTTTGAGCTGGCAAATACGCAGGACCAGCACATGAAAGTTTAAAATAATTGATTGTATAATAATGACTCTATTGGAACAGAATTGGAGACTTTTATTAAGATAAAAGTATAAAACAGTTTGTTCCAGTTTTAAAATCCCCCAGGGGAATTTTGGTAGAGGATTCCCTATATCCATATTGGATTTGTCAAATACTCGGATTAGTCAAAACAAGCTCTAAAAGTAAATTGCACTTTATAAGAGCTAAAATAAAATTTATTTAAACTCCGAAATATTTAATTCACGCAAAAATTACTTTAGTACTTTTCGAGTTATGAATCATAGTTTAATCCAAATAAGAAATAATAAAATTATCATATAAGTTAAACACACATAATTTTAATTAAAGTATTTAAAATTATTTTATGTAATCGTAATAATATGTTAGATGACCTTTACGATTACGATTACAGCTCATTGCACCTTAAAGACAATTTAAATCTATTACTTAAATCTAATAATAAAACGTTTGGATGATTTTAATTGTTTTATTTAATTTAATATATATGTACATTACGCTTTCGCGGTTTTAAACAATACCATTTAAAATATTGTATATATACATACATATTACAACATATATTTTGTACATTATACATCTATACAAGTATAAATGTAACCATAATAATCATCTTATTCTTTTGTAATAATAATAAAACAATTTAACTTTGCTATTTTTGCGCGCGTTTTTACTTTTTAAAATGAAACCCAAAAATGTAATTTCAACAAAATGTCAACTTTAATTTTAAAAAAAATATTTAATGGTTGTTTGACAAATTAAATTTTCGTTTTTATTTCGAGTTATAAAGTTGCTGAAATTTTCTTACATCAAATAAAATGTTTTTAATGGCATAAGTATAAAATTAAATTTCTGTTTTTTCACACATTTAAAATTTAATTAATTTTAAACCTATTGGTAAATGCGCACGTGCTCATAGAAGATCTAGAAAACCTTCAAGTCTAGATTTAAGAAAATATTACAGGGAAGTTAGGTTCAAAGAGCTGACTAGGTTTAGTAAAGCATTCTAACTTAAGCATAAAAATAATTAGAAGTAAAAACGAGGAAGAGTGTAGTAGACTGACCGTGTCAACTCTGGGATACCCGTATGACCGTAATATAAACATTATATCATTATATCATAAAGTGATCATCATAAGTGATGGCGGCTATTGCATAAAAACGAATTTTGAAAATTTCAAAATCCTAGCTCCTTTATTTTTTGAGTTGTCTTGCGGACGGGCGGACGGACACACATAGCTAAATCGATTTATTTTTTCATCCCGATCCATACACGAGTATCGAGTCTATATTTACCCCCTCTACTTCTCTGCGTCACAAATGTAATGGTAAATTGAATATACCCTTTTGACTAATAGTCATACGGGTATAAATGGCCAATATCCGTCTTCTGATTTTAATAAAAGCTGTATCATAATAGATTCATTAAATGGGCAAGTATTGTTATTACTAAACAGCCTCTAATAAAAAGACCGGAAATAATTAGGAGTTGCACTATTTAAACTTAAGGTTCCCATATTTCTAAAATGTTTACTCGATTGTTTTCTATTTCTTGCTGAAGGTAGGAACGATTATTAAATATATTACCAAGGCAGAGGAGGTCCTATCAAATTTGGAACAAATATTTTCAAATAATTTATAAGATATTTTAGCCAAACAGAATATCTATAAGTAGCCAACTCTGGAATTTGTGCAGACAAAGTTAGAAAAACAAATGATATGAAAAACGTAGAGTTTAAGAACCAGAACCAACTACAAAAGAACTACATTCCAAGAGATATAGGTAAAGTTGAGAATTGCTGGTAATAAGTTAATAGTCCCAAATAAAATGTGACGGTTTATAAGACTTGGTGAATACCTTGTGCTACCTAAAGTGGTTTGCAAATACAACCAATGCAAGGCGACCTTAAATATAAAACAAGGTAAATCTTAATGGATGTCCTACGCTCCCTAAGGAAGTTATATAAAGAATTTAATTGTGGAATAACCAAGAATTATGTGAACTATAAAAATCATCAATCCCTAGATCATTAATTTAAAAAAAAAAAAATAAAAACAAATAATCACATCAAATATATATAAAACAATAAAAATAACTTTGAATTAAAATATTTACTATTTTATTAATAATAATAAATTTTATTTTATCCACCTACTCATATATGCATAACGATGATTGCCATTTCTTTTTTTGTGTTTGTTTTTTTTTTTTAATTTTTTCTAGTTAAAACACATTCGGAACGGAAGCCAACCAGATTACCAAATTCATTAAAATATATTTTACTTAATATAAATATTATTTAATTAATAGACCAAATCTGTTTTTTTTTTTAATGAAACCTTAAAAATACCAAAAAAAATTAAAGTAACATTAAATTTGAACAAAATCTTACAAAATTTGGTTTTTACAAAAAAAAAAAAACGTTTTAGTACCTACTACCTAGGTATTCCTTTTAAATATGTAAAACCTTGAAATTTTTTTTTTATCACACCTGACTGCATCAAAAAACAGTTATTTCATAAGATTATTATTGTTAAAAAAAAAAATTATGTAAAAATTGATGTTAATAAGTGTATGTACATATTATGTACTAAAATATTTGACAAGTGCACTAGAAATATGCTAGAAGAAGCTCGTTGGGCACAAAAGGTTCTATGACAAAAGATTTAATTTGCGGCAATATCTAGAAATTAAACCCGGCCGATAACTCAGTGGTAAAGTGACGGCTTTTGAATCGAAAAGTTTCGGGTTCAAATCCTAGTCGGATCATACCTAATAAAAAATCTATTGTATATTACAATCATGTAATAATAAATTCAAATGTCAAATTGGCAAAGGATTAATATTATCGGGCAATATTTACTATTGTCTGGTACTACAAATAAATAAATAAATAAATCAAGAAATTATCCAAAATTAGTCAACACTAAATGTATCTTTATTTAGGAATAACAAAATATACCCTTAAGTAAAAAGTTTAATTGCTCTAGTGATTTTCCTATTCTTTTCCAAAAAAAAATTAAAAATTCAAAAATACATTCTCTATTTTTAGTACAAGTGACTCGTTATTTTAGAAGATAATTATCAAGTTAAACTATATTGAATTAGATAAATGTAAACTTTCTTAGATCAATGTCACATTACTTAAATTAAGATCATTCGAATATAAGTCTGTCCGGGTGCCTGGTAAAATTCTGCCACGCTTAAAGCTCATCGCATTTTAACTACGGATAGGGATTGTTAAAAATTAATTTCATGGAAGAACATTTTCCTGTAGCCTCTTTAGTGCTTATGTAACCTCACCCGTTATAAAGCTGTTAGGTAAATGTCTAAGATTACAAATTTATAATTTAAACATCTGTCATCTGTCAAATTTTTTTGAAGTAATATGCAAAAAGGCTCCAAGCATTATATTTAACCATGTGCAACAGTTTTTCTAAAATATAAAAGGATTCAATATTTCCGTATTATGAATAATAAATTAATCACATCAATAAATAAAATTAATCATGCGTTTACTATAAGTTACTATAAAGTAATTAATTAGTAATTTATTTATTTATTTATATTATTTAATTAAAAACACCTCTTAATATTAATAGATGTCTTAAGTAAATTTAAAAAAAAAATACTCTAAGTTTTGAAGAAATACTTCTTTAATAAAATTAACTGTCAAGATTGAGTTATCGGCCGGGTCAAAATCAACAAATGATTAAAATAAGAAAACGTCAATTCTTTACTTTTTTCCGTTTTATTATTTTGAATACTTTGCTCATTTAATGAAGTGTCATAATAATGTACTTCATTTCAGCTGTCAAAATTTTTGACAGAACCATTGGACCATCGCTTTTATTATGGAACATTGTTTAATTTTGAAAATGTGCTTTTTTAAAAACCCTTGATCTTTTTTTAATTACTTGTTTAATATGATTTATGATAAATATGATTACTTTTATATAGGGAATTAATTATCAGAAGATTATGTAATACTTTGAGTCCTATTTATATAAATCCTATACAGATGACTTAGTGTTTATATAGGGAATTATCAGAAGATTATGTAATACTTTGAGCCCTATTTATGTAAATGCTATACAGTTGATCTGAAAATTAATAATATTCTAATAATTCTAATCGCTATACAAGTTTGACACTTATGTCAAAAAATTGCTTATTTGTAGGAAGTAATTTAATTCCTTGAGCGGAATATTAAAAAATCCCTTCAAAATTTTTATATTTAAAAAAAACTGTTAATAATATAAATTCAATTTAAAATTTCAAAATATATTTTGTTTTTTTTTTAAATTTTTTTATTTTAATTTTAGTGTAAACTGATTTAATAAAATATAATACATTTTGGTAACAAAATTAAAATTTTTAAATAACCATCTACTTTAATTTAGTTTTTGTTTTATAAAATAAATTTAAATTGCAAAAATTTGATATTCATAGAAGAAATATGTTGTAAATCTAGCTTCAACTTTAATTGAAATATTTCTTTGTCCAATATTACCATTTGAAATGGTAGCATTACCAAATCCAGAACTTTGATCAACTTGAATTTCAACATATGTAACTTCTTGATCCCAATTACCACTCCATTTAATTGGTAATGTAACAGTATTTGGTGAACCCCATGCTTCACCACCTTTATTAGTTGCAACTAATGCATCACCTATAAATTATATTTTTAAATATATATTAAATATATTTTTATTTTTAAATAAAAATTTAAAAAATTCATTTTTACCAATAACTCGGTTCCCAAATGCATAACGTACAATATTTCTTGTGGTACCATTTACTTTTTTTGAACCCATGAATTTAATTGATGGATTCTCAAGAATTTGCTCAAGAATTGGAATTGACAAATCATTTTCTTCTGCATTTTTAATAATTTTATTATTTGTTGAATCAATTGCTGATCCAAAAATAAATGCAATTAAAGAACAGAATAATACAATTTTAAACATTTTTATTGAATATTTTGAAAAATTTAATTTATATTTTAAACTTTTTATTTTTAAGTATTCAGAATTTACTCAGAATTAAACTAAATATTAAAATTAAAAATACTTCTTTATATAGTCAAAAAATATAAAATATAAAATCAAATAAATTAAATATTATAGGTAGATTAATAATAAAAATTAGATATATTATAATAGATATATATGATAATAAATTATCTTATCAGTTATCATTAATTATCGTAAATATAATAAACTTGAATTGGAAAAGTTTTATTATCATAAGGGTTATTTAAATTTTCTTAGGAAAAATGCAAGTATACTTAATTAAATAATAATAAAAGATTAGAATATAAGACCTACAATAACTAAGTTGAGTATTGATCTATTTTGCATAATCCATAATAATAAAATAAGTCTTTAGTTCAGTTATGTCTTACTAAGCTGGTCTAATACAAAATATAAAGAGAACCTAAATCAAAATGATATGCCGTACGCATTAATGAACACTTTCACTTAATACCTTGTAATTAACCCATTATATGCACTTTATTAAAAGTAATTCAGATGAACAATGAGCATAACAAATAAAATTCCTTCTATAGTTTAAATAAAAATAAGAAGAACAAAACACTTACTAAAATACAAAATTGGGCCCATCCTAAAAGTTGGTTCGAGTAATTTCCAACTTTGCCAAGTAACTTGCCCTATTACTTTACTTGCCCAGTTATAATTTTAACCTCGTAGCTTCATTAGATTCACAGTTATCAAATTGACATCTTTGTATGGCAGCTCTCCGAAAATGCAGCCTCAACATTTTGAAACTTTATAAAAGTGCGCCCGATTTTAACCAAAAATAATACGGAACCTAGAAATTGTCTAAATATGACTTAGTATGAATTCTTGTCCTCTTAGTTTTTGAGGTATCGTGCGCACGCACGCACGGACAGACACACATAACTATATCGATTTACTTTTCGATCTGTACCTTTGACACTTTATGTCGTCTAGAACGATGCGATATGCACAAGTATATTGAGCCTAAAAACGGATATGTTTATATAATAATAATATAATTCAAATCTTGATTGATTTTTTTAAAAGCAAAAAAAAATTTCTTATAGGTACAAAAGAATCATAATAATTTAAAAGTATAAATTACTACATGCTAGTATTACTGTTACTCTCTTGAAAGTTTGTTTTATGTTTGTGTTGTATTCCTGTTATTGTAGATATTGATTAAATTTTTCACAATTCTACTTTTTTTTTATTTATTTAAAATCGCGTTAGTTTCTGATCAGGTTTGTGTCTTTAATATTATTGAGAAATAAATTATGCGATATCTGTTGGTGAAAATTGTAAATAATTTTTTTTAACTGATAAGGCTTAGTTGTAAGTACACAGTTTTTTGAAATTTTAAGCTTTATTTTCACACGGAAAATTTTGATATTAAAAAGTGATTTCAGTATTTAATTTTAACAAATTTTTGACATAAACAAACACTAATGATATTGTACTTCTTTATCAAAAAATATTCAATTTCATATAACAGGTTTATTTATGTAAGAATTAAATGTATTTCATTTGAATACTGTTTTTAAAGAGATCAGTAATTTTGAAATCTTATAACTAATAAAATTAAAACAAAAATATAGATCTAAAAATCTAAAGTAGCTGGAAATAGAAACATATAGGATTAAATATAAAATATAATATTAACATAGTAGTGAAATACATTATAAAATTATTTTTTTTTTTAAATGTGTTCTATAGTACAATGAATTTTTTAAGACTGAACTGAAGACTTACTTATATTGGACCCACCACTTTTTATATTTTAGCCGCACTTAGCAGCTAAAGATTACGGCTGGCTTTATTAATTTTGTGGAAAATCTAAATACTTTAATTTTTCACATTTTATTCAGAAGTTTGTTTCTTTTTCGAAAACTTTTTGTTCGGAAATCGAAACCCTATTTTATAGTTCCTGGATATATATACTAAATATTAAATAAATATTAAAAATAAATATAAAGTTTAGTGTTATATTATAACATAACATTTATTATTATTATTGAAATGTCATTATCAAATTTTTACTGTCTAAATTTTTTTTTTTTGTGTAGAAAAGTTTTATATTCTACGTTTAGTGGCCGTCGTTCAGTTGAGTAAAGCGCTTAAAGCGATATCATGTTGAAGGTTTTTTGTTTTAAAGCGCTTTATAAATTTTGCATTATTAAACATATGCTTAATACTATATGTCTAAAAATCTTGCTGCAAAACTTTCAGAACAATTCGACAGCAGTATATACTATAGAGTTTCAATTCGTAATTCGCTGATCTTTTTGCACAACTGCCAAAGATTTAAATTTGCAGTTGAATCTTTGTCAGAGAATTTTGAAATTTATCGAAGCGGTGTTCTTGAATATTTTAGAATAGAAAAATATTTTAAGAACATTAAAAAAACTAGTAAAAATGACAAGACATCTAATTACTTTTTTAATACGAGGTTGTTTTACTCGCATGAAATAGCACGGCGATTTGAATAAATGATTCAATTCGCTTATTACGAGATCATATATGAAATAACGCGATTTGAAAAAATGATTAACTTCGCTCTAAAACGATTTGATATTTTTCTTTTTCGATTTTCTTTTTACACCGATTTTCGCGAAACATGTCTATCGCGTTAAAAGACAATTAGGTGTATTCGTTGAATTAAAAAAAAAGTATCTTTTTATTTTTGTTTTATTATTTTTACTTCAACTTTATAATTTAATATTTTTTAAAATAAATTTATTCGTTTTAATTTAATTTTTATTAAACTGCATAAATTTTATATTCATATAAGAAATATATTGTAAATTTAGCTTCAATTAAAATGCCAATACTATGTGATCCAATACCGCCACTAACTATAACACCATCACCAAAATTAGATGTTTGATCAATTTGAATTTCAACATGAGTAATTCTTCTTTGACCACTATAATTAATTGGTAATTGTACAGATTGTGGAGAACCCCACGATTCACCACCACATTCAGTTGCAACTAATCGATCGCCTATATGAATTTTTAAAATAAAATAATGAAATATCAGTATTAAGTATAAAATTTATAATTAAATCAATACCTTCAGTTCTATTTCCAAATGTATAGCCTCTAATATTTCTTTGACAATCATCACCATTTTTCGAATTAATCACTATAATTGAAGGTTCGGTTTTTAAAAGTTCTTCAATATTTTTATTGATATTATTTTTAGGTAACTCAATTGCAGTTCCAAAAACATATGAAATCAAAGAACAGAATAATATAATTTTAAACATTTTTAATATTATTTTTTTTTTATTTTATTTTAAAAATGGTTTTGAATTCAATGTAGGTAGCACTTTCAACTTATTCCAAATTAAACTAAATTCTAAAATAGAAAAAATTTCTCTTTATAGTTTCAATAAATTTTAATTGAATTTCTAAAATTCAAGATGCAAAAACAATAATATTATATGTTTATTGCTCTAGAGTATATTTAATAATAAAATCAAAAATATATTAACTGTATATTGATTAAATACAATATAATAATAAATTTAATTTAATTAATCTTATCAGTTTATCACATAATTAATAAATTTATTATTCTCCCTAAATCAACAAATTTTTTTTAATAAAAGTTATATATGTCTGGCTATATATTAATTATTAAATATAGAGGCAAAGAAATTTTGAATCTTTATAACTGCTGTATGTAGTAAAAATTTAATTAATTTAAATATTTACTAATTTGCAAAAATATAAAAATTATTTAATTTGATCATATAAATATTATTGAATTTTTTGTGCCAATAAATCAATTGTAAAATACATGTTTTTATCTAAATTAGTTCTGTAGTAATTTTACCTTTTACTGTAATGCTAAAAATTAGTAACAAGTGCTATTATTAGAAAGATTTTATTGGTTTATTTCAATTACCAATATTATGATCCTTAAAAAGAAAAAGTCTCTCAACTCTACTTTTTGGAAAAGGAATGTTAAACCGAACAACCACTCTAATTAATTCCCAATATTAGGAACATAATGGAAATAGAACGGAACACTATTGTACCAAATTTTAAGTTTCTATCTTAAATATTTTTTAAAGATATGCTTGTAAGATCTACAGAGGTGTTTTGGAAAGTACTCGAAACATACACTACAATTCATTCCAAATTAACTCATTAATAGAATAACACAATTGTGATAGCTAAATTTCAAGTTGCTATCTTTATTAATTCCGAATATAAGCTTTTAAGTCTTGGAAGATGTGTGGAAGATACCCGAACCACCTTTCTAATTGATCTCAAATTCCAGGAATACAAGCAGAATAAAAAGGAACACCCTTGTACCAAATTTCTATCTTTATTTCAAGTTACAGCCCTTAATAATTTCGAAGATAATTCAGGTCGAGGTACCTGAAACGCAGATCCCAATTCATCCCAAATTTCGAGGATATAATGAAAACATTGAATAACACGTTTGTTTCAAATTTTCAAATTTCTAACTTTATTAATTTTGAAGATATGCTTGTTAGAATGTGGCCCGTGGCGATGTGTGGGAGGTACCTGAACCACCTTTCTAATTGACTACCAAATTTTAGGAACACAGACAGAGTAAGAAGAAACACTTTGTACCAAATTTGAGGTTTTATCTTCATTCGTTTGGAAGATATACTCGTTAGACCTCGATTCCATCAAAAGCTTCCAGGATTCAAACCCATGGTTCGATTTCGCCCATTTTCAATCACCTCCGTATTTTTGCCATTAGTAACCTGCAATATAAATTTTATCAAGATAGCGTCATTATTTTTTAAGTATCGTGTTTATGGATGGAGAATATATATACGAAAGAATTTATATATACTTTTCTATATCAAGCTTCCTTTTGGTGGTTACAAACACTGTACCCTATGTCATATTTTTACAGAAAAAGGTTTATTAATATTTAAAAGACATAAATTAAATCTCTTAGAACTCAATTATAAAATTTATCATCAATCAAGGTTGTCAAAAAAAAATAATTAAACTGAATAAAACAACCAATTTGGATATTTACATAGATCCATATAAGTAACTTGTATTAAAGTAAAATACCATCCATCTGCTTTTCAATCGAAAAGTCCCGGATCATATCTAATATTAAAAAAATATAGTGTAATTTAATAAGAAGTCCAAATGTCGAATAGGCAAAGGACTATTATTAAGTAAGGACTATAAATAATTAAATAAATAATAAAAAAATAAATTTAAAAATATGTAAATAAAATCTTTCAACAATATTTGAAAAATATTTTACTCTTACAAATTTTACTCTCATCAGCTGTCAAAAATCTCATATAAATTACAAAAATTTGCGCTTCAGAGCGCTTTAGTGTTTTATCAATTCTTACATTGTAAAGTACGACACGTGACTTGTTTTAATAATTATTTTTAAATTGATTATTAAATTAGGTGCATAATTAATAAAAAAGCTCTTAAGCAAATAAATTAGGGAAATCTGAAGTAAAGGTTATACTAGGTTTCAACTCAACCACTACATTTCAAGTGTAATTGGTGTTACCATCTACTTACCATCATTTAAAAAAATATATGTCCTAACTGGCGTATCTCGTACTTTTATCATGAAAAGTACATTTCAAAATATCTTTGTTATTTTTATATTTTTTTATACCAACCCGGTTAATCTTTAATTTATGTTAATCTAAGAAATACATAGGTATATTTGTTCAAAGTCATACCAAAAGTAATTCCATTTTGTCGGAAACACATAAATCCTAAAAATTGCTGTTGTGTATGCATGTCTGTTAACACGATACCACGATAGTACGCGTAAAATTCATCCGATTTAGATGAATTTAGGTATGAAATAAGGGCTTTTTTTGTCAAAAGAAAGAACGCCTTCGCAGATGGGCCAAATCGGGTCTCCCATATAAAATAACCAGATTTTACAATACAAACCGCATTATGCAAGAAGAAAAGCTTATACTATACATCTTAGATTTCTAAATTTAATGAATATTTTTGGGATGAAAGTTGCCATCGTGGAAATATCCTAGTTAAAAACCAACTAATACATATCAAAAAATTTGTGTATGAAAACATGATATCTATCTTTTAAAATTTTAGAAAACATAAACATTCATTTAAAAAAATAATGTTTCACTTGAATAAAATAGTCGTTCACTTGAATAAATCAAATTACTATATTTCACTTATTAAAAAAAATAAACTAAAAACACCAATTCATTTTACAATTAATATTTTTTTTTTAAATAATTTATATTTTTTTAAAAATTTAACAAATTTAATTTTTTATTTTTGATATTTCACATTAAATTGCAAAAATATGATATGCGTATGCGACATGTGTTGTAAATTTTGCTTCAACATTAATAGAAATATTTGTTTCTCCAAGACCACCGCCAACTATATAAGCATCTCCAAAGGTTGAACTTTGATCAACTTGAATTTCAATATAAGTGGCTGCTCGATAGCCTCTCCATACAATTGGTATTGTTATACTTTGTGGTGAACCAAATGATTGACTACCACCTTTTTCTTCAACTTTAACATCCCCTTAATAATTTAAAAAAAAAAAAAAAAAAATTATAAAATGTACATATATTTATTTTTAATATAAATATAAAAGTTAAATTTTACCTAAAACTCTGTTTCCAAATCTATAAGATAAAACATTTCTTGTACTTCCATTTACAGTTTTTGTACTAATCAATTCAATTTTAGGTTCGGTTTTAAGAAGTTCTTTAATACTTTCTAGAGTTAAATCATTATCTTCAATATTTTTATTATTTGTTGAATCAATTGCTAATCCAAAAACAAATGAAATTAAAGAACAAAATAATATAATTTTAAACATTTTTAAATATTATCTTATTTTCGATATAAAATTTTAATCTCGTAGCACTTCAAACTCTTTTCTTCAAATAATTTAAAATTTAAATTAAAAAATTTTAAAAATTTTGAGATGCAAAAAACAATATTAATGTTTATTGCTCTAGAGTACACTAAAAAATAAAATCAAAAAATATACTTAGTCTAGGAAATGTTGAGGAAATTATAATTATAATAAATTAAATTTAAAATTAATCTTATCAGTTAATCATAAATTTAATATATTTATTACAATCTTCAAATTAACAAATTATTTTTAAATTTTATTTCTGGTAATATTATTTATAGAGTTGAAAAAAATTTTGAATTTTAATTATTATATCTATGGTATTTTTATGATTAAAAATTTAACAACGGCGAATTTTCGCTGGTCATATTTCGGTTTCATTATGAAAATATAATTTTATTAAATTTTGTTAATGTAAAGTCAATAAAATAACAGTGTAACACGTTTTTTTTTAAGTTTTTCATTAGAAAGCCTATATATGCGTATTCGATTATCAATATGGTGATCATTGATTTATCTAGCCCTTTCAAACTGTTATATACATTAATACACTGATACTTATAATTCTAATTATTATTAATTATTATTATTTTATACTGGAAAATTAAGTCGGACACTGTTGGACTGTAGGAGAATCTTCGAATCCTTCGCTCTTAAAAGAGTTTACCACTTCACACCCAAAAAAAATATTATTATTATTATGTCTATAATATTGACTATACGAGTTATTATCAATATTTACTCAGAATTAAATTGAAGAGAATTTCGAATATCTTCAAAAAGGCCTATCTTTAGGTTCTTATCAGGGCAGGCGCTTCCGTATATGCAAACGGTGCAATTGCATAGTGCGCCGAAATTTTTGGGACGAAAAATGCTTAATCTTAATATTTAATTTTTTATATGTAAATTAAGTCATATAGAAATATTTCTAAAAATATGTATTTAACTAAAAACTTTAACTAATATAATAAATAATAATTTGTTAATCAAAAACCTGCAAAAAAAATAATCTTTAAAAATAAATCAAATAATTTCATATTCAAATGATTACGTTCAAAATCATATATATTTTATATCATATTATATTATAGCATCAAATATCAATTTATCATATAAAACACAAACATTAAAGCATGCAATAACTATTTATATTAGAGTGCAAAATCGAATCGAAGTCGATACAAAAAATCGAATCGAAGTCGATACAAAAAATCAAATCGAAATCTTATTTTTTTCTGAGTCGGCTGAATTTTTTAATTTTTAAATTTATGAGTTTAAAAATATTCTAAAGGTTAAACGAGGATTATACCCTCGTGGAACACCTTACTAAAAAAATGCCTCGGAATCCCACCTCACGGGTAATGTGGAAACGAGTTTATTAGGATGCAAAATTTCAAATTTCCTCAGGGCGCCGAAAAGTTTAGCGCCGGCCCTTGTCCTTATTTAATATCCTTGAAAAGGACTTTGAATATTTAATAAATAATTTGAAATAAAATAAGATGTCCTTACTCATAAACTATACATGTTTCCAGTGGAATGACCATTGATTACTTTAAGAATTGTACAATTTGTAAATCATATACTAAACTCTAGATAGAACATAACTCTAGATTTTCTAAATAACTATGAAACAAATGATCAATTTTACATTTAATTATATCCAATGACTCTCTCCTACAAGCTCCGGCGATCAAAAAATGTTCCGAATTTCAAACAAAATCTAATTATTTTCTCTTTTATTAGTGTAAAGATATTTTGCGAAATTTAGCCAGGGCTTTTAAAATAACTTTGGTCATTGGTTGAACCATTGAACTATTCAAGAAACTGCAGTTTTGTATAATTTTTTTGTTCGACTGAAAAGAGTCCTATTGTTTTTATTATATATAAATAGTCAAGTATCATTTCTTGGGTATCCTTCCGGAAAAAGTGTTTAGGCCGATCAACATGGTTTCTTAAGACACAAGAAAAATATGGTTGAGAAGCACTGAACGAAAACATTGGAATATTTTTGTATAAAGATTTTGTTATTTATAGGTTAAAAAGTCTTAGCTCCATAACTTTTAGTTGGAGCCAATTGTTCGAGAATTCATTACATTTTGGTATTCAGAAAAGTTTTCAGCGTTTATTATAATCCATCCATGGTCATCAGTCATTACAATATTTATTTATTTATAAGCGGTCACCTCATACTATGTGATAATGTACAATGTTATCTTAATCTTTCTTCTTTGAAAGTTTTCTAATTCCAAAAATATAGAATGGTTGTTGCCATATAATTATGTCTGAATGCATTCGCATTCATTTATTTATACATATATATATAATTTATATTTCATTTATTGTTTTTGTAAAACTTTAAACTTCGTAAAAATTTTTGAATATTAAAAAAATTCAATAAACACTTTAATTAAATTAAATTATAAGATTAAATAATCTTAATACTTACATTGAATTTTAAGCTTCATGAAGTTCACTTACACTTAAATTGGAATTAACACGTTGTTTTTGTCAAAAAATATATACATATATTTTAGTAGGTGCCTATAGATACTTCTTTTATTTTATTTGGTTGATTTCCAGTTTTTTTAATTTAATAAAGATTAGTGATATCACCATATTACAATATTAAGTTTGACAATTTAAATATTTGGCACATTTTTATTAATTTTCTGATGATTTAATTGATAATTATTATCGCACAAGTTCGCCATTTAATAATACCTGTAATTTTTTTATGTTGATTGATTGGTATAAAAGAAAGGTAAAATAAGAAGTATTTAGTAAACATAATAATAACACATAATAATTTTATCTACCGACGACAACCCTGAACATGGAGAGGAAAGTTCTATAACAAGGCTTACATACTTTTAAAAAATATTTATATATTGATTTTCTGGAAAAATAAAAAGGAACTCCTAAAAATTCTGTAATAACCATAATAAGTAATTTTTTATATTTTTATATTAAAAAAATCTCATTTAAGGGCATTTAATTTTTAACTTTTTTTTAATAAATGTCAAAATGACATATGTCAATATTTTTGAATATTTTATACTCGTATATTATTTATTAAGAAAGTTTAGCTGGAGTTAATATGCGTTTTTATTAGCAGGTTATAGGACTACCTAGAATCAACTAGAGCACAAAAGTACAGGTTTTTGTGTTCATTAGTTTTAGAACAAATATTTTTCTGTTCGAATGGGTTTTAGTTTTGTGTTCATCAGTTTTTCACAACTGTTTTAAGTTGTACTTTTCTGTTCTTATTTGTTTTTTTATTTTGACAATTGGTTAAAAATTTTTTTTTTGTTTTTGAGGTAAAATTTTTATATTAAATAAAAATTTTGAAATTTTTGGTCAATTTTGAAAACTAAAAATGCAGAACAGAAAAGTACAAAAAAGCGTTAATTGTTTTTTGTATTCCGGGTTATTCTAGGTAATGCTAAAGCGTTTGACGTTTAATTGTGTGCTGTTCTGTGTCCTGTTCTGTTCTGTCCTAAACTAATAAACAAATCTAATGTTAAAACTTGCTTATGAACAGTGTGAAATGTCAAAAAAAAAGTTGAATTGTATGAAATTGTCCATCAGACACCAGATAATCTCCACGAAATGAAATATTCAACGGTACTAAACGATGTAAAAGTTAAATTGATTTCATTGTCAATCCCTCAATCTATAATGACTATAATTTTGATTACAAACCTACAATTTAAACTTCTTACGTATCGTATTTTTAGTATTGGAGCGTAGTACAATAAGCAGTAAAGATGTTAAAATCTTTAAATCTCATAAAACCTAGAAAAAATAACTACATAAATACAAAAATTTTACATTGTTTTTCAATTGCATTTATTAATTTTTATATTTTTTTGAAAATTAAGCATCAACTGCAAAAAGATGATATGCATATGAGAAATATGTTGTAAAATCAGCTTTAACTTCAACAGTAATAAAAGATTCTCCAATGTTTCCGCGAATTACATAAGCATCACCAAAGCTAGAACTTTGATCAACTTGAATTTCAATAAATGTTACTTTTTGATTCCATCTACCATTCCATTCAATTGGTAATTTTACATTTTGTGGTGTACCTAATGAATGAGTGTCACTTTTTTCAAAAACCTTACGATCCCCTTAATTATTTAAAAAAAAAAAAAGAAAAATAAATTAATTTAGGACATAAATTTTAGTAATTAAAAAATTAAATTTTACCTAAGACTCTGTTTCCAAATTTATAATTTAAAATATTTCTTGGAATTCCATTTACAGTTTTTGTACCAATCAACTCAATTTTAGGTTCGGTTTTAAGAAGTTCTTTAATACTTTTTAAAGTTAAATCATGTTCTTCAATATTTTTATTATTTGTTGAATCAATTGCTAATCCAAAAACAAATGAAATTAAAGAACAAAATAATATAATTTTAAACATTTTCAAATATTCGTTTTAATTTTGTTATTAAGAAGTTAGAAGTACTGATATTTTAATCAAAATTTAACTAAATTCTAAATCAAGAAAATTTCTTTATATAGTAAATGAAAACCAAAAATAAATTAAATTAATCTTATCACTTTATCATAAATACAATAAAATTTAATTGTTTTTTCATTAAAATTTAAACTATTTGGTTTTCTTTATTTTAAGAATTTTTATTACGAATTTTGCAAATTTTATTAAATTAAAAAGGAAGTTTCTAATAAAACAATAAGAGAAATTTTAATAAGAGTTATAAAAAAAAACATGCGAGCCAGTTAATAAAAACTCAATTAATTTATTGAATTTGCGTTAATTAAGAAAACATTGATACTAAAATAACTTTTATTGATCATATAATAATGAAATTATATTAATAAAGCAAATTGTATGTTGGGTTGGGCTATATCATAAGGTGGTCTAAAGAATTTAAAGATCCTTACATTCATTATACGCACAATTTAGTTATTATACACTTCTTTTTTCTGTTCGACGTAATCTTAATTTTAAATTTTGGGCTTAACCTATGAAACTGTTGCACCCTCCCATAATTTAGATTTAAACAGAATAGAAACTGTTTTAAAAAAAAAACTTTTAATTCTGAGCACGCTCTAAACAATTTGAGCATACTCTGTCATGAGCGGAGCATTAAGGCAGGTTTTCATGAGAAAATTTTGCCCAGTAATCCGGACTTTAGAGAGAGAGGTATATAGTATACTCTCAATAGGAGAGAAAGAGGAAAATGATTAAATTTATATTAAAATTTTTTTATATCTTTTGACAAAAACAAATTACATAACCTTATTTTTTAATTTTTAAATTTATATTTCGCGAATTTTTCAATTCAAAGTTAAAATTTTATTAATTTAAAATAAATAATAAAATTTTAATCAATTGCAAATAATTTTAAATAAAAATTTCATTCATCAAACCATAATATAAAATGTTTTTTTTCTTTGTTTACATTCTCTTGTTTGTTTACAAAATTCAAATGTCATGTATCCATAAAAATATGTAATAGTATGCAAAAAATTTTTGTGTAGAATACACTTTTTTTTTGTATGTAGTAGCAACTTTATAGGAAAAAGACCTAAGAGAACATCTTTTTGACATGGATTATGGCGCTCTCTCAATACTGGGCTAAGGAAAATTGATGTTTCTCCCAGTAATTTATATGTTTCTCCCAGTAATTTATCGTTTTTTCTTTGTCGCACAAATAGTATTTTTGTATCTTCTGCCTATGCTCTAACTTTTGCCCAGGAAACTGCCGTAATGAAAATTGGCCTTTAACAGAGTACGCTCAGATTTAATAAAAGCACACAATTTGAAAAAAATTTCATTTTAATTTTAGTTGCATTTTAAACTGTCAAAAAATTAAATTAATTTATTAGCCTATCTACAATTAACGCTCTCATTCCGCTCTCAATACGTAGCAAGCTGTCAAACTAAGTTAAATGTATTGAATTAAATGAAAGTGTCTACAATAGACGCAGCCATGTCACAGTCATTCCGCAGTCATGAAAAAAGTTGTTTAACTTTTAACTTTTTCGCTTTTTTAACGTGTTCAAATGTCAAATAATTGAACTTGGATAAATATTTTTTATTGAAAAATCAAAAAAAATATATCAGAATAAAAAATTATTAATTCTTTTTCTATCTTTTTCCATACAATAAACTTTAAACTATTGAATATTTTTGCATTCATGAAATTTGTAAACAAAACAATGTCAAAAAACGCTGTCATGTACATTTCATAATATAAGAGGCTTATAAAAACAGTTATCATTTGACATTTGATATTTTTTTTTTTGGTATTCACAGGTTCAAAAAAGTGCTTAGCACTTGTGGCGAACCCCTTTATTTTTATTACAATAATTAACACTTAACACTAGGCAACAAAATTATATTAATAACAATAAGTTCTTATATTATTATAAAAATTTTAATTAGGTAAAATATGTTTTTTTTTTAAGTTATGAAGTACACAACTGGATTAGATAGTCATAAGAAATTTTTTTAATAAGCGTTTAAATACGAGCATAGAATCGGTGGATCTCACATATAGAAGCAAATTTTTGTAATTAGTAATAGCTGAAAAAATTATTGTGTTCGGAGCGAAATTTAAAATTGACAAATTGTCTCTTCCCCTGATATTATAGTTATGAACCTTACAAACCTTAGAAAGTTATAGCCCAGATTTAATTTTATCGTGAACCAACTTATACCATAATATACATAATTCGTAGACCTTTAATTTATCAACAGATAACAATTTTTCACTGCAAAGTGTGTTGGATGGGGTTAAAATATACTTTGCTAAAAATGCACTAAGAAGAGAAAAAAAAATTTGTCTTTAAAAAACATTTATTCACAATAATTTTTTAATTAACATAAAATTAAAGGTGTAACTTAAGTTAATCGTAAATTTCTGATATGTACAAATCTGATAGGTAATTAAAATATCAATTTTTTAGTTAATAGAAAGTTTTCAACATTAATTTCAAATTTTTTGATGAAATATTTTCAAATTATAATAAAATGTAATAGGCAATTAATATTTTTTTTGATGTAAATAGGCAATCAATATTTTTATGTAATTTGTATTAAATTTTATTTGAATCTGAATTTTTTTTTTTCTTTTAATTTTTTTGTAGCTTCATCTAATTTTCTTTTAGCTTCATCTAATTTTCTTTTCTTTTCTTTTAGAATACTTTTAAAATAATCACTAATGTGATCAAATGTCATTAAAAATAATACAGTATATGGTCCCATTTTAATATAATCAGCTAAAAAACCCTTTGTTAATGTTCTATAGCCTTCTCTATTTAAAAGTTTTATTAAAACATCAAAAAAACCAGTATATTGAGGTTTGCCATTAGTTACTTTCATATTTTGTAATCGAATTTTAGCAATATCAAATGGTGATGTTATAATTGATGTAAATAAGCCCGATACCAATCCACAACAAACACTTACTAAATTATCATCTTTATCAAGTTTGTCAATTTTCTGAGTAGTAAGCATTTTTGTTGAATGATATGTTGTTAATTGTGTTAATGTAATAAGTGTTGCTCTAATAGCTCCTAATTTTGATCCACGCCATAATGTTAAAAATCCTTCTTCTGTTATTATTTTTTTAAATGCATGAAATAAACCTCGATAATTTCTTCTTTCACATTTACGCAATAATCCATCAGCCACCATTCGATTCATAATAACTTCAGCAGGTGTTCCAGTTAGAGAAGAAGCACAGCCAGATATACAAGCAATATAAAATTCATATAATAATGTTGGATCTTCTTTATATTTTAAATAATAATATTCTTCTAATGTTGAATAAATAGCAATTCTAGTTGCAGCGTGTGTTAATTGTCTTAGAATTGCGGGTGAAATCCCTTTATATAATCCATAACCACTTTCTAAACTAACAATATGAAAATAAGCATCGCTTACATTTTTATATGTTGAACGTTCAACAGATAATCTAGTTTTAATAAAATCTAATGGATATGTTATTACAGTACTTATCAAAGCAGCTAAACATCCACTAATTAAATTATTTTTTGGTGAAAACTCTTCTATTTCAACTTCAAAAGACATTTTATTTTTATTTAATTTATGTTTTAGAATTTTACATAAATACTCCAAAAAAATGTTTATGATTATTTTATAATTTACAAGTTATTTTATATAATTTAAAAATTGGACCAAATTAAAAATCGCATTTTATAGTTATTGTTATTATTTTTCTTTGAATTTATCACTTGTCTATTATTCAAATATTATTTTTTATTATTAAATATAGAATAAAAAAAATAGAATTAAAAATTCATTTCATTACGTCTGTTAGTTTTGAAATGTTTTCCCAAGAAAGAATTGAAAAAGAATAAAAAGGAATATTTTTAAATTTAAATTTACTTATTTTTGATTTTTTGTTTTTTATTTTTTATTTAAAATTCGGAATAATTTTTTTTGAATATTTTATTAAATAATTTTTTCTTTTTTTTTAATATAATTATTTATTTATTAATAATATATATATATATAACGGTATAATTGAAATATATTAAAAAGATATAAATTTGAAAAGTTGACTCTTACTCTAAGCTACACACTACTTATGCTACAGGTACATGTTGAAACCAAGGAATTGATCTTAAAGAATTCGAAATACTATATACTATATGAGATGAAGCGCAAGACCGAATAACATATAGAAATGTCTTACATTATTCAATAGACACAAAAACCTATTTATAATTAAATTGTAATTATTTTGTATTTGAGTTGTACGGTTTTTCTGTATCTGTGAGTTATAATATTCAATCAAATTATTTGTTACTAATTTGTATTTGTTTATATCAGTATGTTATTTTATTTTTTATTATTGATATAAAATCATTAATAATTAGTTTTGCAGGTGCTATTAATCCTTACCAACGTCTATACGAGAGGTACTCTACTAAACGCACTTTGATGTACCGTAAACCTTAAACACGACAAGCCAATTCCTTTTTAGAAGCGTTAAATACTGTAACCAACGTAATTTGAAAATCTAAAATTTTCAATATAACAGTTTCAAAATTTTAAAATAACAAATTCACACACTAAATTCTAAAAAAGCATAACTCTAAAAAAGCTTTAACGGTATCTTAACAGATTCAATGCAATTTAGTACATGTCATGAAAATGCACTATAATATACTTAATTTACTTTTATTACAGAAGATGTCGTATTTGTTGTCAAGTGCCTTTTAACAGCTTTTTTTTATAACTTCAGAAATAGAAGAATATATCCATATATCGAGTTTTGACTTTTGAGTCTTGTTATTTTTTTACTTTTGTTTACATTTTATTTTTAAATATTTGAAAATTTGTTTTTATTAGTTTTATAAATTCTATTTGATATGATATAACTAGATTATCAACATTATTTAACGTTATTTATTAACTTTAGTAGCTCGCACTCGAATATGGTAAGTTTTCTACTTAACCAGATAAAAAAAAGTAAAAAAAATTATACATATTAAATTTTGTGCTACATACTTTTAAATTGTACATGAAAATAAAAAATAATGTAATATTCTGTATTTTAGGAAACAAATAAGCAAATACCAATTACCGGCACAACACAGTTTATATTAGGATCAATAGCGGGTATTGGGGCCACAATTATTGTGCAACCAGTTGATTTAATCAAAACTCGTTTACAAACACAAGGCATAAAGAAAACTTACAATGGCCCATTAGATTGTTTTCGTAAAGTTATCACAAATGAAGGAATAAAAGGTATATATACAGGTCTTGGCGCTGCTTTATTAAGACAAATTGTTTATTCTGGAAGTAGATTTGGTACATTTCATCATTTGCAGGAAACATATAAAAATGAATATCAGACAAAACCATCATATACAATCAGATTAGTAATGGGTATGATTGCTGGTGCTATTGGTTCATTTTTAAGTACACCAACAGATGTTGTATTAGTTCGAATGACAGCTGATGGAAGATTACCATTTGAAAAGAGAAGAGATTATAAAAATGTTTTTAATGCATTTACAAGAATAGTACGCGAAGAAGGTTTTTTAACATTGTTTAGAGGTGCAGCTCCAACTGTTAATCGTGGCATTGTTGTTAATATGGTACAATTAGGAACATATTATCAAACAAAAGATTTACTAATGGAAAAATTTTCGTTTTCCGAAAGTAGATTATTGCATGTTTTTTGTGGTTCCTTATGTGGCTTATTATCAGCCATTGTAACACAACCAATGGATTTTGCTAAAACTCGTATACAAGACCAAAGATATATTGATGGCAAACCGGTTTATAAGGGATCATTAGATGTTATATATAAAACTACACGTATAGAAGGTTTTTTAAAAGTTTATACTGGTTTCATACCATATTTTTTACGTATAGGACCACGAAATGTATTCACATTTTGGTTTTTAGAAGAACTCAGTACATTATATCGTTTTATTTATCAAAAATAGTTAATAGAAACAAATGACCTCACAATGATTTGTAAATTTATTAGCAAAGATATTATTAAATTATATTTGTTAAATAGTATGTAAGTTATTAATCAATTTAATATATTAAATTTTTTAATATCTACGGCAATTTCCTTTTTATTTTTATAATTAAAAGTAAAGTTTATATGTACCTTGTTTGGTAAAATAAAATATTTTTATGTGACTGTAATAAAAAGATTAAGTAAAATGATTATTAGTAAAAAGATAATTTATTATATTTTTTTTTTTTTAATTATTAAAAACTCATAATTTTATAGGTATGTATTTTGTTTCAGTTTAAACCGTAAATTGCAAAAGCATAAACAAAATGTAATGTAGATCCAGCTTCAATGACAACCGAAATTTGTCGTTGTCCAATACCACCACCAATTACATAACCATTTCCAATATCTGAACTTTGATCGACAAGAATTTCAATAAAACTAACTCTTGCACCACTTCCACTTCTAGGATATTGTATTGTTAATTTAACATTTTGTGGTGAAGACCACTGTGCACCATCTCTACCATGTGCAACTAATGCATCACCTAAATATATTTGAAAATTTTACTTTTATTATATAGTTTTCACAATTATTAGATTCATCTGACCTGAAACTCTACCACCAAGTGTGTAACGGATTGCACCTAAATTATTTATTTTTTGTAATGGACTCAATTCAATTAAAGGATTTTGTTTTTTAAATTCCTCAATATTTTTCACAATTAAAATTTCACCATTTGCTTTATTAATTTTATTAAAATCAATTGCTGATCCAAAAATTGTGGCAATCAAACAACATAAAATTAAAATTTTAAACATTTTTAATTTATTTTTTATAACAAAAGTTTTTATAAAATGTGAATATATTATATTTTTTGTTAGTTAACAAAACTGTAATAATTTCACTTCGTTAAATTTCTTCTTTTATATAGGAAAATATGTATATTGTTAGTGGAGGTTATTGATATCTGCAAATAATGTAAAATGTTTAAATTAAATAAATTTTTATCTTTTTTATCATTTAATATCAAATCAAATATCTTGTAATTCCTTCATTTTTAACCTTTATAGTTATTTATTGATTATTAATAATAAAATTATCTAAGTACTTATTTTATTTACAGAGATTTATTTTTCTAAATGTACATTTTTCCCTAAACAAATATTATTCAAAACTTTTAAAAATATCAGACTTTCAATAACGTTAAGATAATGTTGTTTTATTAAATTTATATTTTATAAAAAATAAATATTTAAATTAAATCTACTATTGTACTATTGTATAATGAATGATTATGGACAAAATTATTACATTTTTGAGTGTTGACTCTTTTTTTAGAAATTTTGTTAGAAAGAATAACGAAAGTGGAGCCAATGAAGAATTAATTTGGATATTTATTTTATTTTAAAAATATAAAACTCTTTGAGTTTCTTAAATTAATATAAAATTTTATAATTTTAAAAAAAAAAAACTATATATTATATGCAGTCTTAGTTTCTTTCACGTAAATCTTTTTCATTATTTAATTTTACGGCGCCAATTTAAAAAAAAATAATGTACGACGAATCCTTTATTGAATTAATAAAAATTAAAAAAAAAAAATGTAACACTCTTGAATTTTTTAAATTAATATTATAAAATTTTACAATTTATAAATATATGTTTTTTTAAAATTACATATTTTGCAATTCTGAACAAAATCTGAGTTTGATAATAAGCTTGCGAAATTTTTTAATTTTAATTTGCAAAACTTTTGTTCTAATAAATGAAAGTACCTACATATATATTTTATTTAAATTTTACAATATTTTTAAAATACAAATTAATATTTAATAAGTACGTGCTATAAATCATCCATTTATCAATTCTGAAAAGACTATTTCTGATCAATTATAAATTTAATCAATTTTATTATTTGATAATTCTGTATCGGCTTTATATTGGTCTGCGAATATAAATTTGCAAATTTAATTTTTTTTAAAATGAAAACATTTTTTTTTAAATTTTATTATTTGAATAAAGGATTTGTCGTACATTTTTTTTTCTTCAAATTGATTTACAAAAACTAGGAGTCAATACCAAATTTTTAATGTTTAAAAATTAAAATAATTAAAAAAAAACAGAGTTAAGGATTACTTACTCACTTACTTGTTAGGCACTACAAACCATGAAGGTTCTGGGCGTGATGTAATATCTGCTTCCACTCCTCTCGGTTTTGTGCAGATCTTTTTCAATTGGTGATGTGAAGTTTTTTTTAAATCTGCCGATGTTTCATCTCCCCAACGGAGGTTCGGCTCCCTCGGTGTCGCTTCCCCTGAGGTGTGGCTTCAAATATCCTCTTAACTGGAGCATCGGTTGACATTCGCTCGACTTGACCAAGCCAATGAAGGCGTCTGATTTTGACTTTCGTGGCTACATCAACGTCATTATACAGTTCGTAGAGTTCGGCATTATATCTTCTCCGCCATCGTTTACTGGACCATATATTCTTCGTAGAATTTTTCTTTCGAAAATCTATATATATAAAAGGGAATGTTTGTGTGTATGTTTGTTTGTTTGTTTGTTTGTTTGTTTGTTTGTTTGTTTGTATGTAGCGAATAGACAGGGCCGGCGCTTTCATATGCACAGTATGCACAGTAAAACAGGGCGCCAGAATTTAAGGGCGGCAAATTTTCAATTGAAATTAAAAAAAAAAAATTTTTTATCTAACAAAAAATTATATAATAATAAAATAAGTATTGAAAAAATGTATTCGAAATTTGTTTTTTCAATATCATATAAAATAAAGCATGTTTTATTTTTTACCTATCTATATTTTATAATTTAAGGAACAGCGATTTTTTGGTGTTCATTTGTATTTATTGTGGTTATCAAATTTTTTCCATAGATTAGAGAATAAGAAAATAAAATAATATAAGTTCTCTTTCACAGCAGCTATCATAAAAATATTGAAAGAGTAATTTATTTTTCTCTTTTCTAAATTCTTCTAATAAGTAATAACATTCCTCCTAACATTCATATTAACAAGCTATTGAACAAAATTATCAATTTAAAAAAAGTGCACCTTATTCAACAACAAAATCTTATAAGACCAAAAAATAACATTTTTATTTTTGTACTATATTTTCTAATTTAAGGAACAGTGATTTTTTGGTGTTCATATGGCTTATTGTGGTTATCAAACTCTTTCCATAGAATAAGAAAATAATATAAGTTTTCTTTCAACAGCAGCTATCATAAAAATATTGAAAGAGTAATTTATTTTTCTCCTTTCTAAATTCTTCTAATAAGTAATAACATTCCTCCTAACATTCATATCAACAAGCTATTGAACAAAATTATCAATTTAAAAAAAGTGCACCTTATACAACAACAAAATCTATAAGACCAAAAAATAACATTTTTATTTTTGTACTACATTTTCTAATTTAATGTTCATATGGCTTATTTTATTACAGAATCAGAAATGAGAAAATAAAATATGTAAATAACATACTACTCTTTCAAATTTCAATATAAATTATTGAAATAAGAGCAATTCATTTTTATTCTTTATCTTTTATTCTTTTCTTTCTTATTCATTATTCTCTTAAATTTTTCTTTGATTATGTTGTATTCTTATTCTTTTGATTCTTACTTTATTAATTGAGATTTGAGAACATTATAATAATAGCTGTGTGTAATGTGTATATATAATACATATAAATATAATACTATACTAATACTACATATATTTGTATAAATATACAAATACCATGGTCCATGATTAGAGAATTAGAACAAAAAACATTATTAATTCTTAAAAAATGTTAAATGTTATTATTTTTAGTACGTACATGAAATATTTTTATATGGAAGAACAAAAAAAAAACACTGAATTACCTATAAATAATTATATTTATAATCTATAGAGTATAGAAATAATAAAAAAAAAAGTTTTATAGTACCTACCTACTAGATTAGCATGTTAATTTTTTTTAATGCATTTTTTATTTAAACTGCCTTTTTAATGTCAAATCAAATTATTTTTCAAATACCTATTATTAATTAAATACATATAATACATATTAATTAAAACATTTGAAAAATTTAAATATCTAAATTCTCATTTTTTAAAAGTTATAAAAATTTTATTGTTTGATTGTTTTTTTTTTTAAATTTAGTGCAGTAAAGCTTAAAGATATTGTAATTTGTAAGAAAAACCTACTTTCTCCACTATTGAAACATTAGAATTTATATTTGAAAAAAAATTAGAAATATTATTTCCCAATTTAGTTATAGCTTTAAAAATTCAACAATACCTATTACAGTAGTTTCAGCAGAACGTAGTTTTTCAAAATTAAAAATTATAAAAAATTATTTGAGAACAACAATGACTCAAGATAGATTAGTAGGATTAGCAACTATATCAATTGAAAGCGAACTTCTTGAAAATTTGGACTACGAAGAATTAGTTAACGACTTTGCAAAAATAAAAGCGCGTAGAATTAAATTTTAGTATTTTAAATTTTTTCATAATGTTTTAATTAATTTTAACTTTTTTAATAATTTGTTATCGGTTAAAATTTTTGTTATTGAGGATTATACCTCCGTGGGACACCTCTTTAAAAAAAATGCATTGAAAGTTCTACCTCAAGGATGATGTGGAAACGAACTTTTCCAGGGCGGCGTTTTCAAAAAGTGCACAGGGCGCCAAAAAGCGTAGCGCCGGCACTGCGAATAGACTCCTAAACTGCCCAGCCGATTTTCATGAAAATTTGTATATAGGGGTTTTTGGGTACGGAAAGAAATCGTGGCCCAAAAATTTTGCTCTAACGGACCGACAAGTTGGGGCTGTGGTGCAAGTATTTAAACTTCTTTGTTCTAAAATGAAAACGGTTTGACCGATTGACTTCAAATTTTGTATACGTGATGCTCTTTGAGAATTGAGTAGACACTATTAACAGTTTTGGAATTTGTTAACCCATGTCGGGCCGACGGGTGGTCAAAAAAAATTTTGGGTCCAAATTTTGTCCGATTTTACGAAATTCTGCTTTGGTTTAAAAGAAAGCCCCAAAAAAATTTTTGTTGAGTTCCATTAACCCATTGCGGCCCAACAGCTTTTTATAGGTTTTTTAAATACTTTACTCTAAATTCGAAACGGTTTGACCGATTGACTTCAAATTTTGTATACGTGATGCTCTTTGAGAATTGAGTAGACACTATTGACAGTTTTGGAATTTGTTAACCCATGTAGGGCCGACGGGTGGTCAAAAAAAATTTTGGGTCCAAATTTTGTCCGATTTTACGATATTCTGCTTTGGCTTAAAAAAAAGTCCCAAAAAAAATTTTTTTGAGTTCCATTAACCCATTGCGGCCAACAGCTTATTATAGGTTTTTTTCAATATTTTACTCTAAATACGAAACGGTTTGACCGATTGACTTCAAATTTTGTATACGTGATGCTCCTTGAGAATTGAGTTGACACTATTAACAGTTTTGGAATTTATTAACCCATGTTGGGCCGACGGGGTGTCAAAAAAAATTTTGGGTCCGAATTTTGTCTGATTTTATGAAATTCTGCTTTGGCTAAAAAGAAAACCCACAAAAAAATTTTCTTGACTTGCATTAACCCATTGGGGCCAACAGCTTTTTATAGGTTTTTTCAATACTTAACTCTAAATTAAAAACGGTTTGACCGATTTTCTTTAAATTTTATATACGTGCTCCCCTGTGAGAATTGAGTTGACACTATTAACAGATTTGGAATTTGTTAACCCATGTCGGTCAAAATAATTTTGGAAGATAATATTGTCAAAATTTGCAAGTACTGCTTTGGCTAAAAAGAAAGCCTCAAAAAAATTTTGTTGAGTGATTTGGAACAAAAATTACGTCCAATTTTGCGCAATACTGCTTTGCCCAAAGAGAAAGTGTAGTTCCGTTAACCAAGTGGGGCACAGTGGCTTTTAATAGATTTTTGCGTTACTTAACTCTAAATTAGAAACGATTTGACCGGTTTACTCCAAATTTTATATGTGTGAAGCAACTTGAAAATGGAGTTGAGTCTGTTAACAGTCGGTCCTGCGATTTTTCAAAAAATTTTTTTGGAAGTAAATTACGTCAAAATGTGGAAAGTAGTTCGTACTGCTTTGAATTACAGAAAGTTTCAAAAATTACTAGAATAATCCTAGAAAAATCGTTTTAAAAAGATTGCTTTCACACATTTTAAAATTTATATGTGTAAACCGTGTGTAAGTTTTGTGTTAACTTTTTGCAGTGACATCAAATTCAATTAAACCTCCATTGAGAGGCGCAGCAACGCGCACCGGGTATTAGCTAGTACCTTATAAATAAAATACATAAATAAAATACCTTATAAATAGAGTTAAGGATTAAAATATTTTAATGCAAAAGGCGGTATTATGCATAGTTCCTTCAAATAGTTTAAAATTAATGTAAAATAAATGATTAAAAGTATTAAGTATCAAATATACCTAAATCTTTTTTTAATTAAAAAATTAACAAAAATGATAGCAAAATTTTAAAAAAATATCTTAAGTTAAGTTTTATTATATATGTATATTTATTAATAGTTTTCAATTAAATAACTAATAAATTAAACTATTTATCTAATTTTTGATTACTAATAATCGCGATAAACTTCAGCATGTAAACATTTTTAAAATAAATTTGAAATTAGTAAATGTTTAATTGCTAGCAAACGAATTTGGATTGATTATGATTTCCATTATCATAGGAATTATATTATATTATAATACCTAAATATTCGAATTTCTTCTCAAAATAGACTCAAGTTACTTTAACATATTTCAAATTAATATTTTTAAGTTATTTTTTAAATACCAAAGACCTACATCAATTATTACTTTCGTAATTGATACATTAATATATTTTTTTTAACCCTCGCAATTGATTCAAAGCGTAATCTTTCATAAAATAAAATAATTAAATATTCAACAATATAATAGTATTTAAATTTCTGTTATATATATTGTAAAATTTAACATAAAAAAATTCCTAAAAAAATAACAAACGATAATCAGTAATCTTTAAGTATTGGATTATCAAAAAAATTTTCGGATAATAAAATTAGTAATTTCTAATCAATTGAATAGTGTGATAAATGATAATAATATATAAAATTTATTATTTTAATTAAAAAATTTTATTGTAATTTCTTTTTTTCTTAAAACGAAAGTTTTAATTTATCACATTTTTACAAAAATTACTAAGTTTTAAAATATGAAATTTTGAATTAAATTTGGAGTTTGATAAAATGATAAGAAAATCTAATTTTAGAATACAGTTTTATTATATAATTAAATAATAACATAATAAATTTTGCTATATAAAGAAGAAAATTTTATACATTTAATCATTACAATTTTAAAAAGAAACCCAAAGTTAAAAAAAAGAAAAATGTTCAAAATTTTAATTTATTTTTCTTTAATTTCCATCATTTTTGGATCAGCAATTAATTTGAATAAACTGAATAATGTAAATACTGATATTTTGGTTGTGGAAAATATTGAAGAATTTAAAAAACAAAATTCTTTAATTGAATTGAGTCCATTAAAACAAACCAATAATTTTGGTGCAATTCGTTACCAATTTGGTGGTAGAAAATTAGGTTCGTATATTTTTATATAAAAATTTAATTAAATATTGTAATTATTAATGTAAAATTTTTTAATTGTTTTAGGTGATGCATTAATTGCATATAAAGAAAATTATGATGGACAATGGCCAATACCACAAAATATTCAATTATATATTAACTATTATCCTGAAGGTGAATTTTGTTTAGAAATTACTTATATTGAAATTCATGTATTTCAAAGCTCTAATATAACTAGAGCTTATATAATTGACGGTGGTATTGGACAAAGACAAATTTCTTTGGTTGTAGAGGCTGGTTCTACATACGTGTTTCAATATGCTTTTGGAATTTATGGATTATAATTGAATAAAAAAATAATAATTAATAATAAATAATTCATTTTTCTAGTTCATTTATTTGTAAGACATAAATACTGAATAAATAAAAATGAATAAAACCAAAAAATCAAATCAATTGTTTAAATCTAAGTTATTTAAAAAATATTATTGTACAAAAACCCCATAAAAATAATAGCTAACTATAAATAAATTATTATTTAGATAATTTTTCACTAATCACATTTGTAAAAAATATATTAAACATACATTATGTTTTATAATATTCTATAATTACTACATAAATAAGAATATATAATTAAAAAGAAGTACAAATAAGAATTGACATATATTACTCTAATTCTACAGATTATTGCAATAGGTATTGTAAATACATTGTAAATAATTAAATTTAAACTTAAGGGTAAATAAAAATTAAATAAAAATTAATTCATGTAATGAATGTGAATTCAATTCCAATACAGATGACAACAAAATTGTTATGGCTTAGATGACTACAAAATTGTTATGGCTTCTTCAATGTTTAAATAAGATTTAGATTCTAGAGTATAATGATTATTAATTCATTCCGTTCAATTCAATTTATATTTTAATTTTCTAATCTACTTTTAGATTAGATATGGCGTGTTTTTAATAGAAACAATTCTAGTATTTTAAAATTATAAGTAATAATTTTGTTTTTCATTAATATTCATTTCTCAATTTCAAATCTTAACAATTTAATAAACTTATTAGTCTTATTATGTAGACATTTTTTCCAAGATTACTGGATAAAATTTCACACTATAATTATCTATTCAACTTAATCAATTTAAAAAGTGAATTTTAATTCTGTAGTAGATTCTCTTCAAATAATCAGTTTTTTATGATACATATAATTTTAATTACATCACTTTCGTATTGAAAGTTTTAATCTTTTCAATTCTAATTTGTTCTTTTTAAGTTCAATTTTTTTTATTTTTATTTCATTTTTTTCTCTTGTTATATTTTCTAATATTTGATTGTGTCGTTTTATTTCTTCTATTTGCTCTCTTTTTAAACTATTGGTCCTTTCTATTGCCATACAAGTTCTTTTTAAACATTTATCAATATCATCCATTTTATTTAATTGTTTCTTATAAAATTCTTTATGTATTTCTAACTGTTCTTTAAGTAATTTTTCCGTACTATTATTATATTCTTCATATAAAATTTCAGGTTCAAACTATAAAATATATAATTGTAATAAAAATATATAAATTGTTATTGCTTACATACATTTGGTAAAGTTGAATTTTGTTCCCAAATTACATTTATGGGTGATAAGTCATTTGAATTTGATGCAGTTGGAGATTCCGGTTCAGGTATTTCAACTTTTATTTCAACTGCAGATGATGCATCAAAGTTTTTAGAAGAAGAATTATCAGGTGTTGAGCTTCGTATTTCATTGCTACTATAAAAATTTTTACCAATTAAATTTAACACATCTCTTTCTACTTTAGAAAAAAATGGTCTTTTACAGTAACCTGTTGTATATCGTTCCAAATTATATGCAGAAAGTTTTTTCTTTATATAACATTTATAGTCAAGCCAAACCTAAAATATAATTAACATTTAACAATAACTGTATGCCAATAAATTTGAGTTTTAAAAGAAATATTTACTTTTCTCCAACCGGTTGGATCTCTTTGTGCTTGCCCAAGTTTATTTAATTCACTTGCTGTATGTTCCCAAAATTTTTTAACATCTTCACTTCCATATACAAATACGCCAGTTGCAATATCCTTTCTATCCTTGATTAATTCAACTAAGGTTTTATATTGTAATTTATTGGTTTGAATTCTTGCCCTAAACAAAAATTTTTCAATTTAAATAAACTTAACCACTAAATAACATTTTAAAATTGATTTCTATTTAAAAGTTAAATTTAACTTACATTATTTTACATTTCTTTATTTATTTTTACTTTATTCGGAAAATTTTCCTAAAAACCATTTTAATCTTATTTTGACAGAACATAATTACGAAGACGTTTCGTCGAAGACAATACATTTGACATTTTATATATTTACTTCGGAATCATTCACTTCGGAGAAGTAATTCCGAGTTCCGACGGAATTCCATATGCCCAATTAATAATTACTTCGAACTGCCCTATTAACATTTAATAAAATATGTCATATACAGTATAAAGTATTTGTTTTTTTTTTGTCAACAGGTGTCACACTAATCAACAAAAATTAAAGAAATTGTGCTATAATGAAGAATGACAATTGACAAGTATGACATTTTTCACATGTTCACGAGATTGTTTGTTTACAAATAAAAGTTCAAACAAAACAAAAAAAAACGTCATATAAAATTAAAAATAAGAAAATATAATTAATATTTATTTCAAAATATAAACAATGACGTGTTTGTGTAGTTATTTTTCCTCTCTTAAATTAAATATAAAATTTATTTAAATTTTATTTCTTGTGCGTTTTTTAACTCTTATAAAAAAGCATAATAGTTTTATTTATGTATTTATAGGTTAGTATTGATTAATATTTGTTAATTTAAGGTAGGGAAAAAATAATTAAACGTAACCTGATCATCAAATTTTATCTCTTGAGTTACTGAGATTTCTTTTCATAAGTACATATAATAAAATATTTCAGTCATAGTTTCCAACTTGTTGAAAATTCAACGAATAGTATCGGATGTAAATAGTTATTTGTACTAAAAGTTCGGGTGGATCATTCGCTGAAATTTTCTTTAATTTACTATCAATTTGTGTGATAGTAATAAATTTTTGTGAGTAAAATTAATTGTATTAAAAGAAAATGTAAAAGCAAACATATATTTTCGGCATTATTAATGTTTTTAGATGTAACTGTTTTACGCAAAATTATTACAATATTACAAAACAAAATTATTTAATATCAATTGTTTTAATTTTATATGTTATCTTTAAATCATTTCCAAAAAATGACTTTTGATCGGATTTGTAATAGTAAAATACTTAAATATGTAATTAAATCTTGTTTTTTTGGTTCGTTCTTGCATAATATAAAATCAAACATTTTTATGTAACGTTTCTGTTTTTTATATTTTATTGTTGTTTAATTTTATAATATAAATAAAATCAATAAAAATAGATACGAATAAATGATTATCAGAATATACTTTAATAAGTACAGAAAAGAATTATAACTATACATGTATGTATTGTATATTGTATTGTATTTATTAACATTTATGGTCATTGCCTAAATACCTTTCAAACGTTTTGAATTAGTATTCCAATTTAATATAATTCAAATTTAAATGAATTAATAACAAGCATATTTGTTTTATTGATTTGACAAAATTGGGTAAAAAAAGAAATTTCAATTTGAATATCAAAGTTAAATTAAATTGTATTTGGGTATATGATTAACAGACCGGTGTTTTCAACATATAGTTAAAAATCAATTTGATAGGTGAAAATATCGATTAATTTTGCATTGTTGAAATAAATTTAATTTTAGTTTCTTTTCGAGTTATTAACCCACTGATGTAAAAATATATCAAAGCAATGGGCATTAAAAAATACAATTAAATTTTGGTCGTTTGTTTAGTTTTAGCTCTTCATTTTATATAAAAATATGGTGATAAAAATTTTTAAAACTTGAAAATCATAAAAAATTTTAAGTTCATTTATTTATTTATTTATTGTTGCTTTCATATTTAAAACCACCCACTTTCATTTAAAATTAAAAAAATTTCTTTTTTGAAGACCTACTGTACTGCTGGTTTCACTCCAACTAAAAATTAAATTCAACTATCTATCACAAACTAAAAATGCAATATCTAATTGAAAACTATATGCGTTATTTATAATTACATAGTATAACAAAGTTACTGCATTAAGTTCTAATTTATGTTATTTGTACGAAGAATAATCATCCTAAAAAACAACAAAAAATGCTTTAATTTATTATTTACATTATTTTTTAATTATGCCTTGATTTTTTATATTTATTTAAACCATATACAGGCCAGTTAATTAATAAGTAGCTACTTATATAATTTAACTATATTCTTTTTCCGTAAAGGGTAACAAACTTTTAAAATGAAAATATCAGTTAGGTACCTTCTAGTTTTGAGAACTTAAATCTTTCTAAACTCGCATCTTCTAATTCAACTTTAAATTTAAACATGGCTAAAAAATAAAGATATAACGATAGACCGATCTTTAGTCGTGTAAGCTGAAGATCGGCCTATCGTAAAATGTATATTTGCCTACAGAGTTTCCATTTCATACAGAGGAAACAAATTATGTTCTTCAAGAGTTACTTAAGTTAATACTTACTCAAGTATCAAAGTACTAATTCTACACGATGTTAAAAACTTTTTCGTTTTTTCAATTCCCTGCAACAATTTTTCAATAAATAATCTGTTTAGCAACATAACTAATTAAAGTAATTAGCAACATTAAAATATTTTTAAAAATTTTTTGTATGCTAAAAATACTGTATTTTTATCGGAGAAAATTTAAAATTATTATTAAAAATATTTTCTATAAGCATTTTACTAAAAAAAACATTTAGCAGAGCGTGGTTTCGATCCACGGACCTCTGGGTTATGGGCCCAGCACGCTTCCACTGCGCCACTCTGCTCTTATCTATTACATGAAAATAAACTATATAAGAAGAATAGTGTGTGTAATCAGCGTTAACACAAATAATTTACGCTTATTTTCTCTTTCGCATAATTTTATTTTTTTTTTCATAAATTTTAGTTTTATCATTAGGAATAAAAATAATAAAAACAAAATAATCGTAAAAGCTTTTAAATGCCAATTTTAGATTTATTTTAAAAAAATTTAGAAAATTTGTCGAAAAAAAATATACATATTGGAATGGGACGCTTTAATCATACAAATTTCATATTTAACTTTAGAGTAAATAAATGGTTAAAAAAATAATTAGTTTTGAGTAATTTATACAATTTCAATTGCGCGATTAATCACCGTTAAGTTCTTTTAAACAAGTAAATAATATTGGAAAAAAATTGTTTAGTTATTTTTTTCTCGTTTTGAATGAATGTATAAAAGTTCTAATTATTAATGGTATGGATAAGAGCAGAGTGGCGCAGTGGAAGCGTGCTGGGCCCATAACCCAGAGGTCCGTGGATCGAAACCACGCTCTGCTATAAACAAAATTTTTTATTTAAATTCTATTACAAAAAATTAATTTTAAATCTTTATACCATATTTGTATGTATTTAAAATTGATTTTCAAAATCAGGATTATTAAATTAAAATACAAAATTGTGTATGGTCCAACTTTCGAGGTATTTCTCTATTTTATTACATTATATTGTATCTTGATTTTAAAATTTTATAAATTAAAGCCCAAACATTGCTATTTAACATTTTTTCAAAAAATTTTTACTAAGAATTAATAAGAGATTTACGCAATCGCTGACTCAACGATATTTTAATTTTTTTTTTTTTATGGTATTTTTTTTTCTTAGTTCAAGTTAAGAATAAATCATATTGTGTAATATAGAGCAGAGTGGCGCAGTGGAAGCGTGCTGGGCCCATAACCCAGAGGTCCGTGGATCGAAACCACGCTCTGCTATAACTTAATTTTTTTTTTATTTAAACTCTATAACAAAAAATTAAAATCAAATACTTATACCATCTTTTTCAATTTGTAATTCAATTTTAAATCAAAGAATTATGATTAAAATGTAAATGTAAATGGTCTATTGCCCAACTTTCGGCCTATTTCTCTATTTTATTACATCATATTGTATGTCATAATGATTTTAAAATTTTTATTATTATTATTATTATTTTAATGTATTTTATAAAAATAAGTACACCTTTATTATAGGGCCGGTTGCATTTTATGAATTTATAATATTTCTAAAACTACTTTAACTGTGATTTCCTTAAACAGGATATTATTCCACATTTGATATGTCTAAAATTGATACAGGCACGATATTCCAGAGTTGATATAATCTACTCTATTCTCTTCCTGGTTTTGAGCTTTAATAAATTTAATAAATTAAATCCTAAATATTGCTTTTTAATATTTTTTCAATAAATTTTAAACTAAGAAGACGCTTTAGATTTTTTATTCTTTTCCAATTTCTTTTAAGCTTGAATCTCGAATCTTGAGTTTCTTGAATATCTTTTTTCGAAATTAATTTTCGAATTAATTCTTCAAGCTAGATTTTAATTGAATATAATTTATGTCCTTATACATTTTTTAAATGCGTATTAGAAGCGAGAGATACGTAAGATTAGACTGAACTTTAATGAAAATTTTTAATGTCTAAAATTTAAATTACACTTTCATTTACGAAATTGCTGACTTAACCATTTTTAATATTTTTTTTTTCTTGTATTTTTTTTTCTTAGTTCAAGTTAAGAATAAATCATATAATATAACATAGAGCAGAGTGGCGCAGTGGAAGGTTGCTGGGCCCATAACCCAGAGGTCCGTGGATCGAAACCACGCTCTGCTATAAATAATTTTTGTTTTTTTAATAACCATATTTATAAAAAGTGCAATATTAAAAATTATCTGAGAATTACTAAAAATTTTTAAGTTGCATTTTTAATTAAAAAAAAAGTTAATTGCTTACAAATTTAGTATAAAGTAAATAAGATTTAAGTAAATATTATGATAATTGATGGATTAAGTCAATAATATTTAAATTTATTATTTATTTTATTTTATAATTCTCTGGTTAATCATTTTATTATCTATTATACTTTAATATAACATGCATATTTCATTGAATTAAGTAATAGTTTTAAAATAATCCCTTTTTTTAACTGGTTTCTATTCTATTTAATAGTTTCTGATTCAAACTCCATAAAATTACCACACGCCTATGATAATTAAATTTTGTAAAAAAAAATTTCCATTGTTTTATTAAAATTTGTATTAAAACAGGGTTAGTTTGTAGAGCAGAGTGGCGCAGTGGAAGCGTGCTGGGCCCATAACCCAGAGGTCCGTGGATCGAAACCACGCTCTGCTATTAAATAATTTTTTCTTTAAATAAGAGAAATAGCATTTTTTTTAAAGGAGAATTATAATTTATTTTCAAAATATGGCGAAATATTGCATCATTATACACGTATTTCTATACATATCATTATACACGTCAAAAGGGTATACTAAATTTGCCATTACGTTTGTGATGCAGATAAGAAGGTGGAGTAGATATAGATTCAAAGGTATGGATCGGATCAGAATCGAAAAGTAATCGATCTAGCTATATGTTTTCGTCCGTCCGCATGATAACTCAAAAAGTAAAGGTGCTAGGATTCTGAAATTGTCACAAATTTCCTTTTACGCAATAGCCATCATCACTATTGAAAAACAGTAAGTTTGCTCCACGGGTTCGAGTAGCTGACATACAACTTCTTTTTTTATATAAGCATTACTCTATGTCAATAGTAATTAACTTTAATGGTCAACATCTGTAAATTATATAGTCGGTGCACTGAAAGAGTCTAAAGAGCTGCCTTTTAACTTATACTAAGTTGTGTATTTAAAATTTTGCCAAAAGTAATTAAACGAATGATATAATGTTTATAATACGGTCATACGGGTATCCTAGAGTTGACACAGTCTACACTCCTACACTCTTGCTCGGTATCTTTTAAAAAAACTTTGGATTCAAATGTTGCAACATTCTTAATATTAAAAATTTGTTTGTGTGTTTTAATTTTTTCGAACAGTTAAAAATAACTTTAAAAGAACAGTTTTAAGAATTAAAGTTTTTGAACTTATTTAAGAAAAATTAATTCCGTTTTTTTATGAATTATTTTCATTTTGCTTTTTTTTAGAAACATTTTTTAGAATAAATTTGAATTAATTAATTTAATTTATTATTAAATTTATTATATTCTTGAATTATTAATAGTGCAGAGCTTTTATCTTCTATCAGTTTTATTGAAAGATAATACCGTTGTTTTCAATTTAAAACACTGTGTTAACAGTTCTTATAAGTTGAATGAAATAATAATAATTTCATTCTTTTAGGTTAACTTTCCCTTTTTAAAAGTCTTGTGTTAACATGGAGTAACTTATTAATTCAGTATAATAATGATGAATCAACTTTATTAACTAACTGTTTTATTTTTATTTTTTTATTTTTTAAATCAAATCGTATTTAATGTCAGTGTATTGTATAGAGCAGAGTGGCGCAGTGGAAGCGTGCTGGGCCCATAACCCAGAGGTCCGTGGATCGAAACCACGCTCTGCTAACAATTTTTTATTAAAAATTTCGCTTTTTTTTACTTTGTATATAATGAAAACAAATTCCTTATAAAAAATTTGATGTTAGATTTAGTAAAATTTAAGAATTCTTATGATTTTTTTTTCTTAAATTTTTATTATTTATAATATAAAAGGTGTGTATAAATTGTTTTCAACAGTATATGTTCAAAAATGTGGAAAGATTAAAAAAAAAATTTAATTAAAATATTATTAGAATTTCTTAATTCAATTTGAAAAGATTTATAGAGTTCATGGGATTATTTTAAACAAAAGTTTAATGATTAACACGATGGTCGAAGTTATAAAATTTTTTTATTGTAATTTATTAACTTTTGAACAATAAAGGCGCTCAGAAACAAAACGGTCTAACTCACAAAAAAATTTCCCAGTGGGTTAGGACACTTAACTTCTAACCACAGATGTAGAAAATTGTAGAAAAAATACCTTAGATGCAAATTGTCCTTTTCAAGTACGCAGCCCAATTTTATATCTAATTCTTATGCGATTTATGTAAAAATGTTTGTTTAGATTGTTAACTTACTTTAGGTCTGAGCCTCTCATTTATCAATATATTTAATATATATATTTTTTAAAACGTTCATGTTCTAGATATCATAATGCGTTTAAAATAATCTAAATCTTTCTTTTTTTTTAAATTTATATGAGCCTATGTTCTACTCCTTTTTCTTTTTTAGCTGGATTTAATGTTGATAATATATATATATATGTATATAATAGTTAATAATAGTAACTTTCTATAGACATGGTTTGAATATCAATAATACAAACAATTCAATATTATATCGTATTCATAGCTATTTTATATTTTTTCTTCTTGAATTTTTTTTGTTATATTTTTTTTCCAATGCATATACCATATATATTATAACTCTATACATTTATGTTGTCTACTTTTTTGGTAAAATATATTATCTGATGTACCGACATATTCAATGTTTATTATAGCAAATTGTATTATATGATCGAATCTAATCGAGTTAAGTTTCACAAGATCTATTTACGTATTGATTGAAATCTGTGGCAAAATTTAACGTATAGGAAGGTACTCATAGAAAATGTTTCGCAAGTCCTTAAATTTAGATTTTTAAAAAATTTCTTACTTAATTGTTTTTTAGATTTTTCCAAGTTTTAATTAACTTATTCTTTAACAAGCCTATCTGTGCCATATGAATAATATATAAATACAATACATTAATTTTTACACTCAAGAATAATGGACAATGGAATATCTTTCTCAAATTCTATATTATGTACATTAAAATAAAATAAGAACTTTGTTTATCTGTGATATATAAAATTGAAATGAAATTACGTCATTAAGTTCAAAATAATTACTAACTATTATTATAGTTACATTACATTGTGCCTACTGAGTACATGCGTACTTTGCATTACGAATGGTGCGTTTAAAGTTATTCTAATTAGTCTATACAATGTATATACAATATTGATAATATGTATATCAGGAAACCATAGCTGATTAACCAGAGGGTAATGCCCGGTTTATACATAATAATTATAATAATTACATAAAGAATTGTATAATTATGATATAAATAAACCTAATAAGTCAATAAGTTTTTTTTAAATTCAAGTAATTCCGGTTTATATATATATATATACGTTTACTAATTTGAAAAAATTACAGTTATTACACCTGATGCATATTTATATTTATATATTTAATAATTATTAAATTGTTGTACTTAACAATATTAACATTATAAATATACTTAATATTCATAAATATAATAATTTTTTAAAGTCAAATAAACTGGTCAATAAATATGAGATTTAAATCAGAAGCAACCTAATGTTATTTACTTAGTTTTTAGCATATTTTAAACTTCTTTCGGAATTTATTTTTGTTTTTTAATATTTATACTAAAATAGTCATAACATAGTTTTAAATATACAGAAAAACCGGTTAAAATATTATAGTAACTTTAAATTAAGATACGATTTTATTTATATAGATATTGATAACCTTGACCTAAACTTTGATAATGGTAACTATAATTTGTAAAAAATAGTTATTTATATATTTGTAACTAATATTTAGTAGATAATTAATTGGTTGTTTTTTTTTTAGCTTTAAAAGATAAAAAAAAAATTGTTTAATCCGCTGATCTGGTTTTTTTTTTGTCCAAAGAAGTTGAAATATTTTTTTCCAATTTCAATTTGGACTGCGTTTTTTAATGACATAATAATGTTTAATTTTTTTTTTTTTGCATAACAAAATGAGAAAAAAAAAAAAACAATATTAAAATAATAAATAAAAAAAAAATCTAGTAAATTTACTCTCTGGGAAATTAACCATTATGTACATTGTTGATGCTTTAATACATGTTGTTTTGGTATTGTATATTTGTTTGTTAATTTGTTGTATGCGGTTGATTTAAAAAATACTTAGGTATTAAATTTTGTATGGTTAGGTAAATAATTAATTGGTTGGAGTTTTTAAAGAGGTTTTTGAAAAGATGATTCGGGATTTTGTTTTTTTTGGAGTATTTGCCATTCCCTCCTCGACGAGGTGTTATTGATCCCACATTTAAACCAAATGTCAAATTTAAAAATTGTCAAGTCTTCCTCTTTCTTAGAGAATCGGTATTCGGAAAATTTTTAAGAGGTCTTTGGGAGAAATTGCAAAAAGATTTTTGCAGTCTTACATGAATTCTTCCGAACTTTTGTTGCTAAGATTATTGTCGGTTTAGCGGACTATAAGAAAACCAATTCATTGACAGGATTTTAAAAAGCATTTACCCGCTTTATTTGTGGTCGACGAATCATAATGTTTTTTTGGTTTTTTTTTTTTCCAAGGGAATGGAAAACTCGAAAGCCATCCATTGAAACTGAGTGGTATTCCTTTGGATAATGTGCTACTTTAACACACCAAAATCACACCGTTTTTAAGCCAAACTTTAGTAAGGGGCGGATTTTGAATAAGGGTGTATATTTCAAATGATAAATAAATAAAATCTTCTATTTTTATCATAGATTTGAGTCAGTTTCAGCTTTTCCACCTATAAAATCTTTAGATTATTAAAACTTCTTTTTCAGGCAATTTAACTTTTAAACCATAAAGTTAATTATGTATAATTATTATGTATATATTATAATTATAATTTATAATAACTTAATTGAAATATAATTTCTAGTGTAATCAATAATCATCATTGTGTAATCAAAATATACAATATAATTTAATTTATATAATAATTAAACAAATACTTGAAACTGAATGACTAAACATATCTGAAGCTTATTCAAAATTAAAAAAAAATCTAAAATTATAAAAGAATTAATTCTCTTATAAAATTTAAATCAAAAAAATTTAGTACCTAAGTAATTAACAATTTTTACAAATCATTATGTAAGTTTTATTAGTCAGTACATAGAAAAGTGATATTTGTACTAATTTATTAATCTACTATTAATTAATATACCATGTCACTATTGAACGGATTGATTAAGTCTGAAATTAATTTGTCATTACTAATCTAATTTATATTATAAAAAGAGTTATCGAAAATATGGTATCTAAGTTTTCTATTAATTTTATGACGTCATAATGATGACAAACATAATTTTTCAACAAATACAAAATAATAGTCAACTAAATAATAATTGTATAATTTTTCGGTTCGCAAATTTTTAAATATATACATAAGGTAAAACATAATACCTGTGAAATGTTTTTTTCTATGATTTATATGAAAAAACACATTAAAAAACTAATTATTTACATCACTATATCTGAATCTAAAGATACATCACTATATCTGAATCTAAAGATAAATAATATAAAACTCAAAATAAGTTTTGCGTATATTTTAAAAGATAAAAATTTCGTAACTTATTAAAATAACAAAATAAGTTTTTTTTTTAATGTATACTTATATATATTTTAAGATATTATGGAGTCAAACTACAACGGTCAAGGCTGAAACAGTGCCGAATTGAGATGCAAGTCTCGTTTTCAATTTCTATTTTATTATTTTTTTTTTTTGTATTGTAATTCCCTCCCCATTAATATTCAATTCATTTTTTTCATAAATATGTTTTAAGTTTTTTGAAAAAAAAAAGATACTTTTTTTATTATATGTATGTATGTAGGTAATTTGGAAATTTATTTGCTAGGTTAAAAAAGTGACTATTGCTAGATAAAATTTTTTTTTGTGTTTTCAGCTTTTTGAAAAATTGGTTACGAAGCTTAGGATTGAATATAAAGAGCTTTAGCCTTTAGTCATATTAGTATTATGAGCAATACTGCATTAGTGATACATAGGATAAGTTAAATAATGGTTACATAATTTATAACTGCTATAATAGGGATTTTAGTCAGAAATTCCTCAATTAGTTGTCTAATTCACTACTTATAGGGCAACGATTTGGAAAACCGTTATTAATTGGAACTGATACACAGCTCATTAGAAATTGAAATAAATTTTGTCTATAAGAAACAATTCGTAATTGATTATATTAATTAATAGATTTATAAGTTATTAAAATCAAATACCTATTATTTTTTTAAAACAAGTGTATTATCTTCTGTATAATACTTGTCGTCAGTTCTGGAATCACTTTCTATAATAGTTTGCTTCGGAAGTTTTTTTTTTATTTATTTTCCACTACTTTAAGGAGTATAGAACATTCACCAAATCTATTTAAACGAAGCTTCAGTTTCTTTAATCGTTATATTTACCAAGCCGTTAATTACTCGGCTGTAGCTATTGAATTGGATTATAAATACAAAAATGTTAATTTTGTGCGCCATCTATTATTCTATTCACAAGAGCTATTTATATATTTATATTTAATCTGATCTTATATTACGATATTAATTATTACGATATAATTATACAATTTTACGATATTTTTTATTAGATATTATCTGACCGGGGTTTGAACCCGAGACTTTCCACATGAGTCTTACGTCTTTACCACTACGCCATTGGTCAGTTTCGGAAGTAGTTTCTTAATATCGTTTTGCCCAGCACTTCTCAGTAATGCTGGAATGGAAAAAACAGTTACCTTCTAAGACATTACGTTTAGTACCTATTTTAAAATTTATCTAAAAGTCTTCAACATATAGGAATGAAATACCTAGTCTACCTATAATTAATTACTAACTATATACAAAACAAGTGCGGAACTTCTTTAAATTCTGTTATCCTGTACTATGTTTTGTTGGTTACTATAATTACTATTGCGTTTAAAAGTTCTTTCTCCTATTGATTCGTTGCCATCATAGTTATGTACATATTAATATTGGTTAAATTTTAACAAATTGATATTCAAATAATACTTAAGACCGAGTTTAACGCCTTGAATCGAAGCAATACAATATTTAATTATTTTAAAAGTTCCCATCTTTGAAAAATTAAGGCAAGAACAATTAAAAATTTTTTCAACAATAGTTTTATATTGCAATTAAATATATGTATTATTTTATTCATTGTACATAGATTACGTATATAATATATAAATTTATATATATACATTTATATTATATTAAAATAATAGTTATATTTTTTTCATTTAATTTTTACAGGTATTTCCATAGTTATATATAAACATATATATATATATATTGGGTGCTTTGAAGAGTTACAACTATACAAATTAACATACAATAAAGTGAAAACGAAAGAAACAAAAAAACAAAAACAACAACAACAAAAAATCAAATTTAACATTTAAAGTTGTGAATTGAGAAATCTGTAGAAAGTTTAGTTATTAAATTAGCTGCAGAGTATTAAGTTGTGTTAATTAAAAAACGCGGCGGCATTCAAATCATAATTAATTTTTTTTTAAAATTGCATTCATTTGTACATAAATTAAAATAAAAATTAAAATAAAAAATGGGATTTTTTGGATACTTATTTTGGATACTATTAATTTTAATGATATTAGGTTTTTATTTCTTTAGAACAACTAAAGAAATGCCCAAATCATGGTATGAATGGAAAACTGAATTTAGATTTCAATATATGGGAATGGTTGGATTCATACAAGATATTTCATTAAAAAATAAAAATAATGTTGCAATATTACAACAACCTGAGCGAATTGCCATTATAACTGGGGGTAATCGTGGTATTGGATTAAGAGTTGTTGAAAAACTTTTAGAATGTGAAATGATTGTTATTATGGGTAAGTTATATGTATTTAAAATTTGAATTCGAAACTTTAATTCCGAATTAAAATAAATTTAAACATTTCTCTAATAATTGCAAAATTTTGCAATTTTGAACCCGGTTTTAGACGATTATTTGATCGCTTAGATTCAAACTTTTAATCGCATATATAAACAAATTTTCAAAGTTATATTTGAATTAGGGGGGGGTCAAAAAAGTACACAACAAAGTTGTTACCCTTAATTATTTATATTTTAATTTATTTGTATTTAACTTCAAATTAAATAATTGCCTGCAATAAATATTTTTTTTTTTTTTTAATATTAAAAGTGTTAATTTTTATTTAAATACAAATTTTTTATTTGAATTTATTAATTGTTAAAAAATTTTTATATTTACTTTTAAAATATTTAATTAAACATTAAATAAAAAAAAATAAAAATTTTATTTATAACCTTGAATCTAATACTAAAATTGATAATTAGAGATGCACATTTAAATTTTTTTATATTATAAGTGTGATTAATAATGATGCGAAACACTTTTAATACTATTCATAGTTAAAACAATTACATTTTATATTTAAGTACTCAAAGTTTTTTTCGAGTATTTTTAATTCATAAAAATGTTATGTAAATTTTTGATGGGTGATTAAAAATTTAAATATTTAATTTTTAACTATTTATTTTATGTTATTTCTTAATTATGTTCGGCTTTTGAATTTATTCAAATATGTATCTATTAAAAGTTTGAGTTTTATTCATAAAAAATTATGAACTGAATACTTTTTAATATTATTAAAAATTTTCCTCAAAAATATACAATTTATTTAATTTTACTTTATTTTTAACTTTTTTTAGGTTGTAGAAATCCAGAAGAAGGTCATAAAAACGTCTCAGAAATTGTAGATTTATCACAATCACGTGGAAAATTAATATGTGAAAAATTGGATGTTGGAAGCTTAGCATCTGTTAAAGAATTTGGGAAAAAAATTCAAGAAAATTATGAAAAAATAGATTTACTAATTAATAATGGTGAGTTATTTAAATATGCAACACTTTATACCAATTGAAAAAAGTTTGCTTTAAAAAACATTTAATTTAATTTTTAGCTGGAATTATGTGTGCCCCGTTTAAATTGACAGAAGATGGTTTTGAATCACATTTTGCAATTAATTTCTTAGGACATTACTTATTAACTCATATGTTATTGCCACAATTAAAAAAAGCTGGTAGAAAAGGATTAAACGCTAGAGTTGTTAATGTTTCATCAATTATAAATATGATTGGAAAAATTAATTATAAAGATATAAATGGATTGTAAGTGCACTGAACTCTAATTTAAAATTCGGGAACTTAAATTTGTTTTTAATTTTTAAAGGAAAAACTATCATCCACCAACTGCATATTATCAAAGTAAATTAGCACAAATTTTATTTACAAAATATGTTAATGATTTAATGGTGAAAGAAGGAGCACATGTTCAATTACATGCTGTACATCCAGGAATTGTTGATACAGATTTGTTCAAACATACAAGTACAACTTCAGTACCTGGAATTAAAAAATTTCTATTTAAGGTAAATTATTTGAAATTAATTTTGTCCTGGCTTAAACTGATTTTGCTAAATTTTTAGACTCCTGAAGAAGGATCTCGCACTATAGTATATGCTGCAATCGCTCCTAAATTAGAAGGTCAAGGTGGTACTTATTTAACAAATTGTGTACGTGCTAAATGTAATCCAGATTCTAAAAATCCAGAAAAATGTGAAAAATTTCATAATTTTAGTTGTGAATTAATTGGTATTAAAGAATATGGTAATGGTGAGGTGTAAAATTTTTTAATTTAGTTTTATTAAAAAAATTACTTTTGGTCGTCAAAATTATTCTAAAGATAATTAAATATTAAACATCACATTTTTTTTGTTATAAAATTTTATTTTAAATTTTTTTATGTAAAATATTATATTTTAAGAAATAATTTGGTTAAGAATTTTTATATTAAACTTTTTTTATACTTAGTATTTTGTTTAAAGTTATAAATAGTGCATATATTTGGACATATATGCATTTAGATATTATACATAAAATTATTATAAAATAAATAAAAAAAAATTATTTTTTTATAAAAAAGAACATGATTTTATTTTTAGAATTTCATTTTTCTTAAAAGCTTATGGATATTTTAAGGAATCTTCTAATGGATGAGTTTAAAAATGAAATATATTATTTTAGATGAATATGAATCTAAATACTATTTTATTTTGGCTAGGGTTAGGTTTAATAATAGCATTTTGAGTTAAAATATGACCATTGAATAAAGGTCTATAAAAAAAAATCCAAAAACAAAATGTTATTATTTATAGTCTAATAAAATAAACTATAAAGTTAAATGAGTACAAACTTTTAAATTCTTAAATGCGAGTCGAGCATTTATGGAAAAAAGAACAATTGCTTGATTTTCAATTAATTAAAATTCCTAATTCGAATTATGTTCCCTTAAAATGATTTGTATATTAAAATACGGTCTGCTTGGTGATCAAATATATAATATTAAATTTGAAATATATAAACATGTATAAACAAAATATATAATGTTACTCATATTTAATTTATAGTATTGCCGCCCCACATGTCATACCGGCAAAGAGCCATAAATAAATAAAATAAAAAATAATAAATTCAAAATTAAATTTAATTTTTCTATGGAAAATATCTAATTTATGCACACAATAAATAACATAAAAAAAATAAATTAAAGATTAAAATTATTTTTCTACGTGTCAAGAATTTTAATTGCAATATTATTTTTAGAAATACATCTAATTTGGTACATTTTTTTTTCTGATGCAATGTGGAGGTGGCTGATGCAATGCAATAGATTTGTCAAATATTTTAGAAAAAATTATCCGATTTCAAAATATATTTGCAAAATAATTTCATATTTTATTTAATAAAGGCATTTTCAAAATGATAAATTTATTAAACGTAAAAGATTTGTAAATTAATTTTTTTTCTAAAATAACAAATCATTTATTATTTACACATAAGATTCTGAGAACTTTTTTTTTAATCAAAAACGTTGTTTTAGGTTATAAGAAATTGGAAAAAAGGCAATGATAAAGCCGGTTAACTTTTGAGAATTCTAACACTATTTTGGTTCAATTGTTTACATAATACGAAAAAATATTAACCATTTTTTAAGCCTACAATAGTTAAGAAAGAATGTAAAAGTAAAATCTTTTACTCTTTAAATCAAGATTAGCCTAAAAGTATGCAAAGTACTTAATGTATTAATTAGATTCTTGTAAATGTAATTTTTAAGTAAAAAATAGCTAAAAATCTTTATTACATTTGATTTGTACTTAAAAAAAAATTATTGATTTTTTAACCCATTTTATTATCATTAACACCAGTCACATGTACTTTAGAATTAAATTGTTGCAATCAATCAATGCTTAATACGAGAAATCAATACGTAATTATAAATGTGAAACGAAAAAGAAACTAAGGAACTAAGAAATTGAAAATTTCGTAAAAACTTAGTTATGAAATCAATTATACAGCGATAAGTTGTCTTAGTGTGAAATTATTTCAGTTAAAATCCAATTAAATTTTTTTTTTTTAAAATGGATTTAATTGGTTATTTTTTAATTTTTATTTTAATTATATTTATAATAAATTTCTCTGTGTTTAGAACAACAAAAGAATTTCCAAAAACATGGTATGAATGGAAATCTGAATTCAAATTTCAATATATAGGATTCATTGGATACAGTGAAGATTTATGGCTACGAAATAATAATAATGCTGTAATATTACAACAACCTGAACGTATTGCAATTATAACTGGTGGTAATCGTGGTATTGGATTGAGAGTTGTGGAAAAACTTTTAAAATGTGATATGACGGTTATTATGGGTAAGTATACAAATAAAATTGAAATTGAACTTAATTTTATGATGAAGCCATATAAAATCAATCAATATATGAGTAGCTATGATAAAATGTTAAAAAAATTTATCTAGGAAAATTCTTGTATAAATTCGGTTTTAAACTGTAAATATTTCAGTAAAAACTTATATGTAAATATAGGATATTAAAAATATACCTTGTTTAATAACAGAGCACTAATAGGTTTTTCAAGAATTTATGAAGCTTATCAACAAAGATAAAAACTGAAATTACTTAATTAATTTTTAAAATTTATTTTTTTAGGATGTAGAAACCCAGAAGAAGGCTATAAAAGCGTTTCAGAAATAGTTGATTTATCACAATCTCGTGGAAAATTAATATGTTCAAAATTAGATGTTGGAAGTATGGGATCTGTAAAAGAGTTTGGCAAAAAAATTCAAAGAGGTTTTGAGAAAATTGATTTGCTAATAAATAATGGTAAGTTATTTAAATTCAAGAACTTTGTACCAATGGAAAAAAGTTTGCTTTAAAACACATATAATTTAATTTTAGCTGGAATTATGTGTGCCCCATTCCAATTGACCGAAGATGGTTTTGAATCACATTTTGCAATTAATTTCTTAGGACATTATTTATTAACTCATATGTTACTGCCACAATTAAAAAAAGCTGGTAGAAAAGGATTAAACGCAAGAGTTGTTAATGTTTCATCAATTTTAAATATGATTGGAAAAATTAATTGTAAAGATATTAATGGATTGTAAGGGCATTGAACTCTAATTTAAAGTTCGGTAACTTAAATTTGTTTTTAATTTTTAAGGAAAAACTATCGTCCACCAACTGCATATTATCAAAGTAAATTAGCACAAATTTTATTTACAAAATTTGTAAATGATTTAATGGTGAAAGAAGGAGCACATGTTCAGTTGCATGCTGTACATCCAGGAATTGTTGATACAGATTTGTTCAAACATACAAGTACAGCTTCAGTGCCTAGAATTAAAAAATTACTCTTTAAAGTAAATTAATTGAAGTTAATTTAGTCTTTACTTAAACTAATTCTGCTAATTTTTAGACTCCTGAAGAAGGATCACGCACTATAGTGTATGCTGCAATTGCACCTAAATTAGAAGGCGAAGGTGGTACCTATTTATCTAATTGTGTATTTGCTCGTTGTAATTCAGATGTTGAAAATTCAGAAAAGTGTGAAAAATTCCATAATTTTAGTTGTGATTTGATTGGTATAAAAGAATATGGTAATGGTAAAGTGTAATCTCTTTTACTTTATTTTTATTAAATAAAATTTAAAACATTTACTATTCTGTTTTTTTTTTGTATTTTATAATTGGTTCAGGGTTATTATAGGTTTATGATAAAAGATCTTAAATAATCTTATATGGAGTAATAGGTTCAGTATTATCTAAGAGTAGGCAATTGGTCTAGAACAAAATCACGGGGAAATTGATACATAGTCTGATTTGTGTACGTCATCCTAATATTCCAATTATGTTATCAATCTTATTCCCTAACTTTCCTGTTATTAATATCTTCAATGCAGGTGCAGGAGATTCATTAGCTTAATAGTTGAAAAAATCATACAGTTAAAATGATAACCTTTTTCAAAAATGGGTGAATAAACTTTTCTAAGAAATTGTTGCATCAAATGATAACGCTAATATTAATGCTCTTGCTATAAATTATAGAATTAATTTTATACATATAAATTATTTATATTAATATATATTAAATTTATTTATTAATTACATTTCTTTTGAGAATTTTTAAAATTTTTTAGTAATTTTTTAAAACTCTTATAATTTAAATTATTAATTAATTGTCAATATAAATTTAAATTAATTGAAATTCAGTTGAAATGAAACTATAATGCAAAGATTAATTAGATTTTTTTTTCTTGTTCCGTCTGAGTTAAGTCAGTTTTAGATTAAACTGAAATTTTAAGATTTAAATCAAAAGTTTAAAATAGATATTATTCCAAACAAAATTTAAAAACAATGGCATTTATTTAAAAACAATGGCTTTCCTTTGCTGATCAGAACTTTTGTTCAAAACTTATATACAGAACAATTCCTACAACTTCCAGAGACTAAAACTATTATAAAACTTGAGCTTAATATAAAAAAAAGTTTTGAAACACAATGAATTTGTATCTAATGATATTTGTTAAATTGTGAAGATGTATGGAAGTTATTAAAAAAAAATTTTGAATATTTTTTTACCAATATTTTTGATAATGAAAAAAATACCGCGCCTAACTGTATGCAAAATAAATAAAGTATGTAAGAATAGTATACATCAATTTATTGTTTAAGTTTAAACTTAATTTAATTTTTTCCATAAAGCTTTAAAATAAAATAAAAATAGAAGATACAAAGATTGGTTAACACGTGGGAATACATTTCAACTACTAAAAAAAGTTTAACAATTAAAATATTACGTACCATAACAGATAATTTGTTATACAGATAAGTTTTTTTGAAGCAAAGTAGGTTCCAAATAATTTTATAGGAAATGTGTACATTTGAATGAAACTCTTAACTCCAATAATTACGTCAAATTTATTAGAATCGGTAATTTAATTGTTTGTCAAATATAGAAACAGAATGTTTTTAATTAACCACCCTTAGTATAAAAGTCTAAGAATTCTTAAAAAATAAACCAACAATGAATCTAGATGTATTCTAGAATTCTAATCTTAAGTTTTATGGTCTTCAACAAATTTAACTTTTATAATAGGCAATAGTTTGTATGATTTACAAGTAAGATTAAGGTTATACTCCCATATATAAAACAACTTAGAGCAGGTATTATTAGTTTAAGTTTAGTAATTCGTAAGATTCCCTTTTAATTGGCCTTTGGAGTTGTATATGATATATGGGCGTCGAGTAAGTCATTTTTTTAAATGATCGGATACTTTTGTATAGGAGTAATATCAGAGGTTTAATGATAAACCAAAATGTGTATGAAATAACGAAATGGGGTCTTTCCTAAAATATAAAAAAAATTAAATTTTCCAATAAAATATTTAATCGCATTAACTAATAACGTAAAGAAATTAGTTATTTCTAGTAGATTGTCCTATATCTGAAAAATTTATTAATACATGCATGTATTCATATCAGAAAGTAAGTGATCATCACGATCACACGTCTTATAAAATATAAAATTTAAAGGATGATAATTAGAAAATATATATGTGTGTGTATAGAGCGTGAAAATTATTAAAATTTATAAAAAAGCAAATATTTTCTAAAATATGTTAACATAAGTTATTTAAATTAATTGCAAAATCGTTTTTATTATTTCAGAAACCTGCATATAGAATTTTTATTTAAGCATAATAATATGTAAGGGTTTAAATGATCAATGAATGCATAATATTTAAATAAAAGTGAATCTTATTGTTATTATTTCTACCTATATAGTTTTGATACTCATCCGGCATATCAAAATAAATTATTTCGTGACCAACTAAATTTACAACTATCGTATACAAATTATATTCTTCTCTCAAATCATTCAAAAATGGTGAGTAATTGACATCATTATTCACATAGCTTCAAAAAAAAAAGAAGTCTGATGGTATAACTTTTGTTTTTTAATATTTTAAAAAAAATTCATAAACTAATTTTTTATGACAATATTCTTTTTATATACCAAAAAAATAATTAAGTAAAATTTAAAATGGTATTATTGATTTGAGAGTTTGTTTAGAATAAATGTATACTAACCTTTGTTAAACCTCGAATAACAAAATTCAATAAAGTAGAATAGTTTTAAATTTTGTATAGTTTATTTTTTGAAAATCTGAAGAATTATTTATAGAGCTTGAAATCTTCATACCAGAAAAAATGAAGATTTGTTATCTGAGTTAGTGAAATCTAAAGCAATAACGTTATGCTATCACAATTTGCAATTGTATAAATCACTTTTTGATAAGCGGTTAAGAATTTTTTGTCACAATTAGAAACCAAAGCATAACCACTGATGCTCAATTAAGAAAAGAGTTGCTTCTTATGAGTTCGAAATTTAATGTTTTAATAATTGTGCTATATTTAGTATTTAGGAGCTTCAAAATTTAACTAATAAATTACAGTCACTCATTAAAGAACAGTAGATAACATTTAAAGATCTAAACTTTTTGTTTTAAAATAATTGAAATAATTTCATTTGGGTTTGTTCAGTTCAAGTTTTCTCTTGAAACAACTTTCCATATTTCTTGTATTGTAGTTGTAAATGTACCTGAGCTTTTTATACCCGTGCATACAAATTACACCATAGGTATATTAAAATTACTCCTCCGTTTGTAACGCATCGATCTAGGCGAGCTAGATATAGTGGCAAAGATACGTATCGGATCAGGATCGAACAGTAAATCGATTTAGCTATGTGTGTCCGTCCGTCTGTCAGCAAGATAACTCAAAAACTAAAGGAGCTAGTGTTTTGAAACTTGCACAAAGTAATTTTTAGGCAATTTGTAATTTCCCTATTGTTTTTGGTTAAAAGTGGATAAAGGCTTCGGGTAGCTGCCATACAAATTTTTTCAACTAATAAGAATCTTTAAAACTAATAACTAAATAAAAACTAAATAGAAAGACAAACAAAATGTGGTAAAATTATTAGCCCCTTCACAGTGTAGTGGTTAAGACATTGGACATATTTTTATAACAAAATTCAAAAAAGTTTTTCAAAACAATACAATTGTAACCATAGTTACTATATACAATAATTTTCAATAATATTTTTATAAATTTCCCCATTTAGTTTCAATATAAAATTCCCAACTTCGATTGTAAATATCTTGTAATTTACTGGATCAACTGCAAAACATTAAAATTTGAAACATCTCTGCTTTGAGTTATAAGATGCACCGCTTCTAAAATGAAATAAAAAAAAAACAAAATAAAAAGAAGTGAATGTAAGTTAATTTTGGTTGTTATTTTTGCATTGATTGTTTTTTAAAAAATTTCCGTAACAGGTTAACATGTATATATATATATATATATACATAGTAATTTTGCAATTATATTTTATTAATGGTAAAATAGAACTTGTTGTTCTAATTTGATACAAATATCATCATCATTGATTTTATGGAATATCATATTAATATTTTTTATTTTTCAATTGAAAAATAACATAATAAAATGTATTTAATATTTATTATTACCGTAATAATTTAGAATTTTAGTTTTGATTTTTTTTTATTATTTATTAACTATTAAAGTGTATTAGTTTTGAAATATTTTTGACATTTTAGTGTTACTTTGTAGAATATATCTTAAGTACTACTGAAAAATCACGAATTGTTTTTTTTTTTTAAATTGTTATTAATCTGAAATAAGAGTAAAGTCCAGTATTCAAAAATTACTAATTTATAGTTTTTGTTTTTAATGATTTTATTTTTTATTATTATATACACAGGTGAATAACAATTTTACAACATTGTTAAGGTAATAAAACAATGCTTAAACCAAATATACATATATATAAATTTGAAAAACAAATCAAGTTAATTTATTTAAGAATAAAAAGCGCATAAGAAACAATTGTAGGCGGTTAAAAATGAAAAGTTTTTTTATAATACCTACACGATTTTATTAAATAATTATTTACGGTATTTTTGTAACAACCAGGTTTTTGAGAAGAGTGAGTAAATATATTTTTTAAGTTTATTCTTAATCTAAATATAACTAGCGCAATCTTGTTTGAAGATAGTTGAATTTGAATCTTCAAAAATTTTTTTTAAAATATGCCGTTCCTAAAAAATTTTTGATTTTTGACAATTTAAAAAATTTTGAATTACTCATAACAGTCATAACTATGCATGTTATAATAATTAATATACTTACTTGTTCACAATTAATTTATTACTATATCATTTATCATGTAAGATGATCACGATTATCACACGATTAATTCTTAATTTGTAATAAATTTTTTTAAAAAAAAAATATTTTAAGATTTTAAGTGCATAAAAATGTCAAATATGGAAATATTAGTTTGGGAATCTTATGTATAGTCTTTATAGTTAAATTCTTCAATTACTTTAAAATTACGGTAATGATTGAATCATGTTAATTATAGATATGAATCTATAGATATTTTTAATAATATATTTATTGATCATGACATCATAATATATTGTTCTCACATACATATATATGGAAACAAGTTAATGTGTGAACTAATGTTTAATCCGAACGGATTTAAAAAAAATGATAAAATCTGTAATATTTTTTTTATATGATGATTAAGATGAGATAGATGTACGATTTTAATTAAATTTTGATTTAAATTTCAATGAAAATATTCAAAATATGAAAAATAACGTTTTTTTCAAATGTAAAAATGACATAATGTAAATAAATTGAATACAAATGACATTTTGACACATCGAAAAACAGTTATAATTTGTGATGTATTCAAAGGATAAAATGTATCCGATTAAATCTGACATTTAATTTGCATTTATATTCAAGCCATGTCATATTGACATTTACATATAATTTGATTGACAGCAAATACACTTCTTATAGCCTATCTACAATGAACGGTCTCGTTTCGCTCACTACACGTAACTATCTGTCAAACTAAGTTGAATTATATGAATGTGTCTACAATAGAGGCAGCCCTATGAAAAATAAAAAAATATATTATAAGAATAAAAAATTAGTAAAATTATTAATTTTTTTCCATCTATAGGGTTAAATAATATTAAACCATTATTCAAAATAGCAATACAATAAACTTTGAACTATTAAATATTTTTTAATTCATGAAATTTGTAAACAAAACAATGTCAAAAAATGCTGTCATTTACATTTTGTAGACACTCCTTGACTACGAAATGTGACCGAAACGAGAGCGTCATTGTAGATAGGCTATTAAGTTTATCATAAAATATTAAAAAAAAATTAAATTAATATGCACTAAAAAGATCTGCATGTCGTACTGAAATACTTGTATTTACGAAAATAAATAAATTTTAGTGAAATTAAAAGGAAACAACTCGGTTTTTTTATTTATTTCATATACATTTCACTCAAACGCTCAATAATAAATTAAATATTCAATTAAATTAATTTACTACATAATACTTACGAAACCAAAAACAGTTACAATTTACAAAATTTAATGTCATTGCAATTTATTTTTTTTAGTGATGTAATAATGCAATATATTGTAAGGTCATTCCTAACTATAACATTTAGGAAACATCATATCATATTGATAAAAATCGAACAAATGTCAAATTAAATTGATTTTTTTACTTTTTTTGTACATTCATTACAAATCCATGAGGACCACAAACTGTTTAAAGCGTTTAAAATTAATTTTTTTTTATTTTTTTTTTGATATCATTTAAATTGAAAAAACCAATTCCAATACGTCATTAAATTTTCTTATACTTCTATACTTTTATGTAAAATTTCGTTGTGTGTACAGTAACGCTTTATGGTCTTAAATGATGACTATGCGATCATCTCAAGGTTGTATTGATTTTATTTTAATTTTATTTTTCCATATTTGCAGCCCAAAATTCAATTTGGAAAGCGAAAATTCAAGACAATATTGATTTTTTTGTAAAAATTGATCATGTGATCTTTAAAAATTAATTTTTTTTTTTTAAGTTTTATACGAAATAATTATAAACTTTCGCACGCTTAAAATTTTACGAGCTTTCGATGGAAAATTGTGATGAGGCTGGAAAAAAAAAATTAATAAAAATTAATAATATCATTGAAAATGTTACGAGAACTAATAACAAAAATTATGATAGAAAAGCGCATTGGTACCTATTAATTTTTTAGTTTTTTAGACAAGTAATAGCAATGATATCAAACATTATGGTGCGCATACACAAAGAAGCTCAATAGTGAAATTTTATATTGGATTTGCATATATATAGACAATGAGCTTTAATAAATTATGGAACAGAATCACCCACCCACAAATTTTAGAGCAACAAGTAATGGGATCAACTAGTCTATGTGCACCATTGATCTATTTTGGAACAGGAGGGATTAAATTAGATTGTATTAGATTGTTGCAAAGAAGTAAAATTAAGTTGGACTTAAGTGTTTACACGTTAACACCGTTATGTGCAAAAATTAGGAAAGAGACTTTTGAAATAAAACAAGTTTGTACCAATTGCATGTTGAATATCCGAAAGTCTACTAGATGATTTAAACGTACGTCATCTAAAATATGTTCGCTTCTGTCATAGTCTGAACTATTAAATGTCATTTTCTGCCTTTTAAATGTCAATTTGAAGTCTGTCTGTGTCAAAATTTGATTTATAATCTGAACTGAGCTTTTCACAGTGCTAAAAGACTTGCTTTTAAATGTTAAGTCTGTATATAATTATTGTAATTATATCTGAAATTATTGTAAAATTTAAAGATTCAATGAAAATATTTAATTCCACTTAAAATATTAATATGACAATATTAAAAATTTAGTTTTTGACTGTTATACTTTATTTCCCATCAAGAACAAAATATTTACGACACGTCCTATATTATTATACCTAAGTATATTAATTCTTAAAATTGAAGATTTCGAATATCATATTAATTTGATTTATATACATATTTTTTAGTTTCTTTTTTTTTACAATCAAAAAATCAATTCTAAAGATTCATTTAAAATAAAAAACAAAAAACAAATAAAACTACAAAATTTTTAATTAAATTTATCAATTTACAGATGCACTTAAGCTGTACTATAACATCATTTTAAAATATTTATTTAGATTTTAGGATGGCAATTAACTTGAAATTTTATGATATGTTATGTTATATGAAATACTTTGGTAGCTATATGATCTTGTTAAAAATGATTTTGTAACATAATTAATTAACAATTTTTTTGATAGTATCTGCGGTATATTTTAATTTATTTATGTATATATATTATATAGTATAATAAAATTATTTTAGAATTGATTTTTAAATTAAACATATATTTAGTAGTTCTTTTTAGAAGTAATATTTTAATATAAAATGATGATGCGAAAGATAAAAACAAAAATTAATTAAATTTTTTTTTATTTGATTTAATTATTTTTAGTTTTATTTTTTTTTTTAAACAAAATTTTAAATGTTGTGTTTAATCAAAGATATTGTCTGTCAATTAATTTTAAATGGATTACACTGATAGATATGATACTTAGATATATTGTGATTTTTATAGGTTTGCATAATTTAGTAATATCATTAATAAATTTAATTTAAAATTCTGCTCGTATATATCTTTGCTAAACAGATGTAATTTTTTTAAAAATTTAATTATATGTGCAGACTAAAGATCAAATTACACTAATGAAACTTGTTTGGATGTAAAATACTTATACCTTAAATTTATTAACTTTTTGAAGTTCGAATATAAAAAATCGAATTTTATACTTTAAATACATATTTTAAATTTAATTAAAATTAATTAAATATTTAAAATTTAATAATTTAAATTTAAATTTATTTTTAAGATTGTATAAAATAAAGCTACAACTTTCGGAAACATTGTCTAAATTAAAAGTTTTAATAATATTTTCTTAATTTTAATGAAAGTTGTGATTTTTTCGAAACATTTTACTAAAAAAATTACGAAAAGGAAAAAAAAAATTCGAATTACAAAGAGCTTTGAGTTAAAAATAGAAAATTTCTCAAATTTTTAGATCGAAAAGCTTTAAGTTGCTGCGCATGTTTTTAATGATAAAGTGTTAAAAGTTTTTTTTGTTTTTTTTAAGTAAGATAAGCGTAATTTGGCCTGTGCTAAGCGTTTTTAAGTTTTTTTTCAGAAATTTTGAAAGTTTTAAAAGTAAAAATGTACTTTAATCACTTTATTGATTTATTTAAAAAATTCCAAAACTTATTAAATCAATATTTAAACGTTTATTTGCTTATTTTTCCATATATTCAATTATATATGAATGATATTTAATGCTTGCTTATTATTTTAAACACAATTTAAGTAAAAGCTAATCGAAATAAGTTTTTAAAAATAATTACTTAGAACATCGTTTAAAATCATGGTTTAGAAAAATCGAATTTTTTTTTATAATTAAATTTAAAAATTAATAAATTAAAAATATTATATCTGATAAGCGATTTTATTCTATAATTTTGTTACAGAATATATTATCCAAATTTATTAACTTAATAATTCCCCCAAATTTAAAATTGAAATAATTTAAATATTATAAAAAAATAATATATTCAATAATTTTACTTTCATCTTTCAATACATTTGGCCTTCTGTTTAATTAAAAAAAAATTATATTGGCTTAATTTATATTAAACTTTGTTTTATTGAATTTAATAAGTAAAAGTAAAAATTTTTAAATTTAAAATCAAAAATATAATTTATACTGAACTTAAAATTAATAATTTAACATATACTAAAAAAATGGTTGAATTCAATTTAAATCTTATCTTTTAAATATTCAATTCAAAATTTTTAAATAAGAAAACTATTGACCTTAAAACTAAATTTCATTCACATAATCAATGTTATGATAAGTTTTTTTTTGTAGTACAATATAAAATAAAACACGAGGTACAACATAACCTTCGATAGCTCAGTTGGTAGAGCGGTGGACTGTAGTTGGTAAAACATAAAAATAAAACAGAAATCCATAGGTCACTGGTTCAAATCCGGTTCGAAGGAATGTTTTTTTTTTAGGACAATTGTTATTTTTTTTTAATTGAAATTAAAATTTAAAATTTAATAATATTTAAAATAACTTTTTTTCCGCCAAAATTTTTTTGAACTTTTGAAAAAAAAAAATTAATAAAGGTTTTCACGTTTTATGACTTTTTAGCTTGACAAATTTCCTATCCATGAAATTGTTGTTTTTTTTTCAATACTTGACAAAATAAATTTGTCAAACAATTTCCAATAGTTGTTTCTTAAACTAAAATTTTCTATACTTAAGCCTATTGTCAGCCTATACGAATTGTGTTTGGGAAATCTCCTACTGTATAAAATATTTTTTATGTTTTTTATAATTATCAATTTTGATGTTTTTATATTTTGACATTTTAACAAATAAATTGACATTTTAGAAAAGACTTTTATTTTCCCTGTGTAAAATTAGATACCTATTAGGTTAGACCTATTTCCAATAGGTCGTTCAAGTCATATCTAAATTTAAATTGTTGGAAATTTATCACGTTGGAAAAAAAGATACAAAACGTGAAGACAGCTTATGTTTTGATTTGCTAATATCAAAAACAAAATATAAAGCAATTGTTATTGGGAAGTTACAACCAAGTGTACCAAGAAAGCAAACCACGTGTTAGACCGCGATAAATCCAATTAGAATCCGTTCAAAGAATTCGTAATAAAGTTTCAAGGAATTACGAATTTTAAAGTGAGTAGTGTTGAAGTTAATTGACCGAATGAATTGCAGAAAATAATAAATATAAAGAGGGATGCTTAGGTAAAGGAATTGAGTATATCTGTATCGATTAAAATATATTGTTCGAATTCAATAGCATAATTGATTTTTATTAAAAAACTAGGTTCGACTTAATGTTATATAAAAATTCAAAAAATTTAAATAACATTGATAAAAATTATATTATTCAAACAGATTTATATGCATTGTAAAATTAAGTAAGGGAGAATTGAAGAAAAAGGTTTTTATAAATAGCTTATATTGGGCCATATGACAAATTTTAACAGTGCTTGTTTTACTTAAAAGTACATTTATCATAACAGAGTTTGCTAAACTTATTAAATTACATTTTGAGAAGTTATTGAATAAGGGAATATCTGACAAATGGAATCATCTATGTACCTGATGACTCATATTAAATCCAGGCCATGTTTTATTTAAATAAGTAAAATAAATGTATAAAATTAGTAATGGTAGATTGCCTATTTGCCTTCCAGGCCAAGGTTCTATAAATTATATACTGATTAGTTTTCAGATTTGTTCATATAAAAGCATGTAAACTAAATTATTTTAAAGCATTAAATTCCACCTACGTTTTCTAAAGTTTATTAATTTTTATTTCAAAGTAATCAATTTTGTAAAATATTTTAAACTTAATTTTAATTGAAATTTATAGTAATATGCTCTTCTATTTTGTCAAGGTCGGATAATCCATTAACTGGTATTTTTTTTTTAAATTTTAACTTAATATATTTTCAGATACATACATCTAAATTAAAATATATAAGGTTGAAAAATTTTTTATTAATTTTCAATTTAAAAAAGTACGCATCAAATCGTATTTTCTATACCAAATGAAAATATCTATCAGATAAATTTTTATGATGTTTTAAGGAATTTGTTAAAAAAAGAATTATTTCACGCACCGCGTAAAATTACGCTAATATAGAATTAATGTGAATTAAATTGAAGTAATTAAATTTTACTTTTATGTATCATAAAATTTGTTTTTATTTTTTAAATTAATTGTTTCAAATGTTAAAAAATTAGAAAAAAAATTTGATTATTGAAAATTCTTAATTAGTTTTAATATAATAACGCATATGTAATGTATCATATTTTATAAATTATAAATTTTTTTAGGCAGTGATGGAAAACCGTTTTTTATTGACAATTTAAATGTCTTATATATTATTGTCTTTATATTAAAATTAAGGGGAGAAAATAAATCCTTCCCGTGAGCTGAGAACTTCTTAATGGCAATGAGTGACTTGAAACTCCTATAAGATTTAAAATCACTTGAACCTAACTCCTCCAGTGGAATAGTCAGAGTAGTGCTGATTATAATGCATGCGTTTCTTTTAGCAAAAAGAGTAGATTAAGAGTAGGTAGGAGTAGTTTGTAAATGTAACGCTAATTTTTGTTTCAGGAGTAGATAGTTGTCAGATTAATTGTCTTACATATATTTGGCATTATAAAACGATCTGTCATTTGAAAAAATTAAGATTTGTTGCTGATACATATATATAAATTATATTTTTTAAAATATAAAATGGAAGAAGTAAGTGCTTATTAGTTATATAATAAAAAATATGATTTAACATAACCTGCTCAAATGAAAATCCATCTATTATGAAAAATTTAAATTAAAGCCATCTGCCCGAAATCTTTCAGTTAACTACTCCTCCTATCTATTCTTTTACAAAATCTGAGGTTGCTGGGAGTAGTTGAGAGTAGAAAAGAGTAGTTCACTCCTCATAAAGGAACGCAAGCAATGTCCTAGAATAAAATGAGTGAGTGAATATGAAGCATAGATCATTGAATGCATTAGAATTGTCTTAAAATATAGTATAAAAAGTATTTGCAAAATCATTTAAGGCAGTCGTTAGTTTTGACTTTTACTTTATTTATGACATTAGTGTTTTCTTACAGCGGCTTGTGTATCATAAAAAAATCTTTAAACATTTTAAGATTTTTTTTTGTTTCAAAAGAATATAAAGAACGATTTAATTAGAATTCTAGAGCATTTGACATAAACTTTATTGCTTCTATTTTTTTTGCTTCTTTATTGAAATCTATTTGACCCCTAGAGATTAAGAGATTATAAATTAAACATTTTTGAAATAATCTTAGCTCATCTTGATTAATTAAAATTATTTTGAGCGGAAAACCATTAAAAATCTAATAAAAATAGTTATAATTTAATAATCATAATTGTAAACGTAACGCATGCATAAAAGCTATGCATACAGCATATGCATGTAAATGCATTATTTTATTTCTTACGTATATAAATTATGAATCAAAGTCAAATTATTAAAAATTTTATTTTTTATTATTGTATGATCTAAATTTTATCAATAAAATTGATTACATTTCAAGGCTATGAAACAAATTTGTATGCAGCAGTTACATTTTATATATGGATGCATGCATATATGCATACAATTTGTTAGAGATATTGAAAATGTTGAACATGGTTTACTTTTGTACATAATGTAAACAAGTGTACAATTATGTATATTTATTTAATATAGATATATGAATATTATGCAATAAAAAAAAAAAAAATTGAATAGAAAAAGTAGAGAACTTGACTTAAAATTTGTTGCAGTTTCTCATATCTTGTTTTCTTTGTTGTAAAAAAACAAAAAAAATTATGATTGTTTATGTATTACAACATTTAATCATTTTATAAAAATCATTGCATATTAAAGAATAAATTTTTGTTGCAATAAAAATGTATGTATATATACTATATATACGTATTTTTCTAGATCATCATCATAGCACAAAATTTTCAAAAGTAGTACAATATAGGTTATAGGTTTTGATATTAACTTTTGAATTTCATTGTTGATATAGTTTTTGCTTTGTTGTTGTAAAGTTATTCCATAACCTTTTGCAACATTTAATGGATTTTTTTTTTTTTGGGATGTTGCTGTGATTTTCTATTTAATGTTTTTTTTTTTTTGGATAATAATTTGTTTGAAAATTATAACATATTCTTCTGCAGATTCTTTTTGATTTGCAGAAGAAAAAACAGAAATTAAATAATTTTAGATTTAAAATTTAAAGTGATGAATACAATGTGTAGTTCTTTATTGTATAACAGAGTGATTCAAAAAATTAAATAAAAATAAAAAAAATTCAAATATGATTACTTTTAAATATTTTTTAATGACAGGTGACAGAAAAATTCTGCATGCATTTAGTTTTTGACTTTTTGACTGTCAAAATTTTCTGATTATTCTGGAAATTTTTGACATATATCTAGTGATAATTCTGATTAACATTTTATAAAATTTTCGGGGAGATATGCACAAATATAAGTACTATGACTTTTGAGTACCGACAATTAAAATTTACAAAATTTTTACAATAATGACGTTAGAAAATAATTTGGATAAAAATTGTGCTCTGAGCATTTCCTTTTAACTCAGAACGTCACAGTTCGGATAAAATTTTAATCTGAGCATAGTTTGCTCTGAGCGTTCGACATCTGCTCTGAGCACTGATCTGATGAGAAAATGAAAAACGCTCTATATTAATCGGAATTTTGGAGTTAAGAAACCTTATTTGCAATTACCCTGTTTATTATTTTAATTTAGTTTTGATGAGAAATTCATGTTCAAATCATTTAAAAAAAAAAACAAACAATTTAAAATTTTTTTTGATTATTTTCAATATATGTAATTTGTGTATGGTAATCTTTAAAATTGTAAGTACTTGTTGTAATAATGTTGTAATCAGTGTAAGACTAATGTTTTGTTATAATTCATAATATTTTGAATACAGAACAAATATTATATTGTACTTATCTAAAATATGTAATTAGCTTTGTATTTATTACATCTTTAAATTCTTTCTTTAATTTTTTTAATACAAAATATTTAAATCTGCCAACAAATGCTTTAAATGTTGCGACACATTTAATTGGTATTGTATTTAAAAAAAACAATTAACTTTTAAGATAAAGTTCATATGGTTTCTGGTATTAAAGCAGTTTTTAATGATTACTGATTCAATGATTACTTTTAAAATTTATTTGTAACTAAAATCTGTATTCCATGGGTGCTATGGAAAGCTACTTTGGAAATTCTTAAAAATACTGTAGGGCCACAATATCTCCATATAAACATGAAATGCAATTCATTTTTGTTAAAATATTATTTTCAAATAGCGTTGGTGACATTATTAGTGTCGTTTTTTAATAATTTAGTTAAACTGACATTCTGTTGGCTGCGAACGATACTTATTTTTAACAAAGTTCATTAGATTAGGGTATTTAAATGAGGTGTAACAAACGCATTCAATTAAATGTGTTTTGTTGGATGTGTTCAATTATAAAAAAATAAAATACTAGGTAATGTTTTGTTGGATGTGTTTTATTTTAGAAAATAAAATATCATAAATTATCATTAGCAGGTCAAAAAATATTTTATTTAATTTTTATAAAAAAAAAAGAAAAAATATAAAAAGTTTTTTTTTTATTTTAAATTAATTAAAATATTTATGCATTAGTGCATTTCAGCTTTTAAAACTCAAAGAGTATTTCCTGAAAATTTTATATAAATAGTAAAACATTTTGAGATTAAAAATTAAATCTATGCTTTACAGGATCAGTTCTGTAGTAAGTCTTCATTACTTTCAGAAAAAATCTAAATTGAAGGTGTCGTACACTTTGGTGCAAATCAAATGAACCAAGCAAAGTAATCAAAGCAATTTCAAATGTTCCTTGAAATAAAGTCAAATTCACTTTTTTGGCTTTATTTCAATTTTACAATTAAATAAAAATATTTTTTATATTGGTTTTAAGGTTTTGTAATCAACTATAATTTCCTTTTCAATACAGTTATGCATATTTAGAGTATCTGACTTCGACATGTTGACCTACAGAATCGATTCCGATCCAGATGGAAGGATATATTTGTTTATATATAAATTACAAAAAATTCCTTTTTAGAGTAAGTAAAGACATTATTTGAAAAAGCACAAATAATACATTATTCATAGAAATTCCAAAAATTAATATTTTTAAAAATTAAAATATAATATAATATAAGGAATTCCGCCATATGCCAAAACAGCTAGTAAAAAATATTTTAATAATTTTAAATACGGCGATTAAAATAATATTGTGAAAGGAACTTTAAAGCACAATGGTTGCATACTTTAATTGAATTATTTATATTCATTAATATATATTTTATAAATAAATAAAATTAGTCTTTTTGCACCATATGAGTTAGTTAATCACTCCAGGACTCATATATGTATAACATATTTTCAAAATATCTAATTAAACTTGCAATTGTTAGAACTATATTATATTTTTTTTTATTAATATACTATAATATTTTAAATATTAATATTTTTAATGTTTTATATTCCAATATTCATGTTGAAATATTTTTTTAAATGTTTTTTAACGATAATTCTTAATAAATATTTAAATGTTAAAAATAAATTAGTTACCGATTTTAAATAAAACGAGGAAGATTATAGATTATAGAAGATTATATTTATACAAACGGAGAAGCAATTTTAATATACCCGATGTCATATATGTATGCGGGTATAAAAATTGAAGAATATTAAATGAAATACTAAAAAGTTTAAAACTTTAGTACATGTAAATATACTTCTTAATTGATTTGAATACCATAGAGATTATCTATAAATAAATTTCTAAAGAATCACATTTTTATTATGATTTTTATACAGTACGAATTAATATTTTTATTTAAAATTAAATTTTATTACAATTATCTTATAAATCACTCTCAAAATCTTTTTAAATAATCTTTAATTAAATCTAAATTTTTTTATTAAGTTGTAAACGAGCGTTTAATTTCGTTATAAAAATATTTCATAAAATTATTTTATCTGTTAAAAAATACTGGAAGTAATAAGATTAGAAACGGAATATTAGATTCGTTAAAGATGATTGATTTGAAACGATTTCTTTGGATATAGTGGTATAAAATTTTCTAAATTCTGTTTCTAAAGTTCTTTACAATAATTATTCTTTCAGTCTCTGAATAGTTGTATACAAAATAATTTATTTGTTATCAGAGTGTCCCGCGTTTACTTTTACATAGAGCAGGAGGTGATTCTTTTGGTGATTAAAAATTCTTAGATAAAGATGTTGAAATAATCAAAAAATTTTTTCGAAGGTGTGATCTATCTTTAGTTTCGAAGGAGTTATGTAGCCTTGAAGAGTTATAATTTTTAAAATATACTATTTTGGATTAATATCTACAGATGAGAACTACTTAAGATATTAGAAACATAAAAAAGAGAATTTAAAGCTTATTAAATTATCTTTATAGCCCACAGAAATTATTTGTAGGCTTTTTAGTTTTGGAGGAACCGCATGACTTAAAAGTAGGATTTATCAATTTATTTCAGAAAAAAATGGGTTAAACTTTCATAAAGTAAAAATTTACACTATTAGCTACTACATTTTGTGATTTCAAAATATTGCTAAAAAGATTGCCACCTATTGTTTTATCCAGTTAGTCATGAGTCTATTCAGAGGCTTCTAAAACGTATCGGTATAAGTTAATAAGTTTGAAAATACAGTCAGATAATAATGACGTAAGGAGAAATAGTACAGCGATTAAACCTTCATCTTATAATTGAGTTGTATGATTATTTTATGAAAACTAAAAAATTATTTATTATCCTAAGATTTTCTTTGTACTCCGATAGAAGAATCACAATAATTACTGTTTAATTCTGAAAATCCAATCCTTAATTCAGTAAAATATTAATTTTAATGAATAAATCATAAAATGGTAAGCTCACTTGAATTTCAGTAATGAATATTCATTAAATTGTAAATTATTAATTTATATAGCAATATGTATAATAAGAATAATTATTTCATGAAATAATACAAAACTATAATAATAGTAAATATGATTTAAATACAGATGACATAAAAATTATGAAATATATAATATATAAAGTTTAATAGTTTATTATAAAAAGATTTTATTATAAGTTTAATATTAACAACTGAGACGTTAAGTAATATGTTATAACAAAAATTTGATGATGGTGGGAAAAAAGTTATATTCAATATTTTATTATTAAAAATCACATAAGAAATATAGTAATAAAAAACTAATTTAATCTATTCAAAATAACGAATTCATTTGTTCGTATTTTTTTCTTAATAGCAATACAAAAATGGATGAGAAAGGAAATTTGACTGGAATAAGATATATGAGGACAAATGGATAAATAGGAAATTTGAGTGTTAAGAGTCAGCGTGTGTTCTAAAGAGTCTTATATTCTTATAAATTCTTGTTGTTGTTGTTGTTGTTTGTCATAGCATGTGTCATTCTAACACTGAGGCTTTACATATTTTATATTTTAATTATATTTGGTCACCAAGGTGATTTGGTTGAGAAAAATGTCTAGCAAGAACCTGTATTTTCATTTGCCTGTATATCATTTGCCTGAATTTTGTAGAATTATTTCACTTCCTAATTCAGAATCTCACATATACATATGTATTATGTGTATAAACAAATATTCTGGTAAAAGCGTATAATCCAGATTTTGTTACCAGCTACAAAATTCCTCCTAGATATTTTTTGATATTAATATATATTTTCAATAATAAAGAACTTCCAATAGTCTAATAAAACCCTCGTTGAACAAATTATTGAAACCCTGATTTTGTAACCAACTCTAAAATCTCAGAATCTCACATATAGATATATATAAATATTCTGTAAAAGACGTATAACTCTGATTTTTAATTGACTAAAGTCCCTCCGCATGCAGATTCTCCCATATATGTACATATATATAAATATTCTGCGTATTAACCCTACTTTTGAATCCAACTCTATAACTTCTCCTAATTATCAATAAAATTATGAAAAGATTTATCTAATTTTGATTCTGCAAAATACAGGCAAATGAAATACAGGAAACTGATACTACAGGCAAATGACACTACTGGCATATGCCACGCCCCCATTGTAAACAATTGGTAAAATTTTTAATTAAAATTTTTTAGGAACAAAAGCTAAATGCGCAAAAAAAACTTAAATTAAATATTATATACTGATAAGTGATAATATATAAAAATTCCGTTAGAAAATTTATTTTGTGTTTCGCAATTTTAGAATATTTTGTACTTGAACTCTCTAATTTAACTGATATGAAATTCTAAAATGGAATTTTACGTTTTTATTCATAAAAAAATAATTTTTTGTAAACTTAAATACATATTTAATTATCAGATTAGTAATTATTTAATTTAGTTGAGGTTTTATGATTTATTTAATTTTTACATTTGTTTAAATATTGTTTGTTACTTTTATTTTTTTTTAGTTTTTCAGTGGAAATTTCTAATTTTATGAACTTTAGGCTCATAATACTATTCACTTGAACTTGAATTTTGGAATTATTATACGCAGTCTATTTTTATAGTTATTTGAGAAAACTTTTAGACAAAGTTCTTCTAATATGTGGATTAAAATGATTTGGAATACTTCCTGAAAAACAGATTTAACAGAAATATGACAACAAAATAAAAATCGAATATGAAACGCTTGGTACTTCTGCATTCCAACTCTGTTCACCTTACTTTTCATCAAACAATGTTAAGAATTCACTAATCACATTATACTTATTATATGAATAAAAGCATGACAGAATGACGAGTATGTAGAAAATTTTGACAAATTAGTCAGCAAACATAACAGAAAAATTTGAAAAAATTATTAGAGAGTACATCTGTATTTATTTATAATTTGGAAAATTTTAGATAATCTCACTCAATATTTTATTATTTAAAATAAAAAGTTTTAAAAATTTCCAAATTAGATAATGGTGGAAATTTTTAAATATGGAAATTTAGATTTAAAATTCTCAAATTCTTTCAGTTCAACATCCGATATACTTGAACTTGAAATTTATTAGATTTTCCACGCAATTACCAGAGTAATTAATTAAAGTTTTATGTACTCATCAAATGTTTGTTCAAATTAAATAAAAAAAATTAAATTAATCATAAAAACTTGCCTTAAATAATTATTTATTTTTCTAACATAATAAAAAACTGATAAAAAAATTTACAAAAATATTATTTTTAAAATTGAATACACGTTTTTCGACTTTAATAAAACTATCTTTTAAACTTAGTATTAGTCAAAATAAAGTTCAAGTTCAAAAAAAAATTGCCAAGTAGTGAAAGAAGATTTTCCAATCTTTGTATAGTGTTTAATGTCGCACGTTTAGTGTTCTAGAGTTCTTTTTACTCTCACATTAGGAGAGTAAAAAGAACTCCAGAGGAGTGTGGAGGAGTGTCATAACTGAATGGTTCTAACTTCTAATAGAATTTCATATATAAAACTATTTGCACTTTATAGATCTTAAGATACTTAAATTGACCAATACATATATAACTTAAATACACTTATAAAATTCATAAATTATTTCTCTATATATTTAAAGGTGTTCTTGTATTAAAGGTGTGTCACAAGTGTTTAATTTTTAATAGCTACTTAAATTTTTTTTAATCACTTTTAGAATTTAATATTTAACTAATTTATAACTTTAAATTTAACTAATTGATTAAATCGGAAATATTAATTTAATTATCACAGTTTCATTTTACAAAGTATACAGTACAATGGTAATTATATATAACTTTAATGATTCCCTTTATTACAAAATTTAAATTTAAAATTATACTTAAAATAACCATTAACCAATTTTTAACAATAAAAAGTGCATTTCTTTGTTTATTTTTTTTCTATTTTTTGATTCTCAAGTCAATTTAAAATTTTCAATTAAATTAATTTTAAAAACATTTTAATTTTAATGTTTTTCCTTTAAACAATCTAGGCTACTGGTTATTTCATATCCAGAATAGTTAATGTAGCAAACTTCCTATTAAAATATTTCATAATATTTAAAAACAAAAAATAATAATATAAACATAAATAAATTAAAAATTGAAATTAAAAATTAAAAATAAAAAAAAAAAATTAAAAAAAAATCAAAAGGAAAATAAATAAAATGTCAGTTTAAAATTCACTGAATAATTTACAGCTCCACTTAACTTCTTCTTATTTTTTTTGCAGTGTATCTTTACGTCTGTACATCTTCTATAAATTTTAGCATATTTTTAAAAATTTTTGAAAAATGTATTTGTATAGTTTTGCTCTGCTCACGTGTCTGTCGGTATTGTTGATATAAAAATTTACATATAAAACTTTTCCGAACCTTTGAAGGCTGTAGTTCCGTAAGGGCGGACAGCGTAGATACGTTTGAAATAAAGAAATTAAACTTTAACTGCGAATCGGTATTATAAAAAATTTAATTTCATGGAACAACTATATCCTTTGGTTCCGCCCCTCACGGAATCACAACTTTCTAAAGTTCGAAAAACCTCTATATGTAAATCTTTATAAGCAAGCAAGTTCTAAAAGGTCAATCTGAAAACGTCAAACCACAGCTTCTTTCATAATCTTTTTAAAAATATATGTTAAATAAATAAATAGTATATTGCCAAACTACGCTTCTCTAAATCTACGCTTATTTCAAGTGTATCTAAGGTGTCCGCCCCTTACGGAACTATAGCCTTTTAAAGTTCGGAAAAGAATCTTTATATGCAAATAAGTTCTAAAACGTCAATTTGAAAACGTCAAACTACAGCTGCTTAAATATGTTAAATAAATAAATAGTATCGCCCAAAGGTATTTTAATCTACCGTTAGTCAAAACTAAACCTTTTTAGAATTTTTAATTTCATATAACTTTCAAACGGTTTAAGTTGGAGTTTTGGGAGTAGTTAACACCTTTGAAATAAGTATGATACATTTAAAATATATTTGTGTATCACACGACCCTTAGGAACTGTAAGAGATCAAAACCCGAATATTTGCAATAACTGTAACTTGAAAATTTGTCCAAAAATTTATTTTATAATATTATATTAAATTTGAAATTTAATTCTTATTATTTTTTGATTTGACATTTCATTTTGATTATATTTTGACATTTCATATTTAAGGTCATCCCTAAAATTAAAAAGAGTGTTACCCAAAACTTATTTTGGAACATTGGTTAATTTTAAAAATGTGCTTTTTTAAAAACTCTTGGTATTAAAAATATTAAATCTGAATTGGTATGTGCTTAAGGCAGCACTAGATTAAATGTTAAAAAAACAAAAAAACAGAATAATATTTTATAATACATTTTTTTGTAATAATCTGCAGTACGTGTATATTGTATTATAGAAGATACACCTGAAACAAAAAAAAAGTTAAATAAATTCGTTGTAAATTAAAATAATAAGAATTTTATTACCTTTTATGTATTATTTTTTTTTTTTTATTTTTTTCTTATTTTTGAATTAAAATTGTTTTGTTTTTTTTTAATTGTTTGTTTAAATATTTACAATCGTTCTCATCGTTTTGTTTTTTTTTTTTTTTTAAAAACTTATAAAGTCTATCTATAAGATTCATTTTTAAGTTTTATATATGTTTTTTTTTTGTTTTTTTTTTTATATTTTATTTTGATTTTGTTCGAATTAAATGGCGTTAAGTATATATATTTAAAACTAAAAGTATCATGTATTTATAAGATACATTTTAATAAAATGGAACTATTTTTTTTTTTTTTGTTTTTTATTTTGATTTCGATATCGTGCGATACTCAACTTATAAATTTTTACTCACTTGTCTATAAAAAATTTTTCTTTTTGTTATAATATTTTTTAACTTTCCAGTTTTGCAAAGAGGTGTAGGAAAGGGGTTGTAATTGTGATAAAAGTTGGGTTTAACGGAGTATTTCTCTAAAATTTAGATTTGCTTGGCTCTGTTATTGGAATTTTTATGTTTTAAGTATATTAGAGGGTCTAGTTGTCAAATTGTTTTTCTAAAATATTGTGTATAAGAAATGGGTTACACCTTAAACTTGAGCTTTGCCAAAATTTATACTTAAAACATACTTAAGTCCATATTTTAAAAAAAATACAAAAATCCGAATCTTACTCCATACAATACTACTATACTAAAACTACCAACTAGCGACGCGTGAAGCTGGGAAAAATAAAAATTTAAATTATCATACGCTTGTTTTTTAGGTCCCCTTAAGAAATATTTCTAATTAAGGTACTTCGCTTAATACTTTATAGCTTCTTAAAATTAAACGACAATTAAACCGTCCAAATTTGTAATTGAACCGCGATAGTTATAAAAATTTTAGAGAAAATTTTGCTGTAAATTTTCTTGGGTTGAGTGTTGAGATGCACATCACAAGCTCAACATATTTTGACTATAGTTAGAAGAAGTACTCTAAATCGACGACTAGCACCAAAAAAGCTTGCTTGTTGCAAAAACACTTTAGTAAAATTAAAGGTAAACTACTCAATTTTTTATTTATTTCATGAACATTTCACTCCAACGCTCAATAAAATATCGAATATTTTAGAATTTCACACTTTTAATAAATTTGAGTCTGAGTGAAAGTCTAGGGGAATACAATTTCCCAATTAATTTTTTTTTTTCAATTAAAATAAAATAAAATAAAAAAAGAAGAAGATACTTTTAATACTTCGAAAATATTTAATAGATACAAAAATAAGTACTTTAAAAAAAAATATCGGTTATAATGTACAATTTACAAGTATATATGTCTATCATTAGTAGGCTAAGTATCATTTTTGTCTATATGATAATTTTTGCTTTAATGATTACAAAATACCAGCATGACAGGTACTTCTCTTCTTTTTCTTCCTATTAATATAAATTCTTGCAAAATCGATGAGTGCAATGTAATGTAAATGGTTTTTTTTTTCTATAGTAATTATTAAAATTGTAATCATTTTTTTTTTCCTTATTTTTCTTTAAATAGTTATATATGTGCATTTTATATAGGTATATAGAAATATAGGTTAGTAAGTTAAAATTTAACAATAATAAGAATCTTCAAAATCTGCAAAATCTTACCAAACAATCAAGATACTTTAATGATAACAAAAAAAAGTTTAAAAAAATAATAATAAATAGTCGAAAAATGTTATTATAAAAAAAACGCAGCATTAATTGATCCAAAGTTAATTGATCGTTATTCTCAAAAGATAATATTTCGAAAAAAAATATGAGTATAATGAATATAGGAATATCTTTTATTCAGTAATCAATGTATAAGTATAATCATTTAACCCGCACTTTCATCTTATTGTTAAGCAACTGTCAAAGAAAGTAGTTTACATTGAGTGAACTGTAATTTTGTTAAGCAACTGTCAAAAAAAGTATTATACATTAAGTGAACTCAAATTTTGAGTTAAAACGACTGAATTCAACTCAAATTCAAAAATTTTTTAAAAAAGCCATTGTACTTGGACTACAAAAGTCCGGCTAACATGAATTAAAAAAAAAGTACTCGTCAAATTTGTATATATAGCAGAATTTAATTAAAGTATTAAAAATATATAAAACTTAATTTTTAAGGAAAATATTTGACTCTGAAACAAAAGAGGCTTCTTTCAAAATTTTTTCACTCAAAATGTGAAATAACTCAATTAGTTAGTTGAATCACAGACAGCAGTTTAAAACTTCTATAATACTAAAAATACCTATCTATCTGTAATACTTGAATCCTAGAATTAAAATAAAACTAAGCTCCAATTCTCAATGTAAGTTCCCAATAATCATTTCAGAGCGAAGTTCCCAATAAATCTTAAAAACATATATTTGAGCTAAAAAATTTCTTTCTTAGAAGATAATTTGCTTTCGATATTTTGTAATTATGATATTCTGTTATATACTCATCAAATTACTTATCAAGATGAGTAGACATTGTATAGACTATATAACATTATATTAAATAGTACTATTATTATTTTCAATAGAAAAATTTTTCTGATGTGATTTTTAAGATCGTAATCATTAATTTGTTTTTAAATGTGCGAATTTTGAGTTGATTTTTTTGAGTTTTATTTTTGTTGTTGTAGGTTTTGTTGTTGATGTACTCTAATTTATTCAATAGTTTCCCTCCCAAAGAAACAATCAATTTTCGACAACTTTTTTTTTTTACAACAAAGTTGCATATAAGTACTTATACCCGTAGTTAGTTACATATATAATAGTAATCTGCATAAATGGAAGGAAATATTTGTTTCGGTTTTTTTCTTCTCTAAAGTCTAATTTTATTACCATAGTAAACACTAAATATGTATATATGTAAAATTTAAAGCAATTTAGAGGGCATTGATCAAAAACAAAAAGTACAAAAACAACAAAACACAATGTTTAATTTGTTAATAATGTTACTTTGACAATAGAATTGATCTTTTTTTTTAAAGTACTCTGTGTTATATGATGTTCCAGAGTACTGATCAATTTTTTGATATTCTGATATTACTTATAGATGGTATGTACTTAGATGGTATATACAAGTACTAATTGAATATATATATATATAGATATAGAATTTCATTTGACAAACAAAGATTTTGATAATAATGACGAGATGACGATCATCAAAATGTAATAAGTATTCTGTTGTATATATATATACAATATATATATGTATATGTATACTGATCAACAAACTCTGATTGATTAAATTTTTCTCATCATATATATTTTTTTTGGATTTTTGTGTCTCATCAAAAATGTCTATATAGTCTGTTTCTTATTAGTTCTATATGCATTTTGGAATTATTTTAAATTTTTTTTTTTTAATTGTTGTAGTTGTAAAGGTTGATGATGGTTTTTTATGTTGCCATATAAATGTTTTGTTGCCAGAATATATAATGTAGGTATAAAACAATTCTTGGTTTTTTTAGTGAATTTTAAATTACATTTCATCTCATCTTCTATTTTAAAATTGGAATATAGTTCGTAAAATCTTAACTTGAAGATTAAGAATTGAACAAAAATGGTAAGACCCCAGATCATACAAATTAAAAAGAGTTAATAAAAATGTATCAAAAAAAAAAAACAAAGATGTAACTTACTGAAAATGTTGAAACTAAGTTGTTTTTTTGTAATTTCTATTGTTGAAATTTTTTTTTTTTTTCAATTACAGTTAATAAAATTTAATAGTTCTAATAGTAACAGCTATTAACAGGGACTTTGAATTTTTTTTTTTAAATACATATAAGTATATTAATATCAATTTTTAGTATCTAAGGTTTGCACTTTGAAATTCTCAATTGTGGGATAATTTCGTGTGCCAGTCGCAAAATTTATTTCATGAGTGTGATTTTATTAAGATAATTAACTGAATTGATTGGTGGCTCGCATTCAGTTAATCTTTTAAAGAATCCTAAAAGTGCCCCAGAAGAAAAGTTGTACATCTTATTAAACTCTATATGCATTACATATGTAAGTGAATGTATGAAAATATATAAATATTTCATTTCATTATTTTCAAGCAAAGAGCTTAAAATTTTATAGACCATGTTCAGAATTCAGCTCTAAAATCCAAATCATGTTCGGAACTTTTCTTTCTCAACTTATTTCAAACTTTTAAAAAAACTGTTTTAAATATTTTTAAAAAGGCACACAGACTAAAAGTTGTACAACTCTGAAAAAATTTAAAAGAAAAAATAATTTATTAAAATTAAAAAACTATATTAAAAAAAAATTTTTAAATTCCATTATAATGATGATCTCTGTTCATCACAGTAAAATAAAATTTTCATTTATTTTAATATGGTCATAATTAGTAACACAGCAGAACGTAAAAACGCTCTGATCGCACTGTGTACTTGTAAGAATGCGAAAAATAAAGAACACATATTAAAAAAAAACAATAATTGTATCTTTAATTGTAAAAAATTTTTTGATGAAATCTTTAAAAATATGAGTAAAAATTTTAATTAAAATAAAAAGATCGTCCTCAATTCAATATTCTCGTTGTTAACCCCAGTGTGTGTGTCTAAAAGAATTTTTAGTTTTAATTGGTTTGAATTCTTCTGAGATACTATATTAGAATTTGTCTAATTCAATTTACATTATAATAATGATATTTTTATTAATGAGTTGGCTAATGATCCTATAATAATGATTTGTGCGTATAGTTTGAAGATGACACCTAATTAGAAGCTTACATATTTTAAGATTAAGTAAAATTATGTGTGTAAATTATGATTGCTTCGAACCATTTCTGTCAACTGTGTAGTATTTATTTAGTAAAATTATAATTAAAATTAAAATAAGTGAAGATTTGTCAGTTTTTATTTTTATTATTAATATTATTAACTTAAAGACTAATTAGTTAATTCGCTGTAAATATTGAAGTTGATATTACTGTCACATCCCTTGTATATGCAAGGCCTCGTTTAAATATTTTATTAATATATGTGTAAATTTTTAAAAAGTTATAAGGTAAATAATTTGTTCTGATCTTCTAAGATTTGGGTTCGAAAGTCGGGTTAAATTTCCAATTAATCAAGTAAATTAAATTAAATAATATATATAAGTATTAAGCCACGTATAACATATTAGTCATCATAATTATCATATCTGATAAAAAATAACTCTCAAAGATAATAAATCAAAAAAATAATCTAACTACTATCAGTTTGTTAAATATTACTAGTTTATGTTAGAAAACAACTGAAAGTTTACTGATAATTCCGGAAATAATATAATTTTTTTTGAGATTTTATCAAAAAAGTTCAATTTTTGTTAACCTCATGTCCTTAAAATTTTATTAAAATGCAAATAATTAATTTTTGTATATAAATTGTTGGTAGAAATGTTTTAGATTCATTCAGTTCCAGTCTTTAGAACTTAAAACAATTACAAATTAATTATTAACTAACAATTAAAACAGATCAACATGATGACGATAAAAGATTTTAAGATTACAATCATTGTAATACATCTTTTTTTCTTCATTGTTCCTAATAATGCAGGAACATCTTTCATAGATAGTTTATCGGATGGTCGAATTGTTGGAGGTGTTTCTACTACAATATATCAATTCCCCCATCAAGTTTCTTTACGTTATCAAAATCGTCTTAGATGTGGTGGATCAATTATCTCAGAAAATGTAATTTTAACTGCAGCTCATTGTGTCACAGGAATTGTTGCAAATCGTATGATTATAAGAGCGGGAACAACATATAAAGAATCACGAGGAACTGATATAAAAGTTTCAAGAACTATTATTCATGAAGGATATAATAGTAACGGACAAGATAATGATATTGCTATTATTATTTTAGCTAGTTCTTTACAATATTCAGAACGAATTCAAGCAATCATTTTAGATGATAGTAATGATAGCAATAATTTAAAAAAGACTGGAACTGTTGCTTTTGTAAGTGGATGGGGAACATTAACAGAAGGTGGAACATCACCAAGTGCATTGAATTATGCTTCAGTTTTAATTGTTAGTCAGGAGTCATGTTCAAAATCATATTATCCAACAAAAATTACAAATGGAATGCTGTGTGCTGGCTTAACAAATGGTGGACGTGATTCATGTCAAGGTAATTTGAAAATATTTTGAAAATTTAGATTCTATTGGTTTTGATTTTTTCCAGGTGATTCAGGTGGACCATTAATTGTATATACTAAAAATACACCGACATTAATTGGTATTGTTTCATGGGGAAATGGTTGCGCTCGTCCTGGTTATCCTGGTGTTTATGCAAAAGTATCAGCATACAGAAGCTGGATAAATAGACATGTTAATGTTAAGACAGAAGAAGAAATTAAAATTACAAATAAAATTTAGTACGTATCATGTATAATTTTAAAAGTTATTAGATTTTAGTAAACTGTTTTAAGTTTAAGTTAGAAAATTATTTATAGAATAAATTGTGTTCGTTATTTTTAAGTTTTAATTAAATAAAAATATTTAAAATAAATTAAATTTACTTTGATGACTTATAAAAATAAATTAACTCCTACAGGTGAATGAGTGTCATATCAGATAATTTTAAAAGAAATGGTTTCCAGACATATTAGACTCAGACATAAGTAGAGTAACAATTCAATTGTGACTTGTGTACAGTTATAACTTAAAGTAGGATCTCATAAGAAACCATCTCAGAACCAAACTAGGTTGTACAAGACTTTGAACAATTACAGAATCACCGAATGCTTCTACCGTTAATTTATAGCGCCTCAGTTGCGTAGCGGGTAAGCATTTGGTTTAAGAGGTGTGGGTTCGATTCAGGTCAGGAAATATATAATTGAAAAAAATTTTCTTTACAAATCTCCATGGTGACCAAGTATATGATAATAAAATATAAAATATTTAATATAAAAAAATAAATAATATTACTTATAAATTAATAAAAAGTATTGGGAGTGAGATGTAGCACGGACTGCAAGGTCTCCGTGTTAGAATGGCACATACTCCATAACATACAACTACAACCGTTGATTTACGAGTACTATTGCATGAATTATTGTTTTTTAAAATCTTCTTTTAAATCTTAATTATTGTTCGTTTAAATTCCAAAATATTAGGTTTCCACATGTTTTCTTCATTATCTATGAATTATTTTAAATTAATCCAATAAGTTTTATATGACCTTCAATTTTTAAAATTAATCAAATCAAAATTCAACAACATCGTCAGATAAAATTTGAAATCCAAATCAATAGAGTATTAAACAACTCTACTTTATCAAAATTTCAAATCGTTAACAAATATAAAATCAATTTAAAATTTAATTAAAATATTGTAATTTTAATTTAAAATTTGTAAATATAAATTATTTTACATGGTATACAAAATTGAAAATTAATGCATAACTAAAAATAAATCAATAAGAAAATTGCGTTTACCGTAGAAATTTAAACAATGACTAAACATTAAATTTTAAATACAAGAGCAGGTTAATCATGTTTTAATTTAAATAATAGATGATGTGATGTATAAGACAGTTTGCAATTTCAAATTAAAGTTTTTTTAGTAAAATTTTTTAATAAATATTAAGTAATGTGAAAGAAAGAGTGAAGGTGTGGGAGTGGAGAGTGTGTAGAAAATTAGACAATAACGTTTAATAAAAACATTTTTTAGCAAAGCTCGCCCCAATCTCTTTTAAATTACATTCAAAATCATTAGATCATTAGACGACCTTGAAACATCTTCAGTGATAACTAAAATCCATTTCAAAATGTTCTTAAAAGAAAGATTATTAGAACATTTAATTAGTGATAACTGATAAGTGATTAGTGCAAGTGTTAAAACTTCTTCACTTAATTAATATATTTCCAATTTAAGGTATTTCTATTTTTTTTTATAATTAAATTTTTATTTTTTAGCATTTTATAACTTTGTTTTAAATTGTCAAGCGTTTTTTTTATTAGCATATTTCCTAATATGAATTTTTATATTTCCTTTATTATGTTAATTAAAACTATTACAAAATTCTGATTTCATTATTGAATTATTCCATTAATCTTATTATTTAAAATATTTTGAGTTTCCTTAACAAATACAAAAAAAAAACATAGTAATTAAACAATGGGAGTCCGAGTATTTAAAATTTGTATAAAATTAAATAATCGACATTTTTAATTAGTATACATATGATGAAATATTGTTCATTAAAGAAACATCAATTATACTGCCAATTCAAAGTAAGGAAGTTCGTTAAATAAAGGGGTTTCAAAGGCGCACATTTTCCAAACTTAAAGCATATCAGAACAATATTTTTTATTAACTTCATATACATTTCACTCAAACGCTTAATAATAGATTAAACATACAGTAGGTATTTTGGTGATATTAAAAAGAAACTATTCGATTCATATACATTTCACTCAAACGTTCAATAATAGATTAAATATTCAATAGGTATTTTTGTGATATTAAATGGAAACAACTCGATTTTTTATTTACTTCATATACATTTCACTCAAACGCTCAGTAACAGATTAAATATTTAGTAGGTATTTTTGTGATATCAAAAGGGAAATACTCGATTTTTTATTTACTTCATATACATTTCACTCAAACGCTCAATAATAGATTAAATATACAGTAGGAATTTTAGAAGTATTAAAAGGAAACTACTCGATTTTTTATTTACTTCAAATACATTTCACTCAAACGCTCAATAACAGATTAAATATGCAGTAGGTATTTTAGTAGTGTTAAAAGGAAACTACTCGATTTTTTATTTACTTCAAATACATTTCACTCAAACGCTCAATAACAGATTAAATATGCAGTAGGTATTTTAGTAGTATTAAAAGGAAACTACTCAATTTTTTATTTACTTCAAATACATTTCACTCAAACGCTCAATAACAGATTAAATATGCAGTAGGTATTTTAGTAGTATTAAAAGGAAACTACTCGATTTTTTAATAACTTCATAGATATTTCACTCAAACGCTCAACAATAAATTAAATAATCTGTAGGTATTTCTCCAATTATCTTCTGAGATCGACTTTTGTCTAGAATTTAATTTTATTACTCAAATGTTGTAGAAATTTTAAAAACAAACGGACAGAATATAACAAATATCTAAGTACAATTTGTTTTTTAATTAAAAATTAGCTTATTTATTATTTTACATATTTTTATGATAATAATCATATTGTTAAAGGTAATTAAAATTAATGTAAATATTTACATTAGACATGCTAACATTTTTTTATTTTTAAATATTCCGATTTACTAGTAAATTAAATTATACGAGAATATCATGAAAACGGTGTGAATTCAAAAATGATAAGCCATCATATGTAAAACATAATAACATTTAAATATTAAAATTGTACATATATGCCATTAATCATTAATGATGACTCTATTCGTTTTATTCAAATAGAAATATCAATAATTAATGTAAAAAAAAAATTAATTTAAAAAATGTTAACATCGTTTTTTTTTTAAATTTATTTTTGTTTTTATTCTTCTATTGTGAACAAATTTGTATATTAATAGATGCTATATACATAATATGTATAGATACATTCTTAGATATGAAATAATTGAAAAATTAAACAATGAAATTCACAATACCAATGAAAATTTTTTAATAAAATCTATTTTTCTTGTCTCAATTTGCATTTAACATAAATCAACTTGTCGAAAATGGAATATGACACAATAATAAAAAAAATCAATAATTACTATATAAATGTGCTAACTATAAGATATATTAAAAAATAATACGTTATGGGAGCTATAGAACTTCACTATACTCATATGTCATATGTTAAAAAGGATCCTAATGCCTATTTTGAAATTGTGATCTTAAGTGTTACCGTATTTTTAAAATGTCAATTCGATAATTTTTATTATTGTGGTTAAAAATGACAACTGGTATCTAACACTGTCATACATATATCATTATTTGCGTAATGTGTTTAATAACAGTAATAGAGCACTCGCCTCATTGTAGCGTTATTAATCATATTACATAATTTAACACTTAATGTTTGTCACCTTCAAAAAAAATTTTTTGACAGAACAAAGTCTTCTGAAGCAGCAATTATTACAAATATACATTACAAATTTATAATACCTGTACTATTATATAAATAAATAGTTTAAAATGCATTTGAAAAATTCAAAGAAATTCATTACTCAATTATAAAGTAATCGATTATTATATTTGCATAAATTGACATAATTGATAAATTATTTATGAAAACAATTTGTTGGAATTCATTTTTCGTATTGTATAATATGTAATGACAATATGAGTTATTTATTTATTTTTTTATTATCTGTTTGATTTTCGTTGTAATTGAAAAAATTAATAAGAGTTTAATGAGTTAATTAATTATTATTTAATAATTAATAATATAAATAATGCGGCGTGAAAGAAAATTAAAATTGAAAAGTATACTCAGTATAAATTAAAGAACTGTCATGTATATGATAATCTTATTTAAAAATAAATTGCAAAAAAAGCTGTAGCACGCGATATCATGCAGTTAATTTTAATTAATTTGTATGTGTTCCGGAAATTAAATTTATAAAATTTTTTTTTGTCATATAACATAAATAGAATGTTTGTTAAAGAATTTAATTTACAGAAAATTCTGGTATCAAATGACATTTTGATAATTAAAGGCTACAATGGCAATTAAAAATTTAAATTCAATTTTAGCAATTTGTTTATTTATGGAATGGAAAAAAAAAAATATTATATGAAACATTTTATTTATCTCGTATTTAATAAAATGAATTACAAAAAAAATTAAAATCTGATCTGGATTTTTTAACTTTTGTTTTCTGATTTGGCCTTAGGAAAAAAATTAAGTAAAGTAAAAGTAAAAGTTTGACAGTTTGATGGAGAATTATATATAATTTTTAAAGAAGGTCTTTAAAAAAGGCAACAAATTTAATTTTTATTCGATGAATACATTTAGAGTAATTATTTCATATGAATTATTGCGAAATGGTAAATTCAGTTTGATGCTTTTCGATTTTCAAATTGGCTTAAAAAATCGATTGTTCTATTTTCGATATATGTGTAGTGACAGGTTATATTTAATATTACTATACTTGTCATTAAATTGTCTTTTTATGTTAGTGAACAAATTTTAAGTTAAATATTAATACAATTTATTACTTACTTACTTGTTAGGCACTACAAACCAATATCTGCTTCCACTCCCCTCGGTTTTGCGCAGATCTCCTCCAATTGGTGATGTGAAGTTTTTTTAAATCTGCTGATGTTTCATCTCCCCAACGGAGGTTCGGTCTCCCTCGGCGTCGCTTTCCATGAGGTCTGGCTTCAAATATCCTCTTAACTGGAGCATCGGTTGACATTCGCTCGACGTGGCCAAGGCAATGAAGGCGTCTGATTTTGACTTTCGTGGCTACATCAACGTCATTATACAGTTCGTAGAGAATACAATTTATTATTAAATTGAATTTTGCAATATAATATTTGTGTTTGTATATATATATATATATATATATATGAAAGTGTCTCGTTTTTTAAATATATATATGTATATTAAAGTGTTTATAAGCAATGTATGGGATTTTTTCACTTAAATTTTTTTAATTGTTTTTAATTCAAGTTAATAAATAAATGATTTTAAATCTCAGACTTAAAATTTTAAATTGTTCATATTTTATTGCAAAATGATCACATGTATTTATATATTAAAAAAGAGTTGCCAATTTTTTTTTTTATTTTTTCACTAAATGATCTTGAAAGTGTCTCGTTTTTTAAATATATAAGTATATAATAAATTACGTTACTACTTCCTGTCCCACTCACCATTACATGAATTTCTTTCTTTCACAAAAAAAAAACCAAAATAAAAACCAGAAACCATATTATTTTATATTTCATGTTTTTTTTTTTGCTTTTGTCAATGTCATCTGGTTTCGGACCTAACTTATAGTGATTAGATTATGAAAAGATTTCCTATACATTAAATTTTCAAATTATACACTTTAAATATGTATCACTTAAAAACCACAATAATTCTATTATTTAATTTTTTTTTTTTTAAAACAATTTTAAAAACCATTTAAAATTACCCTCAAATTGAAAAGATTTTTTTTTTAATTTTTTTTTAGACTTTCTGACATTTTTCTTAAAAAATTTTTCCACTTACTGGGTTAGTGGTGTATTCATCAAGAAAGGAAAAACATCCAAAACCTTATGTAATGAATATAATAAGATGAATCTAAAACAATATAATACTAAATAATTACATGACACGTACACAAAACAACAAAAACTAAGAATCAGCAACATTTTTATATTTTGTATAGGTTAAATGGATATCACAGCAACATTTTAAACTATTTTAAATGCCATAAAATTTTAAGATATAATTTAATTACAATATTTTCTGGTGCTCATATCATCATCATCATCTTAAATTTTTTTTTTTTTGAATCTTCATTGGATTAAATCTGTAATTTTAAAATTTTTAACTAAAGATTTTTCAATACATTTTCAGAGCAAGAAAATTTATGCGTAGGCAGAGGAAGATGTAAGGAGTTTGTTTATTTGAAATATTTGATATTTATATAGGGTAATATGCTCAGTTGTTGACAATGTATTTATATTTTTTCTTTAAGGGATATGCTCTAGAATTGTAAAGTACTTGTAAATTTTTTTAATACAAAAATCAAACACTAGGTCATAGGTATAGATATCGTTTATTTTTGAGATAAGCCTTTAATTGCAGCACACAAACTCAGTATTTATTATTTAAATTTAAGTACCAGTCAATCCAAATTAAGTTAAAATTTTAGTTAACATTCTTTTTAACTGAGATTAATCTTCATTTATATTACAATAATAATTAAGCAAAGTTCATTTTCTTTTGTCATTAATTTCATGGACTTTATTAAAGGTGGGCCGGTCATATACAACCAATGCCAGATTCTCGCATTCCGAGGAAAGTATTGAACGGGAAAATAGATAGAAAAAGACCAGTAGGGAAGGCGAGAAATCGATGGATTGACGCCGTCGAGTTAGAAACTGTATCAATGCTCCAAGAGCGAAATTATAAAACTACTGCCTAAGATACGCGTGAACCGAAAGAGGATGATTACGGAGTTCAAGATTAGACAACGTATCGCGCCATAGAAGAAGAAGAATTAAATATTAATATATACTTTATATTTCAAATATTTTATACCATTACTTCTTCCATCACTTTATTATTATATTTGGATTTGCTTTAACTCTATTCTTATTTCATGACCATGTGGGATTTATCTTGTTTAGGAATACTTTAACATTAGTAGAACAACTTATAGTTTTGGCATCAGGCTATCTAAGAAATATTTCTGCAAAACGATAAAAGATTAAGAATCTGGATTTTATCCTCGTACATCTCACGTCCCAACTACAGAACTGATACAGTCAAAATAAATTTCCTTGTAAAAACATAATAAATCTCAATCACTGGTAAATTTACCCTAAACTAAAGTGCAGGTGTATTTGCAGATTAATTTAAACTTTTCTTTGCAACAATTTTTTAAAAGTAATTTGATTTTTGATGTTAGGAAATAAGGTGCTCTGTAATTATTATTACAAAAACAAAAAAAAAAAAAAAAAAAAAAATTAAATGATTTTTCTTAACTTCTTCAAAAAACTAAAACTAAAATTAATAATTATTTTAAATGTTTATTATGTGTTCAGGTGCGAAAATATTTTTAAATTATAAATTTTAATTTTAGTTTAGTTAAATTAACTGATCGTGAAAGTATTGCAGTAACTTAAATTAAATGGAAACTGGTAAACACGTCGGTTACTTCTTTTTTTTTTTTTTCTTTATTTTCAAATGATGTGTGAGCATTAGGTGTTAAGTTAAAATGTTTCTTGTAATCTGCTAATCCAATTGTTCTTTATAACGATAGATTTGGTTTTTTTTGCTTTTAAATGTAACTGACCTAATTATCGCACCAGTAATCTTTTGCGTATTTATACCACACCATATTTAAAAATATACTTGATGCACTTTTAATCTTTTAAAAAGAACTGGCAAAATTTGAAGAATTTTTTATATGCAAATCTATTTATGCTTATCTGGTTTTTTTTTTTGGTTTTTTTAAAGCTGTAAGCAATTTAAGACGATAAAATATATTTTAATCAATTTATTGCACCTAACATATGTAAGTGGATGGTTTTATTTTCCTTGTTGTTATAATGGATGCATCTTCTTCTTGCAATTTATTGGGCAACATTTTGTTTTACTTTATAGGTAAATAATTTTTAATTGTTTTGTTGTTTTTTTTTTTATAATGAATCAAAATATATATATACATATTTATTTTTAATTCAATTAATTTTGATTTATTTAAGTATTGCAGTCTTTTGGAACGAAGATAATTGAATTACGAAAATTTAAAAAAATTTTTAATAAAAGTAAGTTTTATGTAACAATAAAATCAACTTCATGAATTTTTTAATAAGTACATAATGATTAAAAATAAATTGTCTGTCAATTATAAGACGTTTTATAATGAAGAAGGCTGACTAATGAATAAAGACTTGGGGAAAACTTATGTTCACATCACATTTCCAGATGCAGGGAGATTTGTGCCAATTTCTTATTTAGGAAATGCAGTTCCGAGCTCACTTTCATAATTAAAATTGTTTTTTATCTAGTTTTTAACAGGATTCCGTTAAAATTTATCATTCACTTCAAATTTTACATATAAAATTTTAGTTCATACTTTATAACTCACAATAGAAAAATTTTTTGAAAAAAATTGTGCAAATAGAATTGAATTTATAAGTAATTAATAATCATAATTAATAATTATATATCTTTAATAAAAATACATTTATATAAAAATATAAAGAAATAATTTAATTGAATAATATAACTCACAGATATAGAATTCTATATATTGAAAATCTAAGAGGTTTCTACATGTTATAAGGCCTAGTACTATCTAATATTTAAATTTTGTGTGGAATTCATTAAGATCAATTCTAAAAACACGAATATAATATGACTCCCTGTTCCAACATGTACCTAACCTATGATATAGACAGGCTTATTAGCCTAACAGTTAAACAGTTAGCGATCAAAAAAATTTTTCAAATTATGACATTTTAACTTTTGCACTCAAAGCAAGAGCAAGGGTTCGCCTTTGGCCAATTACTTTTAACTGTATTATAAATTATAATTATATGCAATTTAAATTACGATATTATATTTTTCTTTATCATAGAGTTTAGCCAATGGATATAAATAGTTGCTTAAATTAGTTTAAGTTATAATATGCTAATTTTTTTTTGATTAATAGATAATAAAAACAAGAAAAAATTCAACTTGCAATTTTAAACAATTATTTGTTTTTTTTTATCGTAATTTAGTTTTAGTGCAGTTTTTTGCATTATGATTTGAAAATTATTTGACTTTGCTAAGAATGTAAGGACAAAGGTTAAAAAAAAAAAAAAATTCTAAAATTTATTACGCAAGGTCGTTCTAAAGGTTACATTACTAGCATAGTTTTGTTTTACTTATTGTTACAAAAAAATCAGAAGATAATAAATTTAACCTTTGCAAATTTTTAAATTGCATTTTAAAATTTAAAAAAAACGTTTATTTTAACAATTTAAGGGTGTAACTCTTCACGAATATTTCAATTTGATCTAATTTTAAATTTTTGGAAATCGTTTAATAAGTCATACAATTGTGGAATAAGTTATAAGTAGTTCTAATTAAAAATTAAAATTTTTTAAATTAAAATAAAAGTAATTGAAATAAGCCGGCTTAAATTTTTATATGAAATATATACATAACTTTATCGTAGTTATAGTAACGAAATGGTTGCATATCATTTTTTTCATCTAAATAACGTGCTTGTGAGCTTTTGGTAAATTTTTTATGGAGTGTTCTATCCTAGAACGTTAATGCGACCGTTCAGTAGGCCGTAGTGCTACTGTGCCTTGATTGCTTCTGATTAAACACTGATGTTAACTTTATGAACATCTTCTGTGAGTTATAAGGATGAATTAAAATATCATGTTAATGTGACTTGAATGTGTACAAATACAAGCCTCCAAAAGTTGAATTCTCCTATTTATTTTAAGCATTAATAAAATCTGAAATATTTTTAAAGCATTTGTAAATCCCCGTACCTATTTCCAGTGTAAGGAAATCACTTCTCACTTCTACACAGTGGAAATCCATAGGTGGCTTAAAACTGGTTATGGAAGCTCACTTATTGTGAGAACCACTTGAATATGGAACATGCTTCCATCGAATGTGTTCCCTTCTGATAGAAATAGAACTTTATACAATTTGCAACATTTTAAAAAAAAAAATCAAATAAGTTCGTTTCTGACCTACTACCCAACTCTCCTCTTGTATCCCATTTTCCTTCTAACTATTAGCGTCATAGCCAAGCCTACATATCTATTTTCTTAGCTATGTATAAAGCAATTCTTTCCTAGAGTTTGACTAGCGTGTAAAAAAAATTTAACCTTCTGAAGTGTACCATATGACTCCAATTCCATTAAATTTTTGATTGATGATGGTGGGTGGTTAGTCACTTGAAAGTGTATACTCTTCCCATAATTATAAATAAGATCATCAGAGGTTGCGAAATTATTATGAATTTTAGGACTTCGGAGCTATTATTAGAGAATAATTATATTGAAACCGCCCCCTATCCTACTTTTATGTACAACTAATTACATGTAGGTGATTCATGATCTGAGCATGTGACAATTGAAATATAGTAATTAAAAAATCAAATTTATATTTACTTTATTATTACATGTTTCATATCTTAAAAGAAACGAGATAGATATAGTACTGTTTCCACTATACTTCTTCAAATTACTCCTCCACATTTAAACATTTTTGAAGAGCAATTTACAAAAAAACATACAATGTATTTAACAATCAGTTATTAGTACCATATATTAACATAAATTTATTTAGATAAATGTATTTTAAAATTTATAATCAATAATAAAAAAAATAGGCAATAAAATAAACTTTTGCAGTAATAAGTTTTTAGCAGCAAAAGATTTTTTGCAAAAAAAAAGAAAAAAAAAATAAGTGTGAGAAAATTTTAAACTACAAATCAATATTTGAAATATAAAATTGAAAATTTACCAATTTTTGTACTTTTAAAGAAAAAGTTACATATTTAATTTTGTTTTTTTTATATTTTTTATTAATTTTCATAAAGTCATGTACAATAATGGTTGTTGGCGTTTGAACATACTTATTACATCATACCGAACCGAAAATGTAATAATTTGTATCTTTTCTTTCACTTATTTGCTATCTCTATCACTTTTCATTCCAATAAAATAATTTTCTTTTACACGTATTTTACAACCATGCGAACAAAGAAGAAATTCTTCCTTAATAATAAATGATTGTCATGCAAACAGCCAGGCAGGTAAGCAGGTATTTTTCTAATTTATATACAATTTATTTTTAGTCCCTATTTAAATGGATGCCAGAGTAAATCCCCCTAGGAGAAATTGTGAAAAAACATTTAACAGCAAGAGAAGATGCGCCTGGTATTAAGTTGATCCCTAATTAGGGTTAAAGTATAAATTATTAAATAATTATTTTTGTTCTTTTAGGCTTTATTTTCTAGGAACAGAATTAGATTTCTGGGGCTGCAACAAAGGCAGGGAAGCTTTCGGACAATTGTACCCAGTCTAGAGAAAAACCCAAATTTCCAGGAAAACAAAACTAAGGATCTTCAATGCTTGTGTAAAAAATATGCTTATGTATGTTAACAAAAAATTGCGAGTATTGAATATCATCATCCAGAAACTGCAGGTATTCATTAAAAAATGTCTATTTATCATATGTTGACTGTTCTGGTGTGCCAAAATAAAGAACAACGATGTTTAGAAAATAACAAGAGAAAATCCAATACTGAGGCAACGAAGAAAGAATAAATGGAGCTGGTTAGGCCTTACGCTAAGAAAAATCTTTACAACAAACGTTGCATGGTCTTGGAATGAAACCCTGAAGGAAGTAGAAGACGAAGGCGCTTAATAAATAATACAATAGAGGCATAAACTACTAAATGAACTTAACCAATGCAACCTCACTTGAGAGAACCAGCGCAGGCGTTTAAATAATACAATAGAGGCATAAACTACTAAGTGAGGTTAATCAATGCAACCTCACTTGTAAAAACCAGCAGCAGGAAACCGTGTGAGATGGAGGTGCCAAATGGAAGCCGTACTAAATCAACTTAACCAATATAGCCTCACTTGGGAAAATGTAAAACCAGTAGCAGGGAACAATGTGAGATGGAGATGCCAAATGGAAGCCCTATGCAACCCGTTAAAGTTATTGATTATATCTAATAATGATCTGATAATCATTAGCCTACTGAAACATTTAGCAAATACTAAATTAAGAAGTTTTCAAGAGGTGTGCAAGAGTAAATCAGAATCGTTACAAGCCAAATGCGAGGATGAAAAAATTGAAAGCTAAAATTGTTCAATTAAAAAATACCAATATAATTTATATAGTTTATCATGTTCTTATCTTTCATGGCACTCTTACAAAAATCAGACACCTTTTAGTTGTATATAGGTTAAATATTATACAGTAAGCAAGTAAACAAATATGAAAAAGATTATTTTAGATAGTTTTATAGTTTTAACTTTAAACAAATTATTAGTAAAAAAAAAACGCAAAATATAATATGAAAAAAAGAAAATATAAAATTATAAATAAATATTTTATTTATTTTAATGTGCAATAAATAAGAAAACAAAATAAAAGTTTAGTTTTTTGAATAAATTACCAAAAAGCTTATCAAGAACGTGCTTCAGACATTTAAGGTAATTCTTATTTTGTTTTGATTTCTGTGTTTTTTTGTTACGTACATCATTTTTACTACTGACAGATTGTTTAAAGATATTTTAAACAAATCGAAATAATCATAAAGAATTAACGGAAGTTTAAAAACCGTTATTGTGATAACAAATACTTTTTCCAGTAATTTTAAAAAGTTTTATAACATAAATATAAGATTTTTGTAAATTACTCCTTTAAATATGCAATTTTTTATAACTTTGACATTTAAAATGGTTTGTATAAGAGTGAGAGGAATAAGAGATCTCGGTCGAGATCATTATTATGTTAAAAGCTACTTTTTTCAGTAATATTAAAAAATTTTTATAATTTAAACATAAGATATTTGTAAGTTACTCCTTTAAATATGCAATTTTTTATATTTTTGCAGAGTTTGATTGTGATAAAAATTCTCTCTTCCACATTTCAGTCTCAAATAACAAAGTTAAACTATTCTTTGAAGAAGAAAACGGTTCCCTTGATCGGATATTGAAGTATATTTAAGTTGGCCTTAAAGCTTCCACAATTTGTAATTAATATATATTGTGATAATATCTTGAACGATAATAAATTTCAACAAAAGGATAAACAGACGAACTTTTAATATTAGTATGAATTGGGTGAATATAAAAAATTTATTAGAATTGAATATAATTACATAGTAACACCAAGTAATGTACATAAGATCTATGGATTAAGATTATAAGCTTTAATAGAAACGATTTGGAACGCAGATATTTTCTTAGCATTTTTAACTAATGGAATTTTATATATGTATATATATCTATTTTTACTCTTATTTTTAATGTTTTTTTTTTGTTTACTTGTTATTTATTGCAAAATATTAAAACAATTTTAATATTAATCGGGCGTTAAAATTTTAATGCTATCATCAAGAAGCCATCATTTCTTTTTTTTTTAAGATCAAAATTTTTTCAATTTTTTTTTTTTAAATAAAAATAAAATATTTTTAATCTAGCGTGCTAACGTTTTGTGGAATAAATTACAGCAAATAACTTATTAATGAATTTATTAAGGGTTTGATTGAAATATTAAGAAGTGAACAGCTGGGAAGAAAATTTAAACATTAGGATAAGAAATTGGATAACATTGTTCAGTAGGCGCCACTTTAAGTTACCTTGAACATCTCTTTTATAAAAGCTTTAAAGTAGTCTTTATTTGTAAAAACGTTAATCATATTGATCGGAATTTTAAGAATTTCCAACAGAATAAAACACATACATATCAGATTTTTAATTAAAAACCCACTGCATTTTAAAAACTTGTGATTGATGAATTTAAAAGTCAAAAAGATGATGAGTTATATATCTGTTATACTCACATTAGTAGATCTCATTTAGCCTAATACGCTTCTCTATACCATAGATACATGGTGAAACAGGGGAAGCATGTTATTAAAATTGATCTTAACGAGTTCCACATACAATTTAAAAACGAGGAAGAGCTGTTAGAATAGACTGTGTCAACTCTGGGATACCCGTATGACCGTTATATAAACATTATATCATTATTGTTATAAACATTAATTACTTTTGGCAAAATTTCAAACATACCAGCTTTATTAGGTTTAGTGTAATGCTCATATAAAAGAAGGAGTTGTATGGTAGCTACTTGAACCCTCTAGAGTAGACCAACCAAATTTTGCAGAAAATTTGGCCATGAAACTAAACTGCTTTTGGCAAAATTTCGGACACGTAGCTGTTATACTCTTTGACTATATAGTCATCGGGTATAATGAGATAGGACTAAACTTTATAAAAGATCGAAACGTCTTTGATTTTCAATAGATACAATTCCATTTTTGTTTATATTTTAATATTTTGTTTTTGAGTTATATTGTATTTTAATTCTGCGAGTTATATTATTCAATTAAATTATTTACTTATATGGTTTAATGTCTAATATTAATGTCTTTTTTATTTAAGATATATATTATTAATTATTGGTTTTGCCCTTAATTTAAACCCAATATCTAATGAATTGTAACTGAGTCAAATCGAAGCACAGATAAAAATTTTTTCACTCTTACTGGGATTCAAAAATGGTCCCCTTCTTTAAAATTTTGGCGCACTTACATTATGCCACCCATCCATTATTACTTTTCTTTAATTCTAATAAAATTGTTTCTAATCACATGTTATAAATCTTTTTTTGACACGATTTAGAATAAAAGTCACATAATTTTTCTTTAAATAATTCATTCTTAATATGCGAATCGCACCTTAGGTAGCACTATATAATTGTTAAACCTTTGTGTTATAAATTTTAGTTTTTTTTTTTTTTAAATATTATCTTTGCAGACGTTGATCCTATCAAATGTTTTTTAAGAAAAAATCATGCAACAATCAAAACGATCATAATTTATTGTTAGTATTTTAAAGATTACAATAAAATTTTAATCTAAATTTAAAATTTCGTTTAGAATGTCAGCGCTAGTTAAATCAGATACGAATTTGACGATAAAATGTTTTATGCCAAATCAAAAAATGAAGAAACAATCAACTTTCTTTGGTAGATTAAATCGCTGTAGCAGCAAAAAATCAAATTGCCAGATCATTAGGAAAAACCGTTATGCTATGCCGTATAGTTGCTTTTATACGGTATAATAAGTTTAAAAATGTGCTTAACTCCACTTCAATTGGACAGTTATCTCTCTCAGAACAACTATACTCATAAAGAACCAAAAAAAAATGCGTTAACTTCATTTTAATTATCATGTTGATAATACTGAAATTTTAAAATCACAGAAGAATCCTCCGTTTCCATCTAGAGAGTTGACAGCTTCTTATTTGGATGGAAACGTTTCAATAACGTACCACTGTCCCTTATTTTGATATGCTCCCAGATAAATTTACAAAACCCAGTAAAACAAGTATGCTTAATAGCCTACTACTAGAGTTCCTAAATGAGTAATCTTAAATTAGAAGAACTCCTAGATAAATTAATTTTGTAGAGTATAGGAATAGATGACTTAATATTTAAATAATATTTATATAAATTACTATAAGATACTAACTACCTTATAGTTATTTTAAATGACCATAATTTTCGCATCATAATTTTTGATTATACATTTAAAGTAATAGGATAGGTATACAATTGAATACAAATTGTTTTTTTTAACGTTTGTTATTCAACTAACGGTTTTTCCTCTTCCATGTTTTTTGTTGTACATTCATTCGGAAAAAAAAACAACTTTAAAACATGATTTTAATTCCGCTGATGTCGAGAATGAAAGTGACAGTAAAGCATATACCTATTTAGTTTTTTTTCTATGAGGTTTTTTTTGGTAAAGTTCTGTGGTCTTTAAAATATAAATCTTCAATTTTTTTTTATTCAATATCATGCCATCACGATATCCGTAGATGGTATTATGACATTTTAAATCGAGCAAACCAAAAATGAAAAAATAAGTGATTTTTCTTGTACAGTTTTTTTAAGCGGTACTTTGAAATGATGATGATGATAATAATAACGATGATGATAATAATAATGAAGATTATTGATTCTGAATATAAAAAAAATGCATTTAAAATTAATATATAAATAATATAAAACTTATAGAATCACGTTACTTTGATTTATTTAATCATATATAAGATTTAGATTTTCATTTTTTTTTTTTTGACGAAACGTTTACAGGTTAAATTTAATAGTGGCATGTGTTCTGATATTCCAAAGGAATTTTTAAAGTATATAGAATGGAATTTCTATAAATAAAACTATTTGATCGATCGCATATATATGTATTAAAGTAAAAACATTGTTTGTTGACAGTAGGTAATAAAACAAATATGATTTCATAAAATTTATTCCGAAAAAAGTTTACTAATAAATATTCAAAGGAGTGTAAATACTCTCCTGATCTTACTGTAATTCGCTCTTGTGTCAGACTGACTTATAAATGAAATAGAGCGTAGAATTTGGCAGATCAGCATACATTTTGTTTGGCTGTTTAAATAGACACATTAAAACATTAATATTTATTTATACATTAATATATTTACACGATTTGACCAATGGTGTAGTGGTAAAGATGCCGCCTTTCATGTGAAAAGTCTCTGGTCCAACCCCGGTCAGATCATATCTAGTAAAAAAATATCGTAAAATTTTATAATTATATCGTAATATAAGATAAGATTAAATATAAATAGCTCTTGTGCAAGATAATAGATGGCGCACAAAATTCTCATTTGTGCATTAATAATCTTATACAATAGCTACAGTTGAGGGATCAACTGCTTAGTGAATATAACTATTAAAGAAACTGAAGCCTAGTTTAAAAAAACTTTGTGAATGCCCTATGCTCATTAAAGGAGTGGAAAAGGAAAAAAAATATCTACAACTAAACTCATTTAACAATGGCAATTGTTTTTGCACCGAAGAATTGGAACCACAACACTTTTTGGACCAGAACACAACTTTTTTTAAACTAGACTTTAGAACAATTTTGAACTTCGATACAAATGTTCAACTTGGTTTCGAGGAAAGAGAGATGTGGAAGGATTTTTGGGAATCGGGTTCAGGAAATATAGGATTATAGGGAATGAAGAAAATTGGATTGATATTGAATTCAAACACATTTTTGACAACCTAAATTAATTTTAATTTTTAAGAAATGCAGAACCCAGAGGAGGAAGCATTTAGTGAATTGACACCATTTTTTTTTAATTCTACTGCAGATAATCGGTGTATTCTCTGTAGTTTCCACTGATTCTGTAACAACCCTCCTTAAATAACACACAACTATTATGTCACAAATTGGAAATAAAATTTCTATAATACAAAAAAAAACTGCAACAATTACTAAGACGCTGTAACTTTAAATCAAAATTTAAGAAAAAGTTTTAATATCAAATTATATACGATTGAAAAAAATACATAAATCCAGTAATTCGCTAACTAATTGGATAATATATATACATATACGAATAACTATTAAATTGAAACCTAATTAGAATGTTGAATACAGAATATGTGATGTTACTATTTTTATTTACACACTTTTTAAAAAAGCCTAGCACTAAAACATAAAACATACTATACCATCAACTATTAGACGTTTGAAAAAAAAATTGGATATAAAAGTGGTAATAACACTTGATCTTCCTTTCAAATTATGATAAAAAAATATATATATATATAATATATATAAAAAAACTATTTGTAAAGTCGGATGAGATAAGTAAAAAAAAAAAAAAAAAAATATAAACATTGCAAAATTACGAAATTATTGAGACATTTTATAACATATAACAAATGGGTCACTGTTGTTGAATAGTTGAAGTGTAAAACCATTCGAATTGCATTTTTATATTTGCATTTTATTGAATTAATGGTAGTATACTAGTATAATTCAATTTAGCACAGTGTAACAAATCAATTTTTGACAGAAATAACTTGGGAAAATATTTTATTACAATTTGTAACGAACTTGACTTTAAAATTTAGGAAAATTAATTGGATTGGATATGAATTGGATATAATAAAACATGTCATAAAATTATTTAAGTGATTTTGCTATATTTCATAATTTGAGAATAAGTTGCAAAATTTTTAACAGTTATGAAAAAGTTTTGAACGACTGCGATTGGGATAATTGATCATGTAGGATCAAACTTTAGGATGGGGGCCTCTAACACAAATGTTCAATTTTTGGTCGGTTTTGACTTTTTGGAATTGGGAAAGGAAGTTTTAGGAATTTGGATAGGGATAATGAATCATGTAGGATTAATGGAAATATTTAAGGGTATATTAAGGAAGAAGATTTTAATGTTTCTTAATAAATTTAATCAAGTCGTGCACTGAAATAACCAACTTTAGGAAACACATAGAACGGAATATGGTTCCATAATCTCGATGAGCGAATATCAAACGAAACAAGTAGACACTAAAGGGATGAGCATCCGGTCAGTTTGGTCCTTGGCTTCAGGTTTTCTGTTAGACGAACCTTATGTTATATTGTTCTATATATCAAACGCTCTAGTAATATTTTGCTAGTTCTTTTTTTTCATTCCTTTTCCACTCCTTTAAGAAGATTAGGTCATTTACCAAGTCTATTTAGACTAGGCTTCAGTTTCTTTAATCGTTATATTTACTAAGCAGTTGATTACTCTGCTGTAGCTATTATATAAGATTATGAATACACAAATGTTAATTTTGTGCGCCATCTATTATCCTACACAAGAGTTATTTATATATTTATATTAAATCTTATCTTATATTACGAAATTTACTATTACGATATAATTATACAATTTTACGATATTTTTTTTATTAGATATGATCTGACCGGGGTTTGAACCCAAGACTTTCCAGATGAAAGCGACGTCTCTACCACTACGCCATTGGTCTGATAAGTTATTAACAATGTTATAATAACTTATGATATATTTTTTCTAATTAACTCAAATAAAACCATTACATTTTTTTAATTTTTTCAAAAATTAATTACACTTATTAAAATATTTAAAATTTTTTAATTACGCAATTTATAAAGTAAGGAATAATTTTTTTAAATAATTACTAATCTAACGTAAAATGTTTAAATTCTAATTAACACAATCTTATAAGCCATTCATAACTGTTTAAAAATATTTTTTTTAATATAACAACAGCTATGTTATTACATAAAAAATTAAAATTAATTATTTGATGTAATTTTTAATCATTTAGGCTAAGTTAAAAAATTTAATTGTTGAATGAAGTACAAAAAAACTCATTTAAAATAGAATAAATTAAGTGATTATCCAACCCCTTGATCCGACAATAATAAATTTTAACAATTTTAATTATTAAATAACTAAATAGTAGGCAACTGTCTTCTTTTTTGCAAAAAAAAATTCCCACATATAAACCGTTACAAAAAACATTCTAATTAAATAAGAGCCGTTAAGTTAATGCGAATAAATTAGTAGAAAAAAAATTGTATTTAAAAAATAATTTGCAGCAATAAAAAAACTAGAAAAACAAAAAAATTTTATTTTAAATAATTTTAATGAATCAGTTAACAAATGATTTAAATTAAGCTGTCAATAAAGTTGCGCGCTGCTTTAATGTCAGTATTTTATTTAAAGTATATCTCTTAATTATAAGAAATATTGAGTTTATCTGGAACTGAAATTTTTTAAAAAAATCTACTTAATAATTTGTTTATCAACTGTGTTAAATAATTTATCTAGTATTAAAGATTCACACTTTTGAATTCCGACGCAATGTCAAGATATATTAATATACCAAAGGATTCAAATGTTACATGCCACATGTTTCCAATGCTGCTTCTCAATCGATTCTCTACTCCAAATATGGAAATTTTCAGGTGAGGCACTGTATTCTGTCACGGGCTAGAACTTAAACAAGTGGTTGTAATAATACAACAAGTTTTGCAATAATACAATAAGTCTACTAATTTATCTTTTTTAGAAGCAGCATTAACCGTTATTATCATATATATTAGGAATCGCAATAATTTTGACAAATCAGTTTCGTAGATCTAATTCGACGCTTTTAATCTAATTCCAGTTTTTTTCTTATTTTGCGACTTCGGGTTTCAGGTCGAATATCTTCCATGTCAGTTTGAGATTAAATGCTTCCATCCAAAATTAAGAAGATAAGGATAAATCTCCAACGTTTTTTATTGACAACTCCCATTCTGCAGATGATAGAGTTTTACTGAAAAGCGTCAATAGTGCCTAATTATTCTATAACCACATCTAAAACAGATTCTTGACTTATTTTAAAACCCGATGACATTATAAAAGTTCCCTGCATTGTATATACATATTATACCTTCCTCTTCAATCTATTCAATTCAATTATTACAAAATTTATTTCCTTTACTAATTATATTGCTTGTTTTTTGGTAAACAATTTTAATTCACTTTAAAGTCGTCTACTAAAAAATTCATGTCATATTTTTTTTGCAAAACAAAAAACAAAAGCCCACGCTTTAAATTTGACAAAACTGTTCGCAGCACAATATATACCTACATACTACATTAAATCACAAATTCAAGTAATTTTAAAATTTATATTTATATGCATTTGGTCAACATAGCAATTCAATATATTAAAATTGATCATAAAAACTTCATCTTTTCATCTTCATCATTATCAATTATTAAGGCTTATAAATTGATATTGTAATACAAATATATTTACGAACGTTTAAATCCATGTTACATCCAGTACTGCACTCAATACTGGTACACAAGTCAACAACTAAGCAATCATCCAAAAAAACCAATCAACTCAACCGATCAACAAATATAATAAACGATTAACGATTAATTTTAATGTTGAAGAAGAGCAAACGATGTAATAGAAATACAAAAAAAAAAGAGAAGGATGGATATATAGAGAATTAGAAAAGAAAAATCATTCATTGTAAGCTATTAAAAGAATTCATTACTCTTAATCGATTAATGTAATGGAACTGTGGCTATTTGTCATTTGATAGTTATTGAAAGTTCTTATAATTGGATTTTTACATAATTGTTGGGAGAAGGAGGTAAGACAAATCTAAAGTGTAGATGATGTTGATGATGATGACCGAAGCGAAGTAAACAAAGCAATGTAGATAATCTTGTATAATAAGCAATTTTTATTTTACAATTTGAATGATGTTAGTATACAAGTGAATAAATGAATGAATTAAGAAGTGAATTATAAAATGAATGAATGGAATGAATTCATGAATAAATATATAGTTGGATTCGCTTCTTGTTTTCTTTTTATATTGACTTTAAAAACCAAAACCAAAATAATAAAAATTTAGATCTTAAGTTTAAGATAAAATTGAAAATATTTAGATAGTTACAGGTTACTTCACTATTTTATTATTTTAATTTTATTTCAAAAAAACTAAGAAAGTATTGTGAGATTTTAGTTAGATGTATCTCGTTCCATTTTGTTTTGTTTTTTTTTTTTTATTTCCTGTCTAATTTTACTTTAAACTCGAACTTTAATTATCAAATTTAATTTCATGATCCATTTTACTTGTCAAAAAAGTCAAATTTTTTTTTTAAATGTCATATTTTATTCCAAACTGTCAATTTTTTTTTTTTTGTTTGTATGAAATAGTAGTTTAAATGTCAAAAATTAGTTTCATGGCAATTAGTATAGTTTTATGTCAAATTTTAATTTTGTTTGTTGATAAACTTTGCAATATAGTCGGGGATAGACCAAAAGTGTTTTGGTTAAATGACTTGCATAAGATGGAATTAACATAAATGAATGATAACATTTTAAAATTAATTAATAACCCGAAATACCTACGTTTCATTCCTAAAGATTCCTTAATGTGTAGTAATTCTTTATTTCGAAACTTTATTCGAGATTTCTTATTTTACTAAATCAAATCTTATAGAATTTGACAAATAAATAGCAAACGAAAAAGTCAAATGGAGAAAACACTTAGATTTGCTATTTGTTTTTTTTTTTTAATTTATTAATTTTTATATACACTTGGGGAATAATTTTTGTCATTTTTCGTATATTACTAAAAATATATTTATTTTTTTTTTATTGTTATTTTTATTTTTGTTTTTAAATTTATATTCTAATTTTTTTTAAAATCTTTTTTTTCTGAATTTTTTTTTATTAAAATTTCAATTAAATATTTTGTTATAATGTAATTTTATGAGTGTTTAGAGAGACAAAATTAAAATAAATTAAGTAAAATTATTATATTTAAACTTGTAAATTATACTAATTGGCTAATAATTATTATTAAAGAGTTTTCCTATTTAGGTTTTTATATAATAAAACTAAAAGGAATTCTTTTATATTCTAATGGTTATAAATTATAATCATAAAGTAATAGCTTAAGTTTAAAATATTGTAATTTTAATTTCCTAGTATTTTAAAAACCAAATTAATTCCTATTATAATTTAGTAGTCAATATTCCTATATAATTTATTTTTTTTATAAAATATTATTTGACAAATATCGGAAATAAAAATGTAAATATTAAATGTTCAGGTTCAATAGCAGAGAGTATAATATGATTTCAAGTTAATATTAAAATTATTAATATAAAAGTTATGGGAATTTTTATTTCAATTTGAATGATTGATTAAAATAAATTGCAAGTGTAGTATTGGATTGATGTATTGACAAAATAATAAGGAAATATATTGTTCTAGTTATTTTTATACAAGTGTATGACATATAATATACGAATATATGATAAATTTCATATACAGATATAAGAAATCTAACAGATAATAATTATAATGATATTTTAAAAGCTATTTCGATCAAAAGCTGTAAAATCTAATTAAAGAATTATCTAAAGAACAGATGTTGGTAATAAAATCGTATTATGTAAAAGTAAATGATAATCTGTTCTATGAAAGTATTTATAGAAAAGCATATTGTAATTTTCGATTAATATTTAAACATAAGATAAAACTATAAATCACCCAAGCCAAACGGTATTTATTGAAACGTTACATTGACGTAATTTTCCATTATAAATAATGTAAGTGAATATTGCTCTGGCCCACACGAGTGTAGTTACCAACTTATACACTTAAATAAGGAAAAATGTATTGTCAAAATTTGCCTTGCGTCAGTAATACTGAAAAACTCAAAAATTGGTTTTGGAACATTATTTCTTTTACAACTTTGATTACCTATAGAACACTTCATTTTCAAAAGGTTTTATAATTCAAGTTCTTCCATGACAGGTGTCATGACAAGTCAATCCAAATATTGGAAGAAAAAACTATTTAATTTACATCAAAACAATTCTAAGCTAATTTAGTGGCCTTTAACAATTTTTGGAAATTTGATAACATTGTAACGGATTCTCTGAATCTGACAATTGAAACATGAGTTAGTACTACGCCTTATAACATGTATAGAAACGTCTTAGATTTTCAATAGATACAATTCATTTCTGTTACAAGAGTATATTGTTGACTAATATATCTTTTGATATTCAATTAAAAAAATTAATTAACTAACACTTCCGATTGTCAATGTAATAGGGAAATATTGTTTGATCTAATTAAATTCCGTTTAAATTAAATATCTTAATTAATTTCCAATCACATTAAAAAACATAAGATTAATCTATTAAAAATTTTTAAAAATGATATATTTGTTTTTTATTTAAAACAAATTATTAATTATTTTTAAATATTCTTATACCTGACAAAACCTTGAGTTGAAAACCTATTCAAAAAAAAAAAACAAATAAGAAAAACTAATATATTTTGTTTTGATTTTTCAGGTTCTTTAACAAAATAATTTAATTGCAATTAAGGTGATCTTATGGTCGTGACAAACAATGGTTCTGTATTCATAAAATATGTAATTAAATGTCGAAAATAATTAATTTATTAATATGTTAAAAATAAAATTATGACAGAAATATGACCTTTTAAAAATTAATATAAAGATATATATTCTATGTATATGTATACATATATTTATTTGTAACACATATGATATGACATTAACCCCATTAGTATTGATTTGAATTTTTAAATAATGGGCAATCACTAGAAAAATTTTAAATAAATTTTATAATATAAATGTATTTTATTTTAATTGATAACTATTCTACTGTTACACGCTAAAAGCCTGTCTATATATGACCATGTTGGAATAGGGGAGAAATATTATATTTTTATTATTGATCTAAATCTAAAATTGATCTAAATGAATTTCATATAACCAGCCATTAAAGTGGTTGAAGTTATAAAACTATATAACCCTTTCAATTCAAATTTAATTAATTCTTGCACCTTGTGAAAATATGCAGCTAATTCTTATAAGGCTTTGAACATATAGAGAGTGAGCAAGTGAATGGTCATAAAATATTGAGCTTGCTTGTCGTTCTCCTATATTAAACTTAAATGATTTTTTTCTGAAATTGTAGTAAGTGTGTTGGAGTCCTAAGCGTTACCAGGAAATATAAGACTTTATAAATCTAATATATCCGAAGGAAGGATAATTATTATTAAAAAACTTCGGCAGTATTAAAAGTCTTAAAATTGGATCAAATACAAAATACACTTTGCAATTTGAATTGGATCACCCTTTAACTTCTTGTAAAATGTTATAGATCACCATTTAAACGTTCACGTACATTAAAAATAACAAAATGTAAATGTTCAATAAAATAAAAAAACAAATTAAAAGTTTCATAAATCTTTTAGTGTACCATCTTAAGAAAACAAAATAAAATTTAAATAAATCCGTGACAAATCAAAGTAATTATAATTACGCTATTCTTTAGAACTAATTTTGTTTCTTTTTTTTTTTGCAAAACCACAAAAGACGAAACAAAAATGCCTGATAATTAATAATGAATCTTTTTTTTTTTTTAAATAAAAACATCATGAATTCATGGTTTAGGTTAAAATAAAAAATATACAAAAAAAAATAAAACAAAATATTTTCGCAAAAATTATGCATTTACAATAATCATGCGGTCATAACAATCATTTATCAAAAGTACCAAAATTAGATAAAAAGTAAAAACAATAAAATTAAATTTTAAAATATAAAAGCTAATTAAGAAAAAATTTCACACTTAGTTTATGGATTCATGACATTAAAATATTTTAAATTCCAAATTTAAAAGAAATTTTCTAATAAAATCGAAAAATTAAGTATTGAACATGTAGGGTACTTGACCCTGATTATTACCTTAAACTCTAATATACATTTATATATTTAAATTCGCTTAACAGCGTTTATATATAAAAAATATTCTTATACATAAGTTTTTATTCAATATAAGCCTTATACATCAGGAACCCTTGTACCTTGGTGTAGTAGTTAAAATAAATAGAATCATAAATTTCTAGTCCAACTACCCATTTATATTTGACCTTTAAACTGATCGTAGGATAAAAAACATCAGAACCTTTTAGGATCATCATTCATGCAATTAAATATAATTTTAATTAATTTGTGGAATAAACTAAATTGCGAACTCTATTTTATCACAATTTTTTTAATATTATACCAATGATAAAAATTTAAAAAAAATATTGGTACCTATCCGGACCGAAACCATTATTCAACAATCGTTTAATTAATTTGTTATTAAATTTAAATTTCAAAACCAATTTTTCAAACAAACAATTAAATCAAAGATTGAAATACCTCTTCTCTATTATATAATTTTTAAAGTCCAAGCATCGAACATTGACGTTGTGTTCAATTGCACGCCGATTTAATATATTGAAACATAAATTGTTCTTATTGTCTTCGAACCATTAACAGGAATAGGAATTACCGTTATTTTGTATCACTAGTAGTTATAGTCAAAAACCACAATATCTAAATAAAAAAAAAGCTTTTATAGAAAGGTTAACTGCCTCTTTAGATTTTTTAAAGAGTATTTTCTGCAGTACTTAAAACCAATTTTCGATAATACCGTACAATATCTCACACTTTTAATTACAAATGTTTGGTTTAGCTAAACATATTTAGTTAGAATCAACACCAAAGCCAATATTTGTCCAATTTAAATTATAACTGTTTTACTGCAGATTCTCCATTATTTTTTTTAATTATTTTTTAACGCGTTGCAATGTCAGAACCGACTTAATCCTCACACTATTTTGGCTCATTATAGGAATAGGCTTAAATTGAACATAGCAATTGGAGATATAACTTTAATGTAATTAGCCGAATCTATGCTTATTATGTATTTATTTACAAATGCATTTCGCATATAAATAAAAAAAAAATATTAATTAAATACTTTACCCGAATCAAAAACTTGACATAATAATAACAATACATATACTTATATACCTTTTATTTTATAATTTATTAACTATGCAAAAAAAATATTTAAATAAATGTTAACTGATAGATGTTTTTTAAAAAATAACACAGCATCCTCCTTGTCAATAAAAACTAATTTACATCTCTTGAATAAATGTTGAGATCAAAACTTAGAAAATTAATGAGAAAATAAAAAGGCATATTCAATTCAATGTTAACTAATTCACCTTGAATTCATTTTTAATTGTTTATATTTTCGTTTTTTTTTTTTTTTTAACTTATGAAGTATTCGGTTTATTGTTTTTTTTTGTTTATTAGTTTTTATTAAAAAAAAAACAAAAATTTCAATTGATTTACTTGGAAAACCGTTACTAAATTTAATTACATTTAAATATTCAAATTGCGACTACAACGCGGCGTGATTTATAACGCTTAATAAGTTTAAGATCTGAAATTTCCTAAATTTAACTATTATAATTTCAATGAAAATGTTAAGTACATTTACAGTACAATGCGTGTATGTAAAATATTGGTAAATGTACGTATAAGAGTGTAAAATTTAGTTTTCACATACAAGTAAAAATTAAAAGTTAAAACGGCGCGAATTAATCACATGAATTTAAAAAAAAAAAAAGTTTTGAATCTAGAAACAGTAAAAAATTTTTCATTTTTGATTCATTCGTTCAATACTTTGATTTATCGAAATATATGATGTATCGATCGATCAATATCGATCGTGTATTTTACCAAATAGATCGATGTCATCAATTCATTTTTTTTTTTAAATAATGCTGTGAATAATGAAAAAAAAAATAGAATTCTTATGAAACTTTATTTCACATTGGTATTTCGATATTGTAGGCACGCCTCATAAAAATCCCAAAAGCAAAAAAACCAAAACCTGAGATTTGATGCGAAAATATTGAAAAATAAATCAATGAATTGCGCGAAATTACCAAATTAAAAGTCACCCACAAAAATAGAAGAGTAAGGTTTTCTAAATTTGATGAATTCATTAAAACGAAATGTAAATTAATTGAAAGTGTATTCCTTTTGACTATCTCGTATCTTCAAATATGGAAATTATATATTTTAGTATTTGATTGGTTATTAAATGAACCCTGTTGAAGTGTTAATCAGTTATTTGATAATGATAAATAATGAAAGAAATTGACAAGAGCTTTTTTTTTATAGGAAGACTGAAAGAAACACGACCTCACCGCTTGTAAACGTCTCCTTAAAAACAAAGTATATTTTATTTAAATAAAGGACACAAGAAAAAGTTTGGTAAGACCCGTAATACGCCAGTGTTCTCTCATCCCAATCCCGATAGAGAATCTAACCTCAATTTGAAAGTTCCTCTTTCTTGTAGAGATGAACTCCTGTTTCAAAGAAACCAAACATGTAATGCCACCTCTTAAAGTTTTCCAAAGTGAAACTACACCGTTAAATGTGTTAGATTTCCATTTGGCTTATGGAAATTGGTTTGTCATGTGTTCTTAGCGATTATGGAATCATTTATCATGTAATATGTTTCCCAGAGTTTATAATTTATATATATACGATCCTAAAAGGTTTTAGAAGAACATTAACATCAATCTTTAAGATATTCCACACAATTTTTCCATTTATCTATGGTTGGTAGATAAATAGAAAAATTGTTCCCAAATCTCAACGCCGATTTCCTTTCGCAATTCCGATTCTAAAAACCTAAAAACCAGACGATGTATATGTATTGAAGATACATTCCAAGTTTAACTTTAAAAGAGGGGGATTATTTTAGTTGCTTAAAGTCAAACACTATCCAGATAAAACCCGTACAATGATTCTGGGTGGCTTGCGATGCTTTCAATCTACCTTAGAAAAAAAATATTGTATACAAATTTCTTGATGTCACATTAAAGGAAGTTATAAGTTCTTTTAAATAGGGTAAAGGTTCGCAAAAATTACATAAGCAACAAATCATAATTTGATATGTCTCAAACGTATCAAGTAATAGTTTCAACACTTATATTATTTCAATGATTACAATACTTTTCTATTGTTACATAAATATTACTTTACGGTTAAATGGAGCATTTCAATACAGTAGGGAAGAGTTACTTTGAGCCTTTGTCAATTTGTTTAACTTTTAAGATAGTTCTTGATTGATTTGTATATAATCTATTTTGTTTGCTATTTCTGTTTTGGATTAATTTTTTAGTTCATGATTTCAATAATGGTGGTAGTGGTGGTGGTGGTTGGATATCTATTGTATTATTCTTGTGAATTTTTTGTCATTGATCGGTTCATTTTTAGTAATTTTTGGGTTTTTAGCAATCGAATGTGACAGGGTCATTACTCAAATTTCATGTGATTTAATTGCAATTTTCTAAAAAAAATAAAGAAAAAAAAAAAAAAAATGTAAATTAGATCCATATGAAATCAATATGAATCGTCTTTTTAATCTTTTTTTTCGATGTGGTAAAATAGTGAATCTAGATCAATTTTTATATGGCTGACTAATGTGGATTGGAATTTATTGCAAAAATAAATATAAAAAAAATATTGGTAAATTATAATTAGTTTTGTAATTAGTTTTATATGAAGGTCGTTTTTTATTTCTTGGAATTGTGCGTTTGTTATAATTTAAATTTTTGCAACGCATTACTAATATCGACTTAACTGTTTTTTGGGTTAAATTATTTAATATTGATTTGAAATACATTTAATATCTTAATAGAGCATATTGTAAGATTAATTTGAGATTATTCCAGATCTATGACTATGTCACATCTTGTAAGTGGAATGATTTAACTTTCTAATCATCATAATAGGATCTTTTAATTATTCTTGCGATATAAATTCGGTCACTAACTCTTGTTAAGTTACTTTATTTGCTTTTACCTTTAATAATTCTAATTAATATTAGGAGAATAACATTGATAAATTTTTTTATAACTAAATGACTATAATTCTGTGTCAAAACAGTAAAATCATGATTTTTTGTGACAAATCTTCTACAAGTGTTGTGGTACTCCCAAGTGTTTTGGTATTTCTCAATATTAAACTTAAAATTTTCATTACTTCTTGGGAAATTAATTAGAAATTTTGGTATTTTCTACATTTTTATGGATAGCTTCCAATCTTAAAATTAAATTCTTATTATATTTCATCATTCTTTACCTAATCCAACCCTTTTTTACCTTAAGGAGTGTGAAGTTCTTACTAATGAAAAAACTAGTATAATGTGGTAAGCACTGAAATTGCTTGCGCGGTATAATGGCTGCAATGATGGAACATAATGTCCATCAAGAATGGAATGGAAAACTCAGAAGGATTAAGTTGACTCCTCTCTAGAATTTTTGTAAATCATAAGTATTGGTATTATTAATACATTTGTCTATAAATGTGTTTTATTTTAGAAAATAAAATATCCAAAACTATCTTAAGCAGGCCAAAAAATATTTTATTTATTTTTAATAAAAAAAAAAACAAAAAAAAATTTTTTTAATTAAATAAAATTTATTTATTAGTTTATGGATTAGTTCATTTCAGTTTTAAAAATCACAGATGATTAATTTTAAATAAATAGTAAAACATTTTGTAAATAAAAATTAAGAAAACTATGCTTCACATCAACATTTGTTTAGTAAGTCTTAATTATTTTCAGTGAAAATCTGAAATAAGGGTGAAGGCCCAATGTACGCTTTGATGCATTGCTTGCTTTGCTTAAGCAAATAAAAAAAGTTTTTTAATCTATATACCTAACTTATTCATCTTCAAGTTTTTAAGATACAACAAGAAATTATATGAGTCATTTATTTATTTTTGTGTATCTATTAGTAGAATCGAAACATAATATGCGTTATACAAAATGTAACGGTTGCAATTTTATTTAACATACTTTTAACATAATGTACATAACGAAATTAGAAATAGTTCTTTATTAGAAAAAGTTCTTCTTTCAATTGACCTTCCGTCATTCTGTGACAGACTAATAGCTAGTTAATAAAGGATTGAGCTACTTTTAATTATTTGATTTCAAATTTAAAAGTTCAATTATTAATACAGTTAAGAAGAATTCGTTATGCCACTATGTTGCATAATTATATTTGGTTTTAAAAGCGAAATATAAAGTAGCTTTTGTATATAAAAATTTGTTTAATATTTTTATTTTAATACCTACCTTCTATTATATTTAATAATTAGAACTTGTCATAATATTCTTTATGCATAATAAACTTTATACTAAATAATTAACCATTCACTACATATTAATTTATTTTAATATCTTTTAGTTCATGAACAACATAAATTGTGGTAAATTGAATTTTGTATATAAGTTGCATATAAAATGTTGACATCATTTTAACAATATTAGCTAATAAATGAATATTAATTTGGTATAAATTTAACACCATTGCACCATCAAATTACACCATACTTAACTACCTTTTATATTTAAAATCATATATTAAAGATAATTTTCCAATCAAATTGAGGTCGGATTTATTTAACTATATCTTAGAAATATTAAATAATTAAGATATTTTAAATTTAATTATTTTAAACTACTTATTATATTTTTATAATAATTAAATACAATATTTAATTCTATTGTAAAATTTAATATAAAATATATATAGTAAAACTCCAATCCGCACTAGAAAGAGACAGGCGGGTTCACCGTCACATGCAACATATGGTATGAGACTGTTTAAAAAAATAAAAATATATAAAGTAAAAGGGTTTGATTATTTATTTTATAAAAAAAAATAAAACTAATTCCTAAACTCTAAAATCTAACATGTTGTTGATTTTAAAGAATGTTAAATGGGCACTGAAAACTTACTATACAGGATGGTTGAACAAGATTAAAATATGTTAGATAGTTAAATTGGGAGTTATTAAAAGCGTATATTGCTAAAATTAAAGAAAGATTCTGAAATTGATATTTTTTTCAAAGTTCCCTTTTCACTGACATACGTCATTTATAGAAATAGGCAGAACTAAATATGTTGTTAAATACAAACTGTTAAAAATTCCGATTTAAAACTGTCAAATACTTTTGGCTTTTCACTAATTTTTAAAAATAATGAAAAAAGTTCGATCATAAGTTTTATAAGTGTATGGTAAGGTTTCAAACCATGTCCGCGTTCCTAGTTGAAAATCCAGTTCACAGTGTATGGGCAGCATAACGTTGTAAAAAACTTAAATTCCAAATATTTGTGATTTTACATTTAGATAATCAATGGGTACCAATTAAAATACATATTAAAAAATAGTGTTGCCGCGTGTAAATTTTTAAATTTAAGTTTTTGACATTTTGACCTTTTGTTATTTAGTATTTTTTTTTTAAATGATTTGTTTGTAGAAAGTAAAAGTAAAATGTAAAGGCTTATAAACTAAAATTTATTAGTAATAACTTATGAAAAAAGGAAAGATCCACTGTTCTAAATTCCAAGATTAATAGATTTATTTATTTGAATATTTGTCGTAATTTTATTTCTTTTTTATATTTAAAGTCTAAAAATCCTCCATGCCTGTTTAAGATGGAATAAAAAGTGATTTAAAAACATCGTTCTATTGATTTCTGGCCATTAGAGCAACCGACATAAAGAAGCAATTCTCAAAAAAACCAAACAAACTATTTGTCCAAATTTATACCGGATATTATGCCTTCAAAAAGAATGCAAACATTACATCAGCTATTAAATTATTTCTAAATTAAAAATTGTTTTATTTTAACTTTTATTTCCATGTAGGAGTCATTTTTATTTACTATAGGTAATTTTAAATTCAAATCATAATATAATCAATCACTTCAGACTTGACTTCAAAAAATTGAAAAAACAATTTTAAAAGTACTTATAACAACTTATTAAAACGGTAGCCGTATAATAAACGGGAAGAAAATAAAATTATTATCATTCTAATGTATTCAATTAATCCCACCTGATATTACCTTATACTAATCTGTATTGTGAATTAAATATTAGTATTAAAAAAAAAATTAACCAGTACTCTATAGACAAAAACAATATTTAACTGATAAAAATTATAATAAAATTATGAATTAATATGAATTAAAACCAAATTTTTTTAAAAATAAAGTTTGAAGGAAACAATACCAAATATGATCACCTGTCGTGATAAATAAAAATAGTTTTTTTTTTTTAGAAGAAAATTATAATTCCGATAATGAAGTACTATGAAGTACAAGATACCCATAGTAAAAAAAATTCAACTAACCAACTGTGTGTCATTTATTAATTGTCCAAATCTAATAAGACACAGCTGATACAGGTAATCAAAAGGTAATATTCCTTTTTATTAATATTGACCTTAATGTCGCAATTTTCAAGGGAAATATATAAAATAAATTATGCAATTATTTGTAATGTATATATATACCTAACTAATCAGTAATAACTAATCATCTTGTCTAAATTTGGTAATATTTAATATAGTTTTTGTTCTTGTCTATTTTAAATTCAATTAAAATTGTTTAGAATTTTTTGTTTCCTAGACATTTTTTTGTTTAATTTATTGATTTTTAAATGTTTAATTTAAAATTTAAAATTAATTATATTAAAAATAATAACTAGGAAACATATATTTGAAGATTAAAATAGTTCCTAGCAATAGTAGGGGATTGTTACTAGAAACCCTAAAGGAACAACTGAATTCTCTTATATCCTCCCGGACTAATCATAAGTTTTTGTCTATCATATTATTTTAGTTTGTGGGAAACCAATATGATTTCGCTAAGGAAATCAATATTTTGTGCAAAATCTGGAGGTACTGTTCTTTTAAAACTTCCTTTGTAGTAATCATATTTTCGAGAATGTGGTTCGTTTCAACTTTTATGTGTCGTTCTAGACGTGTTTCATGTATTTCAACATAATTTTTAATTTCATCTATAATTTTAGGGATATTTAAATCTCTATGTAAATCGTTTTCTGGTACTTACCAGGGAGTATTAACTATACGTTATACGTAAAACTTTATTTTGAAAGACTAGTATACATTTATTTGGCACAACCCCAAACCTGAAAACCATACAACCATATAGGTGTTAAGTGTTCTTAATTATAAAGTAAAACTTTATTATAAATTTAAAATTTAGATTTATGACCTAGTTGCCATTAAATTTCTCTATATTTATTTTCTAGTTCTAATTTGTTTTTCTTTTTAATATGTTCTTTCCACTTTAGCATGACATCTAGTTTCATTCTTAGGTATTTATATCATTTAAATTAATTTTTGGTCTTAAATTTTGATATATAACTTTTAAGTACTGTACTGTTAAGGAATTGTATATTTGTCATTTGTCACAACATTTTATTTTGACAATTTAATCATAATATTTTTATAAAGCTGTCACAACAATTTGAATAAACACAGTGTTAAAAGAAAGTGTTAAAAATGCTGTGCTTTATGGACGTGTTATGCGAAAATGCTATGACATTTTTATTGTACTTCAGTTTTTATCTTAAAAGTTCGATAATATTATATTCTGGAACTTTCGAATAAATTTCGAACAATTCAAATAATATCATTAAAAAATTTACAAAAAAAAGATTCAAAATTATACTTTAAATTTTGCAAATTACAAATATATTGTAATATAGGAACATATAATATATAAAATCATTTCAATCAAATATATTATAAAATAAAAAAAAAAATAATAAAAAAAAAAGTTGCGAAAATTTTCGTGAAAATTATTATAGCATACATGAAGAGAGTCCATAACTTGTACGAATTTGTTTTGGCACGATAATCTAACACATTTTTTTTCTATTTTTTTTTTTTGCTGAAAATAACTGTTAAATAAAAGAAATATAAGAAAATGAAATGCCATTTCATGTTTCTGACTAAATAAAAAAAAAAAACTCCAAAAAAAAATTAATAGATCAAAAAAGGGACTTGACTGTCAGTTTTGACTAATTTTTTTTTTTTTTTTTTTTGATTTAGCAAAATCATCAAAATTTCAAATTTCATCGAAAATTAAGATTAAAATCTGAATTTTTTTTTACTAATTTTTTTTAAACAAAAGCGTTAAAATATAAAAAAAAAAACAAAAAAATCGTGTCATAGAAATTGAAAACAAGTGTTAAAATCACTTTTAATTTTTTTTTTTTTCATTTGTTGTTTTTTTTTTTTTTTGATTCGCATAAAATGTATCTTGAAGATTCTTCTTATATAATTTTTATGCAAATTTTTCCTTCCAATATTCTGGTATTTATGTGATTTTATTTAAAAAAAAAAAACAGTTTTCAAAGGGAAATGAATTTGTTGTTTTTTTCTTTTTTTTTTTTTAAGGTTTTCTTTTGATTTTGTAAAAGTCGTGATAATATGTGACATCAATATGCATAATTTTATACCTATCTTCTTTTTTTTGGAAAATTTATTATATTCGTACTCGTACATATGATAAAGTTTCTTTTGGCATATACATATACATATATATGGAATAGTACTATTATTGCACTGTCTAGGTATATGAAACAGGGATGACATGACATGTTAAACAAGAGTAATTGAATTTTAATAATCAAAAACCTAATTTGTACTTAAGTTTTCTTGTAACACTTTATATATATATCTATTAAAAGAATAAATTGATGTGAGTCATGCGAATTTGAAGTTGAATATAATATTGAGTATGAACTCGATTACATGTATAGCTAGTGATCTGTGATATAGATCACAGCTGTCAAATATTAAAATAATTCAATTCTTTTGTTATTTTTTGCACATATAAATGAATTGTTATAAAATTGCGTAGCATTTTACAATCATAATTTTCTTACAACATCAAAATCATGTTTTAAAGTATCTATTGAAAATTTAAGACATTTCTACATGTTATAAAGCGTTGTAATATCTCACGTAAATTGTATATGGAATTCATTTGATCAGTTCTAATAATAATGAATATAATACCTTTCTACCCTGTTCCGACATTCAAATATATAGTAAGGCAAGAAATTATTACATTTATGAGATCATATTTATAATACAAAAGATTAATTACTCTAGGTTACAGTACTTTAATAGCAACCTAATTGTAGAAATTATAGTTAGTTAGGATGCAACATTAACATGTTCTTTTAAATTATTTCTTTGTAATTTTTGTTTTAGTATTTAGCCTTCATTAATTTGATATAATATTTAAATATACCATAATTATTTTAAGAATATTTATTTTTTGTTGGTAAGTCTATATTCATATTTTCTCAAACTTCTTGCTAAAAAAATTCTTAATTAAAGTTTATGCTTCAATTATATTACCACACAAAAAAAAAAATGACTTATGTAATTTCTTGCTTAATCCTAAAAATTTGAAGATAACTAATGTAGTCTACCTTTTGTAGGTTTTGAATTTGATAAAATGTCAGGGTCATTAGTTCAAAGCCCCTCTTGGTGAATTTTTATACCCGTATGACTATATAGTCCAAGGGTATAACAAATTTGCCATTACGTTTGTGACGCAGAGAAGGAGGGGGGGTAGATATAGACTCAAGTGTATGGATCGGTTCAGAATCGAAAAATAAATCGATTTAGCTATGTATGTCCGTCCGTCCGTCCGTCCATCCGTCCGTCCGTCCGTCATCACGATAACTCAAAAAGTAAAGGAGCTAGGATTATGAAATTTTCACAAATTCGTTTTTATGCAAAAAACGGAATCGAGTTTTAAATTCAGCCATTTTGGTCCACGGGTTCGAGTACCTGCCATACAACTTCTAATTTTATAAGAGCATTACTCTATACCTATGAAAGCTGCGTGTCTGAAATTTTGCCAAAAGTAGTTTAGTATTATGGCCAAAGTTACTGCAAAATTTGGTTGGTCTACTGCAGAGGGTTCGAGTAGCTGCCATACAACTCCTTCTTTTATATGAGCATTACTCTACACCTAATAAAGCTGAATGTTTGAAATTTTGCCAAAAGTAATTAACCGGATGATATAATGTATTTGTTACGGTCATACGGGTATCCCAGAGTTGACACAGTCTACTCTACTACACTCTTCCTCGTTTTTTTTAATTTCAATTCAGAATTTCACTGAAATTAATGATGACTTACAAGAGGAATGATACTGTAAAGCATTGTCTCGATTTTTAATACCAAAATGTTTTACTATTTATTTAAAATTTCCAGAAAATCTTCTGTGATTTTTAAAACTGAAATGAACTAATTCATAAACTAATAAATACATTTTAGGTTCATAAAAAAATTTTTTTAAACTCTTTTTTGTATTTTTTTTCATTAAAAATAAATTAAATATTTTTTGGTCTGCTTTTGATAATTTTGGATATTTTATTTTCTAAAATAAAACACATTCAACAAAACATTAATATTTTATTTTTTTAATTGAACACGTCCAACAAAACACATTTAATTGAACGCGTTGTTACACCTCATTTCCTAGACAAATATATTAATAATAATAATTACAGTTCGACCACTTAAGTAATTCCATGTGTTTGAGTAACGAAAAATTTTACTTGAATTACTTTTAAATTACCAAGTTTCAAGTTTAATATATTGTATTTGTTATATTAAGTTTTTTTCTTCTAACTAAAACTCAGATCCATTACCTGATTGGTTAATTTTTTTCATTAATTAATATTTTTTTTTATAATAAATAAATATAATAAATATATAATTAAAATTGTTAATTGTAAGGCTAGTTGTTGTACTTCGATATATCATGTACTTTTCGGAACAACTGAAACTGTTATAAGATTTTAAATCTGAAAGTTCTAGTTTAGTCAATCCCAAGCCCATGCTTCCTTATTCCTTATTATTACTTCCTTCTTAGTTAATTTAAAAAAATTTGCTTTAATTTTTTAATATTTTTCTTTATTAAATTCATATTTAAATTGAAACTTAAATTAAATGTAGAACTATTCCTGAAATTATACATTTTTTATACATTTATAGGTAATACAAATTCTTAAAAATTCTAAAACAAAATAATAGAAAATTAATTTAACCACTTAAAATTAAAATTTTTACTAATATTTTTAGCACATATTAAATAATATAATTAAACTTAAAATATTAATTGCAAAAGATCTTAAATACACTCAGAAAATTTTAATTTTTAAAATTTTGTTAATTTATTAATATTAAATTGATGATTACTTTACTAAATAAATTTTTAATAACATTTTTATTATAGTTGTAATTTACTTAATTATTACATTTAATTTATCCAAATCAAGATATTAAGATATTAATTAAAAAAAAAAATGATTTAATTAAATGTGTTGATTTTTGCTTCTAAACTATAAATTCTATACTAAAATATGAAATTAATAATTTTATTTTTTTTTCAAATCCGTAAATTAAAGTAATGGTTTTGATTTTAATTTACAACTATCTGAAATACGTTAAGAGTTTATTGATTATTCCTTGTACTATGTATATTACAGTATAAAATCAAACAGATATTTATTATTATTTTATTCTGTAATTTAATATTAATCGAATCGAATTTTATAACACTCTTACAGATACAACACTCAACCAAGGTAAACTAAAATAACTTTACATATGGATCAGCAATATTTTAGTATTTTTTTCGATTTACTAACTTTCAATTTTTTGTAAATTATTTGAGATTTTATGCTCTTCATTTTACTGGATTTTGGTTGTAAAGAAGATGAGATTTTTTTAAATGAATTTGTTTTTGTTATTATATCCCGTCTAACAATTTGTTTTGGAAAACTTAAATCTTATGTAATATACCATATCAACTTACCATAATGAGCTATTTTAAAATGTAGAAAAATTGGCTGTTTAAATCGGGTAGTAAAAATTCAAAAACGGTATCAGAGTAATTTTTACAGGCTATGTACTTGAATTTAAATAACTAAATCTATTTTATAAAATCGAAAAAATAGTAGAAGCACTCTCATCTAGTTAATGTATGCTGCCAAACTACTAACAGTTACTTTTAGTTGGTTAGCATTTATTCGTTATAAACATGTCATATTTAAAAATTTTTTCGTTGATATTGCATACAGGGTTGCCCTGTTTTCATTCACCTTTACAAGTAGCCCCTCTTTTATACAGACAAAGTATAGGAGGACAGTTTTACAGCTAAGTTCATTCAAGATCAAAAAAAATAAACCGGAAATATAAAGCGCATATTTTCAAAGTAATCCTCTTAATTTTATGATCTCCTTAAAAAATTGTTTTAAATTGCATACTTTCGGGAACTTTTCTTGTAAGAATATTAGAAAAATTCATTTATATTATTATATTGTTATTCAAAATTTTAAATAATAACAATTTAAAAAATACAAAATGTTTTTTAACTAATAATTTTAGTTATTAATACATTTTTTTCTTAATATAAGTACTCGTAATTTCGTAAATTTGCAACATGGTTAAAAATTTCTTCAAAATTTTTAATTCCTTTTTAAAACGGTTTTAAAAAACTATTTTTCTATTTCTTTAATAGACCAAATATAATTTAAAAATAAATATAAAACAACAAATAAAAAAAAAAAAAAAAAATTACTTAAATACTCAAAATTTTTTAAAAATTAGTTTTTTAAGAGCTCCAAACAATTGAAATTAAAAATTGTTTTTTGAATTAACAATTTATTATTATTCTCAAAATCTTCTATATCACTTATATACTTTTATTTCTCTCTCTCTCTCTCTTTCTTCCTCTATCTCTTGTACTTTTGTTACTTTATAAATTTACCGACTAGACTGGTGTAATAAAGTAACTGCTGATATTTTTATTCTCTTTATCTGCAAAATAAGTTTTAGCAAAATAATAAAATAACAAAAAAAAATAAAATGAAAATCAAAAAGAAAATCTGCACAAAACCAAAAATTGGCCAAAACAACTAAAAAAAAAAAAAATAATAAAAGAGCTCTAATAAAATTTATCTGTTATTTTGTTTTTATTTGTTGTTAAAAATGTTGCCGTTATTTTTATAATGTTATATGTTATATTATGTATGTATATACACAAATGTTATTGTTTGCTTCATTTTTAAGGAACATTAATAACATCAAGTATGAACACAACAGAACACAACAACAACAACCAACAACAACAATAACTATAAATTTATTCGATCAGACAAACTCTTTAGTATTGAGTACTGAGTACACGATTCAAATGCGTTTTAAACAAAATTTACTTCTGAAAAATTTGAAAAAAAACTTATTGTTGTTGTTGTTTTTTATTTTATGATTTTTGAATGTACTTACTAACAACAGTAAGTACTCATCAAAGTTAAATTTTGTTGTTGTTATTTTTATTTGGTGGTTCATTTTTTGTCTTCTTCTTCTCTTCAATAATTTTTGTTTTTTTGTTTTAAGTTGTGTTATATTATTTTTATTATTATTATTACCAATTATTTTTTTGTTGTTTTTTACTCTTTTTTTTTTGCTTAAATATTTTTCTGTAATTTTTTTTTTTTATTTTTTTTTTTTTTAAGAAGATTCACACCAGAAAAATTTGTTTTAGGGTATAATATAAATACTGCTGTCTGGATATAGATCAGCATCAAAAAACATTTAAACGTCAATCGAAGAACATTCATATTTATATAAATACCAAATAAAAATACAAAAAATACAAAAAAACAAATAAAGTACAGCTTTATTTTAACTGTTATTTTTCAAAAAAAAATAAAAAAAAAAAAAGTTTAGAATTTTATAACTGTTTTAAAAAGAATTAATATTCAATTTAAAATGAAGGTATTTTTGGAATTTTTTATTTTTTTTTTTTTTAAATTTAAATAAAAAATAATTATTAGTGAAATATTGAAAGGATTTTAAGGATTAAAATAAAATATTAAAAATTTAATTAATAAACTAATAATAATAATTATTAACTAAAATTATTTTGTTATTATTATTATGGAAGTGAAAAAGACAAAAGAGATTTAAATTAAATAATAAAAAAATATTATAATGTAGAACTGTTTTTTTATAAAAGAAGTAAAAATGGTGCAATAATTAAAATAAAAAATTAAGATTAAAACGTTTTTGGTGTTGTTTATTTTTAATAATTATTTTTTTTATTTTTTAATAAAAGACGATTAATTAAGTTTAATATTTCATAGTCTTTTGTTTTTTTAAATTTTATAAAAATTAAAAATTATAGTTATTACTTCGATTTAAAAAATAAATAAATTCTAATTGAAGTTTTTGAATTATCACATTAAATATTATATTTATAACTTAAAATGCAGAATTATCATGGAAAGAATTATTTAAATTTCACTTAATCATGTTTTATTAATAATAATAATACACAATGATTGCAATATTTAAATTAGAATCGATTTATTTACAATTGAATATAAATATATAAAAATTATCAGTTTTCTTATAATTAATATTTGATAACCAAGGAGATTGTAAAAAAAAAAATTATTATTAAATAATAATTAATTTTAAAATTAATGAAAATAATTGCATTTTGTAATTAAATACAATACAAATTAAATCCAAAAATTTATTAATGAAATTTAATTTTTCAAATAGGCGTTATTATGAAAAAATGCGTTGAGTCAAAGGGTTAAATGTAATCATATTTGATTGCTTTTACAACTTATCTCTAGTGTAAAATGTAGACCGAAGAATTAGTCTTTTATTTTTTAAATTTATTTTTATTTTAATTATTATAATTTTGAGATCAAAATATTTTAATTTCGAAATTTAAAATTCATATATTAAAAGTAAATATTATAGTTTTTGGTAAAAATATTATGCAAAATTTTCTACAATTTCCTCAAATTATCATTTAAGATATTCTAATTTAATTATTAGCACAAGACTGAAGAAGATTCTTATATATTTCTCGAAAGATAGTCTCGAATTTTTCATAATTTTCTCATTTTCGATTTAATTATTATTATTATTATGATTTTATACAAAATATATTTTGTATATCTTATTAAATCTTTTATATCATTGTTCATAACTTTCGTTTTTAATATTTATATTTGAATTTTAGTATAATTTTCAAAATTTAAAAATATTTTCCAATTTTATTATTTTGTAACTAAAACCATTGAAAAATAAAATTTTATAATAAAATTTTAATTTTAAAACTTGATTAACATTTTTTATTTTGCAATTTAATCTCTAGTGAATTTTAATTTTATTATTGAAATAAATTTTAAAATTATGAATTTGTGAAGGGAATTTTAATTTTAATATGTACAATAAAATAATAAAATATTACTTGTTTGAATTAATTATTTAGAAAAATATTTTAAAAAATTAAATTAAAAATATACATAATTATAAATTTTATTTTTTAATTTTAATTATTAATAATTTATTTAATTTTCTTTTATTTTTTTTTTTTTTTAAAAAGATCTCTCTAGCAATTGGATTTTTAGCTACAATAATAGCTTTAGTACATTCTGAACCACCAGTACCACAAAGTCAATATTTACCACCATCAAATCAATATTTACCACCTCAACAACAACAACAACAGCAAAGACAACCACCCTCAAATAATTATTTACCACCAAAAAGTACATATGGAGCACCAGCAGTAACAACAGCTATATTCCCAAATCAACAAAATGGTGGAGGTTATGATAATGGCGGTGGTGGTGGAGGATATGGTAATGGACGTCAAAATGGTGGCGGTAGCGGATATGGTAATCAAGGTGGTGATGATGAAAATTATGGACCAGCTAAATATGAATTCCAATATGATGTACAAGATGCCGAAAGTGGTAATGATTTTGGACATATGGAATCACGTGATGGTGATAAAACCGTTGGACGTTATTATGTATTGTTACCAGATGGTCGTAAACAAGTTGTTAATTATGAAGCTGATGAAAATGGTTATAGACCACAAATAACATATGAAGATACTGGTAATGGTGGTAATAATGGTGGTGGACGTGGTGGATTTGGTGGATATGATAGAAATGCTCAAAGTACATACAATAATGGTTATTAAATTGAAAAAAAAAAAAAAACAAATAAAATAAAGTTTTTATTTTAATTAATTTTTTTTTGTTTATAAAATGTTTTAAGTAGAATTTTTTATTTTTTAAATAATTTATAAAATTTTGTTTTTTTTTTGTTTAAGAAAAGAAAAAAATGAAAAAAAATGAAAAAAAAAAAACAAAAGTATTATTATAAAAGTATTTTAAATTATTTTTGAGCATAATTAGAACCATTAAAAACAATTGTAATTTGTTTCTTAAAACTATATATGTACTTTTGTACATATACAATTGTTTATAATTATAATAATTTTTATTACTTTATATAATATATAGAAATATACATAAATACATTAAATATATTATTAACTCATTTATACACACACAAAAAAAAAAAAAAAAAAACATTAATTAGCTTTTAAATTAGATGATTTCAATATAATATAAAGAGGCATATATACAGTATTCATTAAATTTTTTAATACATTAAATTAATAATTTTGAATGTTTTTTTGTATTAATTTTAATTAAAAAAAAAAATATATAAAAATAATATTTAAACTTCAAAATTATTAATTTATTTAATTAAAATAAAATAAAATTAAATAAAAATATTCTAAGTTTGAGACGAGCGACATTAAGTACACATTACATACATTAATTAATTCCATAATATATTATATTTAAAAAAAAACTATATATATATATTATGTACATTGCATACCTATATTATTATTATATAAAATTTTACATAATATTCAATACAATTTTTAAACTAACAGCAAAAAATAAAACTGTTCTGCCATAAATTGATTTATATGTATATATATATATTAAATATATAATTTAAATTGTAATTAAATATAAAATAAATTAAAAAAAAAATGGAGATATATATATTTAAACTATAAGTATAATTTTATTATTTTTATATATGTATATAATATAATCAAATCCTTATGTAAATACTCTTATATATGCGCATTAAATAAAATTTATGATAAAAAATACAAAATTTTTTTTTTATATTATCTTTAATAGAATCGGAAATCATCGGAATATTTCTTTGTTTCCATCTTAGCATCAGATCCTAAGAGGATCATTCATCTTTTTGTCAATCTATTTCTTTTTAATTCTTAACCTTTTGGTCTATTGCTTTGAATCTTTTCATTCATTTTGAGAATCGTTTAGTTTAAATGGGAGATAAGTGAGTCTTAAAAATAAATTTTTTGACATTGCTGAACGGGGTTCAAAATTTCCCATCATCTGTTTGAATTATATTTCACTCCATTTTCAAAAAGCAACATATAAACAAAACTAAAAGGTTGTGTTCCACAATGTGTTAACGGATGAAACAATATTGTTGACACTGCAGATTGCTTTGATTAAAATGTCAAAAAATTCTGGTAAAGAAATTTCTAAAATAAATGTGGGTCTTCACGGCTTAAAAGATTTTCTAAATAGTGAAAAATTATTTATTAAGGAAGATATTGATTTGTTGGCAATAGCAATGATATTTGATTCAAACAATAGGTAAAGTTCAAATAATTAAAATGTTTCAAATTCATTCCATTTTTTTCAGATTTGTCATTCAAAATACTGCAGACGAAGAAGTTTTTGTAGCTTAAGAAAGGTCTCATTGTTGTTGACGTTAGAAGCTGGGTTTCTAAAATTTTGTCAAAGATAGTTTAGTGTTATGGCCAGTTTCTGCAAAATTTGGTTGGTTTACTGCAGTGGGTTCCAGTAGCTGCCATACAAATCCTTCTTTTATACGATATTACTCTACACCAAAATTTGGTTGGTTTACTGTAGTGGGTTCGAGAAGCTGCCATACAAATCCTTCTTTTATATGAGCGTTACACTAAACCTAAGCTGTATTTTTGAAATTTTGCCGAAAGTAATTAACAGAATGGTATATACGCTGATTCTTGAAGGCGTAGCATACCATCAGTATCACAAAAGTGATGATTGGCTATTCTTGAAGGCTCAAAAGTGATATTGACGCCATTTTGGCAATTTGACGTGATGGCAATTGGGAAAATCATTACGTTTGGCAATTAAGACGTAGCATACGAAGTGATAGCAATTTGGTATCACTTCTAAATTTGCCAAAAAAACTGATAATTAATTTAAATGTAATAGCACTTCTTTGGTAAAAAGATTAGTATATTCAAATATGCGTGTTTTTATATACTTACACAAAAACATTTTAGTTTAGGTAAATGAAAATTTTCATATTTAAAAACAAAATTGTACATACAATCATTTAAGTTTATGTACCTGAAAACTTTTATATGTTTTAAAAAAAAAAATAAAGAATTTCATAAACTTGAATTTCAGTTACTTGTAATGTTAAATGCAGGTTAAAACAATTATGTTTATTAAACTTATTACTTTGCTAAATTTAAGGTACATAATAAAAATTTAAGTAGTTCAACATCTTCTAAAATTCTGTATTAATTTTTTTTCATATTCAAAAGAATCATACAAATAAAAAAAAACTCATACACATTTAAGTTTATAAATTTTGACAACGACAAAAACTCAAAAGTAAAAAAAAACGAGGAAGAGTGTAGTAGAGTAGACTGTGTCAACTCTGGGATACCCGTATGACCGTAACATATACATTATATCATTCGGTTAATTACTTTTGGATTTATTAAGTGTAGTGGAATACTCATATAAAATAAAGAGTTGTATGGCAGCTACTCGAACCCTCAGCAGTAGACCAACCAAATTTTGCAGAAACTTTGGCCATTACACTAAACAATTTTTGGCAAAAATTCAGACACCCAGCTTCATTAGGTGGAGAGTAATGCTCATATAAAATGAGAAGTTGTATGGCAGCTACTCGAACCCACTCCACTAGACCAACCAAATTTTGCAGAAACTTTGGCCATAAAACTAAACTACTTTTGGCAAAATTTCAGACACGCAGCTGTAATAGGTACAGAGTAATGCTCATATAAAAAAAGAAGTTGTATGGCAGCTACCCGAACCCATGGACCAAAATGGCTGGATTTAAATAGCGATGACGGCTATTCCAAAAAACGAATTTGCGAAAATTTCAAGATCCTAGCTCCTTTAGTTTTTGAGTTATCGTGCGGACTGACAGACGGACGGACGGACGGACATACATAGCTAAATCGATTTATTTTTCGATTCTGATCCGATCCATATACTTGAGTCTATATCTACCCCCCCTCCTTCTCTGCGTCACAAACGTAATGGCAAATTTATTATACCCTTTGACTATATAGTCATACGGGTATAAAAATTGTAATGTCTATACCAACTTTAAAAAAATGACATCACCTCAAAAAAAAAGTCTTCAAGAATAGCCAGACGTGACAATTTTTTTAAGAGGAGACGCTTTGGGAAGCACTTTTTGTGAAGTGATGAGCCTTCAAGAATCGGTTTGTTAATTGTCATATTACACTCATACGAGTATCCCAGAGTTGACACAGTCTACTCGTTTTTAGTTAGTTATTAGTTATTTTTTAGCGAAAAATTATTGTACAAAATTGTTCAAAACATTGTTACCCTTTAATTGGAAAAATTTTGAGACCATAGGGTTCCTGTAAAATTTAAAAGGTTCCTGTAAAATGAATTCAATTAAAAATATAAGAAAAAAAAAATACAAATTTAAATTTATTTTTAAATATTGGATTGTTCTTTTTTTCATTTATTTGTTATATATATATATAATATATTACTTTAATTTTATATTATATATATATATATTAAAATTGCCTTTGTTAAAATTAGTTTTTTCTTGTCTTTTTTTTTTAAATATTTTTTTTATAATAAGAATTCTATTAATCATAATAATAATTTTGTTTTAAATATAATATTAAAGTACTTTATTTTTACAAATTACATAAGAAATAACTTAAATAATAAAAACTATTTAAAATTCTTTAATAAAATATTATAATTTTTGAAAATAATTTAAATTATATTGAAAATTTTTTTTTAAAATACATGCAAAAGCAATTAAATAGTTATTAATATAGTTAAATATAAATTTATAGAATTTTGCATAGAGAATCTGCACCTTACTTTTGATTCAAAAAACAATTTAAAAAATGTCGTATATGAAAATGAAAATATTTTCAAATTATGCTTTCAATTTAGTTGATAATGAGTAAAATTAATATTATTTGTTTTTTTTTTCTATACGAATAAATTATTCAATATAATTAAAACACTTTCTATTTTTGATTAAATATTTTTTTCTTTTTTAATTTTTAAAAACTTCATCTAAAATTACTGTTAACTTAGAATTAATTATATTAATTAGTTAATTAAATATTTAAGTAATATTTTCTATACAAAATTATTTGAGTAATTGTTTTTTTTTTAAATAAATAAAATTTACAATAACTTATTAAAATTATATTAATTAAGCTGATAACCCAATGAACGCTTTGCATGCCTCGCTTGCTTCTAACGCTTTGACATCTGCAATAAAATACATTATTTCTTATGTAACTAGTCCCAATAAATAAAGCGAGCAAAGCCAATAATGTTTGCATCATTTTCAATTAGTCGCTTGCTTTTTAGGCTTTTGACAAATACATTTTTTAAATTTAAAATTAGTTTACATGTTGTACACAAGTGACGTTGTGTTTTGTTTACGTTTAAAAAAAAAAGTACGTTCATATCTATAATTGGAAATAAAAAATATTTTTTACAACAAAATTAAAGAACGAATTTTATTTCGAATATAAAAATAAAATGTTTTGAATCTAACGAACATTTTGACATATAATAGTGCCTACTTGGACACAGCTTTAAAAAAATGATTAATAAAATATATTAAAATGTTTGTTTTGAAGTTTTCACTCGGTCATAGTTGCTTTGCTTGCTTTTCTGCATCTGCAAAATGAAGCATGTGAAGCAAGCAAAGCTCATCGGATTTTCACCTTAAATTTAAATATTTTTTGTTCTTTTTTTTTAAATTCCGTTTCTGTTTCTTTCTATTTCATTTTTTATTAAATGTTCCAAATATTCTATACATTATTATATTGTTCTGTTAATTTTTAATTTTCTTTAATAATTATTTTAAAAAATTGACAATTGAAAATTACTCGAATAACAGATTCTGTTAGCGTAATTTCAATTAAAATATTATTGACAATTATCAAAATAAGTTAAAGTTCGTTCTCTTAAATTCTTATCATGATACCGCCAACCGTAAGAGTATCAACAGAAAATTTAAAATAATGGAAGGTCAACGTACAGGGTGGCGCAAAACGACCGATATGGTTTGAATGTTTAATAACTTTTTAAATTTATTTATAGTTTTTATTTTTATTTCAGAATTTTGTGAAGAAAACTTGGGGAATTGGAAATGGAACAGTACACAACAGAACAGCGATCAAAAATTACGAAAAATTATAAAATTATGGAAAGTGTACAGGAAAGAGCACTAATGTGCGAAGCCGTAAATGATCACCACTTGCGGGATATAATTTTTCTACTTAAGCTAAAAATATTCCCCATTAATATAATGTATAACAAAAAAATAATAATAACTAACCATTAAATAAAAAAGTAATTAAAGATTCAAACCATATCGGTTGTTTTGCGATACCCTGTATTTGATGCAGTGATAACGTCACTCTATACATATGCAAGAATGAAACTATAGAAAATGATGCAACTAACTTCAATCTTCAAAGTTGACATCAAATTTTGACAAATAGGTAATGTATATAATTTCTAATAATATGTCATTGCATATTAATTAATGAAATTAATATAATAATTTTACAGAATATTTTTTAAATAAAATAATTAACTAAATTTTATATTTTAATTGAGTTTTATCATTCTTTTCAAAAGTTCTAATTAAAAAACAGTCTTAATTAATTGTTAAAAATAACAAATAATTTTTTTTTACATTTTATTTTAATTTTTATTTAATTATAAATAAATTTATTCCTTCAATTTTAGTCCGCACCATCAAGTATGAGTAACTAGAGTTAATTGATTAACAAACAAGTTTATTCAATCTGTCACTTTTGCTTGAATGTGTTCATTTTTTCTTTTAAATTTTTACAAATACAATGAAAAATTCTCATGCTTTAAATAATAATTTATTATTTTTTTATATTAGTAATATAAATTAAATAAGAAAAAAAAAATTTAAATTAAATATGTATATATTACAATTTTTTTTAATTAATTTATTTATATTTTATTAAATTTTTTATTTTTAAATTTTTTTGTATTTTATTTTTTATTTTTTAATTTTAAAATTGCATCGAATGAAATTGTTTTTATATTTGATTATTTATATTGATCTTTTTTAATTATTTATATTTTATTAAATAGCATTTTTTTTTTATATATATATATAATAATTTATATATATTTTTTATTTTTATACATATATGTATATTATATAAATATATGAAATTAATTAAAGATGTATAAAAAAATGTTTATTTAAATGTTTTTTCTTTTATCTGTTTTAACATACATATATAGATATAAATATATATATATACATAAATATTTTGGTATTATATATATATTTTATATTTATATTTATATATATATATATATAAATATTTATTTTTATCTAATATATAATATAACGTTTAGTTGATTAATAGCAAATATTATTAAATATCATAAAGAAATCCGTTAATTTTATTTGTTTTTTTTTTTTTTATAATATAAAAGCGGACATTTTGTTGTAATCATTTTTGGCGCCATTTTCTTTTTTTTTATTGTTTTATTGCCATCTCTTTTTTGTTTTTTTTTTTTTTAAATATATTTAAAATTATTTTGATTTAATCCATTTATTTCAAACGTTTTCAAACTGCAATACATTTTTTCTTTTAAAGTTTTTATCAGCCTTAAAAAATATTTTTTTTTTGTTAAAAATTTTTTATTTATTGTTTTTGCGTATTTAGGTTCCATTGGGCGAATTGTTCTTGCCATTGTGCATTAGAATTCGACTGTAAAAATAAATAAAAAAAAAGAAAAAAAATTTTTTATATAAATTAATTTATTTAAATGTAAATTAAAAATTATAAATTTATTAGAACTTCGCCAGCGAAGCAAAACAAAAGAAATGTATGTATGTGTGCTATTATTATTATAACTAAGGTAGTTCCCGCCAATTGAAAAAATTGCAGCCAATTGGTACTTATTTAAATTTTAAACAAGACTTTATAAATTGTTTTGCACATTAATACCTCAATTTGGCTGCAAGCCCTTCAATTAATATAATCTGAAAAAATTTATAATAAAAACCATCTGCAGGGCTTATGGAATGCACATGAATATTAGAAACTTTTTAATCCCAGAATTGTAATAATTTCAAATCTTGAAATTTAATTGACCTACGTAATGTATGAAGTTGCCTAAAATGGAAAATATGAATTGGCAAAGCAAAAATTGCTTAACTAGAAACTTTAAAACTTTGGTTACTTACGAACATCAAACTTCAAACGTTCGAAGTTTGAAGAAAACTACAAAATGAAAGTTTTGTAATTTTTATAATTTTTAAATATTTGAGACAATGAAGTCAAACAGATTATTGTGGGGTTGACTGTTAAAATTGCTTTACAAAAATCTTTCCTCAAAATGGTCAAATAATAACACAGGCTTTATTAAAAATTCGAAGATTACATATATAATATTATAATGTTTATAATATATGTATGTTTAATTTAAAAAAAAAAAAATAGTAATAATTTAAATGTTAGATTATAAAAATCCAAAACTCAAACCAATTTAAAAATAAATAATATTTACCTTTTCATTCCATTCATGATTATATGTTTGATTTTCATCAAAATCTGTAAAAGATTAATATGACAAATGTTTTTTTTTTGTGAATTAATATAATTGTTTTTTCATATATATATGTGAGTTATAAATTTAAAATGAAAAATATTAATGTAGAGTAAAATAAAATGAAGAAAGAAACTTCGAGAATAATGATCAAGGGAAATTATTGGCAAGTTTAAGTTTAAAATGTTTTGTTGTTTTTTTTTTATATTTAAAATTCATCTATAGTTTAGCTATGCGTTTGATGAATTGATAATGATTTAAGATGTTCGCTATAATACAATTTTGTAATATTGGATAAAATGAACAATAATTAAAATTACAATTAAGAAGATGTTAAAAATTAAAAAAAAAAAATTTATAAATTAATAATTAAATCTGAATAAAAAATTTAATGAAATGAACTGATCATTTGTTCATTTTATTTTATTGTCTTAAAAAAAAAAAAAGTATAAATTAAAATTTTACAAAAATTTCATAAAATTTATAATTATTATACAGGGTGGCGCAAAACGACCGATATTGTTTGAATTTTTAATAACTTTTTAAATTTATTTATATTTTTTAATTTTTATTTCAGAATTTTGTGAAGAAAACTTGGGGAATTGGAAATGGAACAGTACACAACAGAACAGCGATGAAGAATTACGAAAAGTTATGGAAAATGTACTGGAAAGAGCATGAATGTGCGAAACCGAAAATGGTCACCAATTTTGGGATATAATTTTTCTACTTTAGCTAAAAATATTCCTTATATACTGTATAACAAATAAATAATAATAATAATTAACCATTAAATAAAAAAGTTATTAAACATTCAAACCATATCGGTCGTTTCGCGCCACCCTGTAGTGAAATAAAATAGAAAACATATATATTTACAAAAGTAACAGTTTTTCTTTTTTACTTTTTAGTTTATTAAATACTATTATTATTAATTATTAAATTATTTTAAATTTAAAAATTTATTCACAAGTTTTGAAATATAAGTGAATTAAAATCAGAATAAATTTTTGAGATAAGAAAAACTTTTTGACATTTATGAATAATTGAAGAAGAATAACAATGAGACAATTGACGAATTGACAGTTTGTTTTGTCAACACTTCTATCTTCTAACAAATTTATTTAAAATCAATAGTAAAAATAAATATATAACAGATTATTGAATTTTTGAAAGTTTTAAAAAGAAAGATAAAATTTGACAGTTTGTAATTTCCTCTTATATGTATCGAAAATTCAAATATGGGCAATTAAATATTTTACATTAATTTAAGAATGACTTAACTGATCAATGGTTTTCCGTAGCTCTATTTAATCATGTATGTACTAAAATTGTGTATTGTATGTACTATAATCATGTATGCTTTATAATCATCTATGTACTGTTATCATGTATGAACTACAATTATTGCGAATAAACTATTATTTTAAAATGATTTGTATTACCCCTAACTATAATATTCATATGATGTCATATGAACTTTTGATAAATATTCGTTGTGATTACATATGATTTACAAAATCATAACCCTAACTATAATAGTCATAACCAATCATACACATAAAATGTCAAACTAAACATTTAATTATTAAAAATTTATGTATTTACTTTTTTATGTTTGCTTCTGAAATTTTTAAATTCTTTTTAATTTTAGTTTTAGTTACTTTTTAATTTCTTTTCAATTTTGTTTGCTATGATAAATACACTTCTATTTCGTATGGCTATGATTTGACGAATGATTTCTAAAAGATAACGAACGATGGTTATGACTATTGACTATAATTAGTTATTATGAAAAGTCATACAACCGTACAAAATCATATGATATCATATAACATCTTATGACTATTATAGTTAGGGGTATTTGTATGATTTGTATTTGCATGATCCATACTAATCAATGATATGCAGTGATATCTGGTGGTAATAATAATAATAATAATATGCAATAATGCAATTAATCTAATTAAAAACAACCCTTTTCTTTTATTAAAATTCTTGTGCATTTATTTTAAATTATTATTTCAAAAAAATTATGAAAAAAAACAGAAGTGCCATATTTTGTAAAAATGAAAATACAAAATTGAAAAAATACCATATGAATTTCTAAAACAAAAACAAAATCAAAAACCAAAAATTTTAATTGAAGAAGTGATAATGCGGAGGGGGGAAAAACTGTGCCATTATTGAAAAGAATGTGGTTTATTTTTTTTTTTTTTTAAATAAATTTTAATTCTTAAACAATAAACAGTTTACCTTTGTTTTTCACCTATTTTTTTTTTTTTTTATAATTTTTTTTATGTTTTTGTTTTTAATTATTTTTTATTATATGGTTTTAACATTTGCTTTTTACCAATTTACACAATATCTAAGTATGTACAGTTGTAAAAGTAAATGAATTTCATCGATATCATCACTTGGATTTAATATCGATAAATCTTCAATATCACTTGTTGTTGTTTGAGTTTCACGATTACGTGTATTTTGATTTTTTTTTTCTTTTTTTGATTTTTCTTTTTCTGAGATACCCATACATTTTTAAGTATACATTTACATATATATAAACATTTATTATTTATACAAATTATTTATTATTTATTTTTTTTAATTATTTATTTTGAAGTAAAAAAAATGGTAAGAAAATATATAAAAAAAAATTAAAATAAATAAAATTATTTTTAATAAAATTATTTTAAAAAAATTATTTATTTTTTGTTTTTTTTTGTAATATTGTTATTTTTTGTAAAATACTCAAAATATATTCAAAATCAAACGGTTTTTTTTTTTGTTTTTTTAAAAAAAGTACAGTTAATAAATATACAACTAATAGCGCTATTACCGACAAATAAAGGAACTAAAATATTTATAACGGATTTTATTTTTTTATGGAAAACAAAAATTTGGGTTGTTGTCTATGCTAATGGAAATTTTGTTAATTTGTTGGTACATTGTTGGTTCAAAATATAAAAAAAAATTTAAATCTGTTTTTTGTTTTTTAAATACTCACCCAAAGATCTTAAGATACCATCAGAGCTAGGATAAAAATTATAACTTGAACTTGTATTTCCTGAAATATTTTCTTTTTATTTTTTACGATTTTTTTCAAGTTAAAATAAAAAAAAAAAAGAAAAACAAAAAAAATAGAAATAGAAAGAAAATATAAATAAGGTGTAAGGTACAAATAAATAATTGTTGTATTGTAAAATTTCAAATAAAATTTTTATATTTAGGATTAAAAGATTTTAAAGGCTTTTGAACGAAAAACGAAATTAATAATGTTAGCATTTAAAAAAAAAAAAATTAACAAAATTATTAACAAAATACCTTTATTGGCTTACTTTACTAAGGGTGCTATTGTGATTTACAACCCACCTAAAAAAAGGTTTTCCATTAAAAACTTTGTTGAGATGCTCTATTATGATTAACAACACAACCTAATTATCTGTCAAAATTACCCAACCTATTTTATAAGTTGAGCTTTTATCAAATATAGTTATTGTTAATGACAACACTTTACAATTATGTGGTTTGAGATAACTTAAAAGTGACAACACGTTAAGGCCAGTTGCCTTTATATACTGTTAATTCAAATATATAACAGTACTTGGTATTAGAATTGTAAGAGAGAAAAAGTTAATAAAAAAAAATGTCTAGTAAATGTTGTGGATTCAAATAACGGGTTTTCCTTTTAAAAATATCTTTGCTGTGTAATATTAACGGAGTACAGATATTCTGAACATTTTCTTATTAAAGTAAGTAAAATAGTTTTATCAGGAAAAAATTTTAAAAACAATGGAAAAGGAAAGGTATACCTATAAGAATATTTTAATTTAAAAAATGTTATTCTTGTTAAAAATATTTTTATTTAATATTTAGAAGTAAAATAAGAGTTACTAATTCAAAACAGTTTGAAAAATTAATTTCGTTATAGAAATAATAAAGTATTCTAACATTTAAATTTGACACTTCAAAACCAGTTATTACAATAAAAATTGCAACAAGCCGATGGCAACACTTTTACGACATACAACCACTTTGCAACAGCTAAAGTTGTTATTCACAATAAAACAATTTGGTTTTGTTATTTATTAGGTTATGTTGGGTAATTAACAACTCAACTAAAAAGTGCTGTTGAATCATAATAGCACCATAAATTATAATAAAAGCATTTTAATGTTTTTTGTTTTAAAGAATAAATTTGCAAAAGCTCAATGGATTGGAACCTATTAAAATATTTTTTGGTAGCTTTTTTTTTATATTAAAATCAAGAATACATTGGATCAAGTGAACAATTGATTGATTCTGGAATCAGTTTTTTTTATTTAATCTATTATCCATCATAAGACACTTAAGTGTGTAAGGCATTTACAAATTATATAATTATATGATTCAATATTAGAAAGAAGATCTAAATTTATAAATTAGTTTTTTAATCGAATTTTTTATTGATCTAATAGAAATTATAAATAAAAGTAATATTGAGTGATTGTACCCCTACAGAATTAATGTCATATTACTTTAAACATTTAAATTTTTTTTTAAATTAAAGCCTACGAACTTTAATAGATTTTTGAATAGAGCTCGTAATCAAAAAAAACTAAATTCGCAGAGTTTAATTCGCCCTGTCAAGTTCTAATTGTGAATAAAAAGGGATTTTAAGAGTTAAATTTAATCTTAGATTTAATAAAATTCTAATTTGAATTCCTTGAATGTTCTGTCATTACACCATTAGCAATATTAGTAAATCATAATTTATGGAACTTTGCATTATATCTAGGCAATAGAACATGTGATAAGAGTTTAATTTTTTTAAATTATTTACATAGCATTGCACTTAACGGTGAACTATTTAAGTTCAATATTGCCGAGTTTCTCCAAAGAATTTCTTTAAAACTTAAGCTAATGTATACAGACATTTTTTTATGAGTTTAGTTTTTTACCATTTTTCCAAAGTGGAGTTTAAAAATCTGTAATCAGGAAGTATTACATATATAGGAAGTATCCATAATGAATAAAACCAGAGTCTTTAAGAAAGAAAGTGTTCAATAATAAGTTTGGGGTAAAGAATATAATTTTTAATGCAACAAAAATTTCATTGTTGAATAATTAATGCCAATGTGAATAATCATTAAAATTTTCTACTTTTCAACACGGTAACACTTAATTTGAATTTTGAATAACAATATAATAACATATTATAAGAAACCTATTTAATTAAACTACTGAACTATATATTATGCTTAAAATGTTAAAAAATCAAATTAATATTTTTTTACTATATAAATATAACCTTAAAACATATTTTAACTTGATTTCGAAATTAAATTTAACCTTAATTTTTCTACTAAAACTAAAAATAAAAATAAAAATTCAGAACTCGTATAACAAATCAAGGAAAAAAATTAATAATACGAGAATAAAATTGAAATGAAAATTTCATCGTATAAGTATTTGATTTATAAAAATCTTGACCTAAAAATTAAAAAAAAACGTACGTAATAAAAACTGATATATATATATATACATATTCAAATTATATAAACTATTATTATATTATATATATACATATATATAATGTCCCGTTTTTTAAAATCCTATACTATAAATTTTAATTTTAAAAATTTCAACTACCATATTTTTATAGTCATATATACTTAACCTTATTCTTTTTTTATTCTTGTCTCTTTAAATATTCATTTTATAGTTTGGTCCCGTTTTTTTTTTTTTGTTTCATAACGGGAAAGGATGAAGGAATAGAAAGAGAAAGGAATATCAGAAAGTTTTTCAAAAATAAACACTAGATATTTTTATTTTGAATTTTTAACTTTTTCATATCATTGTGTTTGGGAAATCTGTTACACCAAACATTTTTTTTAAACATATGTATTTGCTGAATTTTAGGATTGCCAGATGTGTTAGAATTTAGAATTTAAGGATTATAAAGTTTTATACTAATATGTGGTTTAAAATGTTCAATAGTCATTAATTACATTTCTTCTTTTAGAGATTTTCACTAATTTTTTTGAATTGAAAAAAGTTAGGCGTGAGTTAGAGAAAACCTTTGCATATTATAAAACGCCCTTAATCAGAATGAAGTTACCTTTTAAAGATCAAGAAATTTCGAAATCTAAATTCACGAAAGCAATATAACGGTTTACAATAAAAGCCATTAAAAAAAGCTGCAAAAATAGCTTAAATTTTAAAAATAATTTTCAGCATTTTGAATTGGTGCAGGGCGCTGCAGAGCGCTATTGCTCCAACCACTTATCACTTATAAAATAATCATTTTTATTTTTACTTTTTCCACATTTAAAAAATCAATAAAATTTTAACTAATTAAAATCATTCGTTTATCAAAAATATGATATTTTGATTGATAACTGATAAGTGATTTGTGCAATAGGGGCCTGGTTATATAATTCTATTTTAATGAAAACTGACATAAATCACAGGCAGTGACAACAAAATTAATATTAAAGTTCAAAAATTCTAAAATGATATTAACATGTAAAACACGTAAAATCGTATTGATGCAATGTTATCAAATGTTATTTGATTGTGGAATTTTTGCAGTTATACAACTACAGAATTGTAGGAAAAACCATTCTGCTCACGGCTTGAAATTTAGTAATATTAAAAAATACATCTGGTAACTCTAATAAATAATAAAACATAAGTTTTATTTGCTATTATAAGAAATTAGGACAAAATTACATTTTTCATTATATGTAACATGGGAGCATAAGAGTATAATGGTAGTTACATTCATTTAATAAACGATGCACCATTTAATTTTTACTATTTTTATACGTTTTATTTTTTCTGGAATATTAATAATGAGTTTTAGGGGTTATAAGGGCAATAATGAGAACTAGGAAAGAGATCAGAATAAACATTCATTATATTTTAGAAGAACATTTTCCTTTAATTTAGGACAAATTACGAAATTCCATTGTTTTGGTTTTTTTGTGTGTTTCTTTCCTGCGGGGCAAATTAATTTTCAGATTTCAAAAATTTTAAAATAAATTTTTTATGATAACAGACTAAAAAAAAAAAAATCTATACTTACTTACATTTTTTAGAAAAAATCATTTAATTTATAGCCCATTATTTGTATTGCAAAAATCTAAAACTAAAATTAGTGGAAAACAAACACACACATTGTGTACATGTATAAAAATTAAATCAAACATAAAATTTAAACATTCAAATAATAATTACTTGGAAATTTCAAATATTTGTTAGAATTTTAAAAATTACTTTTAATGTTAATTAATAAACGCTTAAATAAAATTGCATTCAGCTATTAAAAACAAAAATATATATTGCTAAATTAATACTATTTAACTTTTTTTTGGGGGGGAGGTTTTAAATCTTGCATCATTCAAAAACAACTTTTTTTTTTTTTCTTTTTTCTTAGAAAAAATACTAACCTGTGTTCAATTCTTGAACTAATGATGACATTGCTGATGTTATTGAATCAGTTGCATAATGTAAATCAGAACTGATATTTCTAGAATTTATACATTGTTGTCCATCTAGAATAATTTCATTTTTTTTTTTCAATTATAAAAAAAAAATAAATAAAATATACAACAAAGAGAAAAAGACAATCAAATAAAATGTATATAAATAAAAAATTTTGATTAAATTAAAAAATTGGTAAAAGGGTATTTACCCTGAATAATTTAACCTTTGGAATAGTGATTGAGTATTTCAAAAAAAAATTTTCGAATTTAAAATTTTTATAAGTATCTTGGAACTTTAAGTTAATAAAAATTTTTTTTGAGTTATTTGGATATTTTGGTCCGCATTCTGAAGTACTTGATATTTTAAAATAATGGCAACTCTTTTACCCTATAAAATTAGGTATATATGTAATAGATATATAACATGTAGTAATATATAATAGATAGAATTTTCAGAAATTTGTAAGGAGTGGCTTAGATGAACTCTAGAGTACATCTATATTCTACACCAGACCTGTGTAACACTGACTAAAATGATACTTCATTACAATAGTAAGTACCATTACCTGATACTCATTATTTTGACAAGTACAATTATTAATTAGATTTCGATACTTACAAAATTAAAATATAAGTTAAAGAATTAAATAAAATTCCTTGTAATTTCCAGAAAATAACTAAATTTTGAGTTTAATTACTTTTGTAATTATTTTTTGATATATAAGTATTTTCGAGTAATTAAGTACCAAGTAATATTGAAGTATCAAAAATTCAAATATTTTGTAATCATTTTCATTCATAAAACACAATTTTGTAAGCATTGAATTCAAAGTAATAATGGCACTTGAAAAAATAACGAGTTTTAAGTAATCGCACTTGGACAATCACCAGGTAGTTGAAATTAAATGGAAATAGAAATATATACTTAGAGAAATATAAGTTGGTTCCTTTATATAATTTCAAAATGTGCTTTATTCAAATTTATATTAAACAAAAATTTGATTTTCTATAAAATTGTATTTAAATTAGTATTTATTTAGATGTTGGTCTGTAATTTACAATTTCCAAATACAAAATTTAAAATATAGAGAACACTTAAAATATTTAAAATAGAAAATTGGAAAAACATTTTGAACGAATTAGATTATTAGGTGATGAGTGATGATTCAATATTTGCTTTGACTTTAAAATCATAATAATTAAACTTTATTAATACTTAATGTATAGAAAGTTAATCTAGTTCAGCCCACTTCGTTCCGATACTTCTCACGAAACTTTTGTATTTTTGCAAGTCCTATTTATTTATAATTGTGTTCTCCACCACCTCACCTCATCTTAACACATTTAAAATTCAGATATTCATAAAAATTTTAAATCGTCAAATTCTACAAAAATTTAAAGCACTCTATACTTTCTAGAGAAGCTATAGGAAGGAAAATATAAAAAAAAAACGCTAAAATTTAAAATTACTCAAATTTAAAAATAAATACAAAATTAAATAAGAAACAAACTTTATTCAAAAAAAAAAAAAATACTTTCTCTAAAATAAAACTTTTCTTAAAAATAACAAAATGAAAAGAAAATTTTAAAATAAAAATAGGATAAAAAAAAATTCAGAACTTTACTTTTTGCTTTTACAAAGCAAATCTTAAAGAAAAACTAAAATAAAAACTTTTATTTTTTAAATAAATTTAATTTTTCTTTTTAACTTTTTTAAGAAATTAAAAAAAAAAAAAAAGTACAGTAGGATGCAAGTACTGCAAATTTGAATTTAAAACAACTGTTTAATTTTGCTTTCGTTTTTTAATACAACAAATTCCAAAAAAATAAATTTAAAATGCAACTTATAACAAATGAAAAATTAAAATGAATAAAAATATGACAGATGGTCTTTAATTAATAATGTAAATATGCAAAAAAAAAAAAAAAAAAAAAATAGATTTTATGACAGTTAATTTCGTGCAATAGTTGTATTTGTTTAATTTAATTAGCATTATTGCAGAACATTTTACATTTACAAAAGCAGAAGTTCTACACATTTACTAAAATACATACTGTATCTACAATTTTATTAAAGAATTTCATAGTTAAGTGGTCGGATTGACAATAATTATAGCAAGTGTAAACAGAGTGTTATGATGTTATTGTTTTAATTTGACAGTTGCTTATTACTTAAACTCATATATATCGCACTCAAACAATAATTTAGTTAAATTGAAATTACAGAACGAAATGATTGAATTTACTAAAATCCTTGTTCTCTTGGTTTTATCTGATGTTATCATTTTTTTTTAATTTAATTTAATTTTAGAACATTTTTAATTTAATTTTAAAATCATAAATTTATCAATATTTTATATATTATTAAGCGTTTGAGTGAATTGTATATGAAAGAAATAAAAAACGAATAGTTTCCTTTTAATTTCACTAAAATTATTTATTTTTACAAATACCAGTATTTCGTCTACGAAATGTCGAGTACTAGCACTGAAGAAGTCTGCATCATAAGTCTCATAAATTTAATCTTCTTTTAAGATCAAAAGTTTCTTTGGATTTTGACGTTTATCATTAAGAAGGAGAGCTTCGTTAGTTTTTTCATTCACAATTTCATGCATCTACCATTCATTTTGGTGTATTTCATTTAGAAAAATATTCGCTTCAATTTTATTAATTATAAAAACATTTATTATAGAAGATTAACATTTAATTATATACTGTAGGAAGCCGGAGTAATGTGAGAACCGTCAATGGAATTTTAGTATACCTATTTCATACATTTGTAAAAATGTTTTGTCTGTCAAAATGTGCTTTTTGAGGATTTGATTGACTTAATGAAACTAAAGTTCAAATTACAAAATATAAACATGATGTACAAATGAACTTCAAAAAAAAAAAACAACAAAAAAATACACACAAGAAAAAGCCTACTATTACAACTACAATCATAATCATTCATTCACAATTTTTAGTAAATAACAGATACATTCAATTAATGAAAGTCATGAAACCAAATTGTCTTTTTCTACCATCTTAGCTTTCATTCACTTTTTAGTTGACATGGAGTTGTCAATATCGATATTACATGTCTGTAAAGAGTATAAGAAGCTTAAAGATTTTAAGAAATATAACTTATTTTTGGGAATTATTGTCTGACTACACTTCTTTTGAGACAAAAGAAATTTCAAATCATAGTTCTTCAAAATATACTTTAATTTTAACCTATAACAGTAGGTGATCCCCGAACCTTGAACTCAATTCTACTTCTTTATTAAAAACAAAGTACCATTTTGTGTGCGTACTCTATAATACTACCCCTATAAAATACATTTTGTCTACAGTGATTTAATCCGATTAAATGGCTTTTAAGTAACTTTTACCAAACAAGTGATTGTTTTTACACAGCTTTAAATAAATACCACAAAGTACCAATATCCAGAGTTTCTTTCACAATAGCACAATCATATAAAACAAAAAAAAACAAATGGGCAAATGCTGCAAGAGTTGAAGCTAAAAATAATTAATTTTATAAATGTGTTTATATACATATATATTTACACCATAGCGAAAAAACAAATTATTTTGATTAAATTTGTTTTCAAAATTGATAATGAATCCATCAGTATTCTTTCAATTTTAAATTCGCTTTAGTGTATTTTTTTTTGTATTTTTATGATGCAAATAATTTTATTTTATTTATTTTTATATTTTTTATATTTTATTTTATATGAAATGAATTGTATGAAGATGAGCATATGAAAATGAAAATGATTTAATTAAATGATAAAAAAAATAAATAAATAAATAATAAAAAAAATTAACAAATTTTGAATTTCATCTTAAACTCATTTTTATTTCAATTCATCAATATTTTATTTTAAATTTTTTTACAATTTCGTTTCCAATTTTGTTTTTTTTATTTTTTTAAATTTAAAAAATTTGAATAGGTAATTTAAATTTTTTTTTGTTCTTAACATTTTGTATTTTTTTTTTTAATTTTTTTTTTTACAATTTTCCAATTATTTTATACTTAAAACTTGCATTCCCCTTAAATTGTCTACTAAATAAATAGGTTTTTTTTTTTTTGTAAATTTTTTTTAAAACGAAAAACATAAAAGAAAAAACAAATAAAGAAAAAAAAAAAAAAGAAAAAAGAGTAAATAATAAAACTCATTTAAAACTACATTATTTTGTTTCTTTCTAACAATTACTTTAAAATCTATATTAATATAGTATTTAATATATTTATTATATATATATAAATAGTTATAGATTTAATTTAAATTTAAAATTAATTTACGATTATATTTACTTACTTGAAGTACCATTACTGCCACTGAATGCTGAACGTCCATCACCACCCAAATGATTTAATGCTCCAGAATTATTTTCTAAATTTGATGGATGCATTGATTGATTATTCGTTGATAGTTGCTGTTGTTGATGATGTAACTGTTGTTGTTGTTGCTGTTGTAATTGTGGTGCTCTTAATGAATTACCCAATCCACCTTGTTGTTGCTGTAGCTGTTGTTGTTGTTGTTGATTTGATGGTATTGGTGGTGATTTACCAGAACGTGGACTAGAATTCGGTGTTGATCTGGGACTAGACGATGTTTGTTGATTTTTTAACATACGCATTAAACTTTCCAATTGTACCATTAATTGTCGTCTAGAATCTTGTAATGCACCTAAATGACCCTCTAATTCACCTTTACGTTGACGTAATGCTCTCAATTCGTTCATTAAAGCTGGACTCTCTTGATTTAATTGTTCGGCTTCTTGTTGCCGTCGTAAACGTGCAATTTCACGCATTATTTCTTTATTTTTTGTTTCCAATTGAGCTATCAATTCACGTTGTGCACGTGAATTATCTGTTGCAATGGAAGCATTATCATTTTGATTTGCGCCAGCACCAGGCTAAAAAAAAAAAATTTAATAATAAAAAACCAAGTATTCTTTTGTTAGCAGAGAAAAAAAACAACAACAAATTTAATTTCATACCGCTCTATTCTCTTGAGCCAGTCTTGCAGCATATCTAGCAATTAATCTATGTTCTTCATCATTATTTTGTTGAACTCTTGTCAATGATGCACCAGCACTATCTAAACTACGTCCAGTTGCACGTGAATCTAATGTACTACTACGATCAAAACCTGGACCACCATGTCCACCAACACCCAACATACTTGGATCTGAAAAACCATTATGAGATGGTAATGGTGATGGTGGAACAATATGTGATAAATTTAATGTTTTTTCTGGTTGTTCTGGAAATCTTGGCAATACTTGACTAGTTTTTTCTGGTACACAACGAAAACTTTTCCTTAATGAATGTCCAATTTGTTTACTTGGTGATTTATAACTTGAGTATTCTTTAACTTCATGATCATTTTGATGATTTAATGAGGTTTTACCATGCCAAAAACATTCTTGACACAATTGATAGGCATGACAACGTTGACAACGATATCGAAATCCAGTAAAATTTTCTTTATGACAAACTGAACAAATTGTTGGATGTACAATTGTTTCAACAGTTGCTAAACGATGTAATAATGGTATCCAAACTAAACATGATGGACCGGGTTCTGACATTAATGTTGCCATAAAATCATTAACTGTTACTTTATTTTCAGCTGGAAATATTTCTTCTTCTAAATTTTCTTTATAATGGAATGTTGGAGATTCATAGACAGCAGCTGGTAATGCTAATACTTCACGTAAAAATTCACCTAATTTCCAAGGTACTAATTGACCAGCTCCATCCGATATTTGTGAGAATATATCTAAAAAATAATTAAAGAACAAAACAAATTAATTAAAGGAAAATATTTAGAACTAAATTTAACTTACATCTTAATTTGTCCACTAATTTTCCTGCGCACATTGTCGCCAATGCGACTTTTATTGAAAAAACTCGAATTTTCCCAGAATTATCACTTAAAAGAAAAAAAAAATAATTAATGTAATTAAAATAAATTCAAATCATTAAAATTTAATAAAAAATTCAGGGGTAAAATTCAGATGTTCAAAATAGCTTGGTTCACTTTTTTAAATTTCTTTTGCAAGAGCCATGGCAGACGTATATGAAGTTTTTTGAAAATTTTTCGGAAAATGTACTAAAAATACTGAAAAATAAAAAGTTAATAGACCCACACTATACTATGCTTAAGATATTTTAAATAACCCCTATTTGTTTATTTTATTATATTTTATTTTAGAGATATTTTTTACAATTATTTACAATTTAATTGAATTTTAAGTTTTTTTGTCGTTTATGAACTAAGATGGATCAAATTTCAAGTTTTAAAAAACACCTAACAACCACAAAAATTCTAAAATTACCTATTTAAAATTTAGTTAAATGGTTTAAGAGTATTTTCTCATTGACTTTTTCGATTTTTCAAATTGCTGAAGCTAATTTCAAAACTTCAACTTCTAATTGCTTATTAGTGGAAGATTCGTAATTTTTAATTTGACAAACTTATGTCAAAATATTATTTAATGTTTTATATTGAAACGTTCAATCAAAACCAATTGTCAAAAATTTGGCAGGATGTGACAAGAGATTTTCGTGACAGTCATTGACAGTTCACAATTTTAAAACTGTAATTCTTATAGCCTATCTACAATGAACGCTTTCTATAGGCAGCTCTATATATTATCGCTCTCTATACGCAGCTATATGTCAATCTAAATTAAATGCATTGATTTATATGAAAGTGTCCACAATAGACGCATCCATGCCAGAGTCATTACGGAGCGATTAAAAAAGTTGTTTAATATTTAACTTTTTTTCTTCCTTTACAATTCAAATGTCAAATAATTGAACTTTGAAAAATAAAAAAGATATATTGTCAGAATAAAAAATTTAGAAAGTTATTCATTTTTTTTTTCATCTAGGCTTAAATAATATCAAACCACTATTCAAAAAAGCTATACAATAAACTTACAACTATTAAATATTTTTAAATTTTTTAAATTTTTAAACAAAACAATGTCAAAAAACGGTGGCATGTACATTTTATTGTGGACACTGTTTTGTCGACTACGTAATGTGAGCAGAATGAGAGCGAAACGAGAACGTTATTGTAGATAGGTTCGCATTGTATCGCATTGTTTTAAAACTTATCAAATACATAACTTAAAAACATATACTGCTTAATTTTGTCTGGGTAATATGGTAAAAAAATTAGTCATCCAAGAGTCAAATATGAATTTAAAGTTCTTCTATAACCTCAAAGATTAATTTTTAACGCGATTTACATACTTTTCTTGTACTAGACAATAGAATATAAAACAATATTTAAAATGCAATCTGTAAACTACAGCACACACTTTATAATATGTATACAATCAATTCTGCTAATTAATTTAAACATTATTCATTTACTACTAATATTAAAAAAAAAAATATCTATTTTTTTTTTTATTATCAATTTTACAATTTGCAAAGTAATTAATAGCACCTTTTTATTTATTGACTAATTGCATTAACAGGTAAGATAAATTTAAGAAGTAAATACAAAAAAAAAGTTGAAAACAATTTATTACAAAAACAAAACGCTCCTTTAATTTTTAAAACAGATTATATAATATTGATTTTGTAATTAATGGATGTACCTTATTAAAGTTTTCACTAAGTATGTGCTAATAAGAGTTTTAAATATTTATAAATAGGGTTGAATTTATATGATCACGTAAACTTTCATAGTCCGAAATAAATTAAATTTATATGTTCTACTAGTATTACGCTATTAATTAATTTTATTTTAGAAAAAGATAATCATTAATTATTTTCAAACTGAATGTTTTGTTTTTTCTTTTATTTGTTGTTTCTTATGAACTCTTAAGAGTTTAAAAAGAATTTAGATATCATTATCACGTGTAACAATTTAAGCAATGGTTTTAGTAATGTACAGGGTGGCGCAAAACGACCGATATGGTTTAAATGTTTAATAACTTTTTAAATTTATTTATATTTTTTATTTTTATTTCAGAATTTTGCGAAGAAAACTGGGGGAATTGGAAATGGAACAGTACGCAACAGAACAGTGATCAAAAATTACGAAAAGTTATGGAAAATGTACTGGAAAGAGCACGAATGTGATAAGCCGAAAATGGTCACTACTTGCGGGATATAGTTTTTCTACTTAAGCTAAAAATATTCCTCATTAATATACTGTATAACAAAAAAATAAAAATAATTACCCCTAAATAAAAAGTTATTAAGCATTCAAACTATATGGGTCGTTTTGCGCCACCCACCCTGTATTTATAGAATTTAATATTTTGAGAAATTTTAAATTAGATATTATCTATGTTTTAAATAGTTTTAAGTGCTAACTGTTCAAATGTTAGACTAATAAGCCTCTTTATACCCTGGAGTCATGCTGGAACAGGGGAACATATTACATTCTTATTATTAGAATTGATCTTAATGAAATAGTGCTTGGCCTTACAAAATGTAAAAAGGTCTTAGATTTTCCATAAGTATTTCAATTCAATTTGTTATATATTGTAAGAATTTTGTATTGGATTATAAGGTATTTCTATATCTGTGAGTTATATTATTAAATTAAATTATATGTTTATATTTTGTATTTGTTTATACGGTTATATTGACGTACATACATATACATTTGGTTGGTCTACTGAAGATGATACGAGTTGTTGCCATACAAGTTCATCTTTTATATGAACATTACTCTATACCTAATAAAGGTGAATGTTTGGAATTTGCGAACGTCTGAATAAAATAAAGTTGGTACAGAGGAAGATAATTGAAGAAGTGCCTTTCAACTTATATTTTCTTTTGGACGATGCATGAATTTCTAATCGAATGATATAATGTCGATATTAGGGTAATACAGGGTAATAGGTTGACACAGTCTTCTCCTCCATGTTGTTAACTCAATTTTGGAAACTCGCATTATCTAACGAATTATTATGTAGTTCGCGAGTCTGGCATCTGAGGAAAATTACCTTGAAATAGTTTTTTCAGATACAAATTTTATTTATAATTCTTAAATTATTGGATAAATATTTATTTGACTTTGGCATTTTACAAGGTAATGAAACATAAGTACATATGTGTGTGCATTATCTGTTACTTGATTGAATCAACTAACTTTCACTTAAAAAAAATTTAAAGAATTCATTTTTACTATTTGTTATCAAATCTGATTCATTGACTAATAAGTACAAGTAACTAATAATAAACTTTAATGCACTCAAAACAACAAATAATATATGTAATATGGTATGATACGATAAGTATATACAATTACATTCCTACGTATATATATATAGAAATAGTACTTTAAAATAATTTTATGATGATGACATTAATTTTTTGAGGACGTTTGATAACCCGATTTTACATTATTAATTGTAATTTAATTTTATTAAATCTGCAACACTTGCAATCTCTTTTTTTTTTTATTATTATTATTTCCATTTTATAAGTTTAGATCATTTTCTATTTTGATTCACAATAGTAATAAACAATATACACAATAAATAAAAAATACCCTATACTAAATAAATACACTATATATATATATATAAATATAATAAATATATATATGTAACAACTAATAAGTATATATAACTATATAATATATTTAGTAAATTACATTTAAAATCTCAAATAGGGGTTGAAAGTATATTAAAGCTTTTTGAAAAAATAATAAAAACAAAATAAAGCTTCAATACAATATAAATGTGTATCTATTGTGTATTATTTTGAAACGCAACATCATCAACATCATCAACACAGTAAAAATAATAGTTGAGCAACAAAAAACTGAAAAAAAATAAAAATGTGTAATTTAAAATTTTTAATGTGATATATTATTAAGTTGTTGCATTGAACGTTTATTTTTTATTTTTAAATTCATTAAAATATGCTAATTAGTTTCACTCTGACCGTCTGTTCATTTGTCCGGATGTAAACAAACCTTTTAGATCTAGTAGAAATAGAACTATTGCTATATCTTAAATCTAGAAACAACTGCTGCATTCATAAGCTTTATAAATATATGTAAAATAAATGAAAGCAGTTTTATAATACAATTTACCGTTATGCGAAACTTTAAGCAATTGATTAATAATTAATGTACCGTTATTGTTTGACATTTTATAACGTAATTTTCGAACGGTTTAAGTTAGGTGTAAGTTACAAATTTTTTAAGTTTGACGGAAATTTGAAAACAAATTACGAAACATTATTTAATTTTGGAAATGTGATTTTTTAAAAACCTTTGGTTTTTTCATTGCTTGTATTTTTGTTAAACGCAATATTTGCGGCTTCTGATCAAAAAATAACTTTTAATTTTTTAAGTTTCGTTTTAGGTTTTTTTTGGGGTGGAAATCATCGGTTCCTTTTTAGCACATTTTCAAAAAATTTTGTAAAAATGTGCCTATATAGTTTCACTCTGTCCGTCCGTCCGTCCGTCCGTCTGTCTGTCTGTCTGTCTGTCTGTCTGTCTGTCCGTATGTTTACAAAAACTTTTACATCGTTTGAAATAGAGAAAAGAAATTTTAACCACGAGTAGGTATTACAAAAAAAATAATTTCGTGGAAGAATTTTTTTCCGTAGCCCCACCTGTTACGGAACTGCAGCCCCCTAAAGTTGGAAAAAGCCCTATATTTAAATTGTTATAACAAGAGTTCTGCTGAATGTATTTTCAATCTGAAAACGGCAAACGATAGCTGGTTTTATAAACTTTATAAATTTTTAAAAGGCAAATGTTTAGGGTTGCCATACGGTACAAAAATTTAACATTACGCAAAGCTAAATTTTTACAAAATTTTTGGCCAGACATATCTTCTGAACGGTTCAAGCTAGGGTCTTGAAATTTTGGGAGGAGTTAGATCCTTAGAAATTAGTAGGAGGCGGTGAACAAAATTTTTTTGTCACGTCCCATGTTTTGCAGCTATAAGGTCCCGAAAATTGAAATTTTGCTATTTTTATACACCTGTAACTTGAATGCCTGTCTAAATTTTTTTTTAGTGATATACAAAATTCAAAGCTCTATAATTATATTTCAACATGTATCAAAGGTTTTTCTTAATTTTGAAGGATGACGGAGCTACAGCCCCTGAAAATTCCAAAAAAAGCCCTATATTTAAATTGATATAACAAGAGTTCTGTTAGGTTTATTTTCAATCAAAAAACGGTAGAAGAGAGCTGCTTTTATAAACTTTACAGAAAAATATCGTTAAGTAGTATAAGGTTGCCATACGGTACCAACATTTACCATTATGCAAAACTCAATTTTTGCAAAATTTTTGGCCCCACATATCTTCTAAACGGTACCAGCTAGGGTTCTGAAATTGGGAGGAGTTAGATCCTTAGAAATTAGTAGGAGTCGGTTAACAAAATTTTTTTGTCAAGCCCCATGTTCAGGAGCTATAAGGGCTCGAAAAATGAAATTTTGCTGTTTTTAAACACCTGTAACTTGAATACCTGTTTAAATATTTTTTCCTTAATATACAAAATTTAAAGGTCCAACATTATATTTTAACATATGTTAAAAGATTTTTTTAAATTTAAAAGGGGTTCTTTAAATTGAAGAAAGTGTCTCTCAGTTTTTACCATTTTTGCTTAAATAGTAAAATTCTAAGTAATATTTCAAATTTTGGTGGAATTCACAATTTAATTCCTAGAACCTAAAAAAGTTTGTGGGATGGGGAGTAGTGAGGATTATATCCTTGAGAAATTTAGCAACATTCCATATAGAGGGGCTAATATGGCTTGAAAATTAAAAACTTACTGTTTTTATAAGTAAGCAGTAACTTAGTCACTGACTTATATATTTCCTAAATTAAACATTAATATTGAAACTTCAACATTATATACCGATAAAATACTTAGTATGAAACACTATATTATTTTGAAAATGTGCTTTTTTAAAAACCCTTGGTTTTTTTCATCACTTGTTTTTTTGTTAAAATTTATTTTTGGAAAAATTTATTTTTTTTTTTTCAAAGAATTTTTTTCAAATTAAATTTGAAAATTAAAATTAATTTCAATTCAATTCGAAATTATGTACAAAAGAACCGCAATAAAATTGTCGAAATATTATACATACAAATATACATACATAATACATATATATCTATATACAATGCACATATAAATTTGGTGTTTTAGTTCATTTATTTGTTATTTGAAAAAAAACTTTACAATTCCATTGAAGCCATAATAAAAATAAGTACACACAATAATCATTGGGTGGTCAGTCAAATCCGCTTGGTTTCCATATATATTTTCTCTATAAATAAGTTTATTGACCAAGTTGTTTAATATGCGACGAGTACTTAAATACAAAATTTGATATAAAATTAAATTTGGAATTTTAAATTCACCACCTCCGATGAAAATTAAATTTATATATTATTAAGATGTTAGAAAGAGACAGAAAAAGAACAAAAGAATATAGGAACAGGAAGATATGGATAAAAATTAGACATTAATGATTACAAAAAAAAACATTGCAATACATCAGTTTCCCAATTTGTGTCTCTTATAATAAATAGAATTGTTTTTGTACTAAGATTTTTTTTTTTTTCAAAACAAGTTAAAAAATTTATTTTGTACATTTTATTGGGTTAACTCCCTCTACTTGGCTTAATAATTTAAAATTTTTAGAATTTAGTAGGCGTCGTAATGACATTACAATACTTTACAAAAGTCTCATAAAATTAAATCAAACGTAGATCAACAAAAGTATGTTTCAATTAAATTTAATGTTCGTTTGTTTTTTCAAAAGGAACATTTGAAAATGAAACAATAAAATTAAAACTCAGATATTGCAAATCCTTTTAAATTTCCCAAATTTATTGCAAAAAGAATGGAATGAAATAGAAGAAGAATTGAGGTGGGAAGAAACAATTGTATTGAATTCTAAAAATAAATCTTATTTCATTTAAAATTATATTTGATGTTGTCAGATAGAAATTAAATTTTTTATTTTTATAAATTAATATTATTATATATTTCCAAAAATTTTATTATGTTTATAACCCATTTATTAAATAAATAAAATAATAATAATAATAAAAAACAACAACAACATTAACAAGAAATACAACAATAGAAATAATAATAAATAATAAAATAAAAATAATATATATATATAGTATATGGTCAGATTAGATTATTATTATTTTGTTTTATAGAAATCCCTTGAATTTCTTTTTACAATAAATTTCATTTTAGTTGAGGTTATGTTTTTACAACAACAAAATGACAACAATAACAATAAAATTATGAATGAAAATTTTTTCGAAATATAATGTTGTACTAATCTTATAATTTTGTTGTAAAAACAAAAACAATCAACTTGTTTTTAAGTAACTCGTGTATGTTCTAAATAATAAATAAAAAAATATATAATGTATATTTATATATAAGCATTAGTATATAAAGTAAAATTAATATGCATTTATATATACAAAACAAAATAAAACAAAAGAAAAAAAATTAGTACAAAATATAATACTACATATACACATAATATATATAACAAGTGTGTTCAATACAAATTTTATAAAGGGAGCTTTTCGTATTTCCGGTATTATAGCGGTCAAAGTTGCACTCAAGGTCGTAATTGTTGCTGTTAAATATATTTGAATTACCAAAAAATAAATATATATATATATATATACCAAAATATATATACAATAAATAAAAATAAAAATCAACCCCACAATTTTTTTAAAATGTAAAATATAAATGTATACAAAAAGTCATTTTATATGAATATAATATAATGTAGTTAAGTAATAATGTTATTATTTTTGTTATTGTTGTTGCTGTTGCTGTTATTTGTTGGTTGATGTTGAACTACAAAAATATTATAATTCTTTTAGTTGCTTTAGTTTTTATCTGATACTTATCCCAATTAGCACTTATTGTTTTAAATGACTTTTAAGTTCTTAAACTTATTATTTTTCAATTTTGAAAAAATACGTAAATTTGAAAGAAAGTGCATAAGAGTTTTTATTAATAAACATATAAAAAAGCTGAGTCATAATACAAGAATTTTTATTCCAATAAATATTTGTACAAGGAAGCGAAAATCATTAGAATAGATAATTTTCTAAAATTAACCAGAAGTCATTATGAAAGAGCATTAAAAACTCCAAAAAATTGTTTAGTATCACATATATAGCTACTGAGCATTTCATCTTCTTAGACAAATATGGATATATTCCAAACCAAAATCATGTCTCTATACTATTTCATTATAATACACGGACTACATGCAAAAAAATCGAATAAATCCCAGGCAATACTAATGGAGATAATATAAGATATGACATGTCTATAACAAAAACATATTAATTAATAAGAAAAGATTATTTGTGGTTAAGAACTTCTTAAGATATTATCTAAAGATATTTGGTTAAAAGATCAACATTGTATTTTAAAAATTCTACAATGATGTAAGAATAAAATAAAAAATCATAAAAAAAGACAAATGAAAACCTAGTAAATGAATTAATGCATATTTATAGGCGTTTTTAAGTTTATATTATTCTATAACTTGTGAACGATTTTTTTTAAATTATGTGCATCCCACTAAAACCAAAAAACGAAAAATCTATTTTCATTTTAATTTCGTTGATTCATTTTTGAAGCATTTAGATGAGCATTAATTACTGTGTTTAAGATTCTTTTAAAAGTATTCCTGTATAGAATGAACTTTTGATTAAAATAAATTTAGTTAAAATTGATCTAAGAAAGTTACGTCCCCCGACGCATATAAATATATACAGGACGAAAGCTGTTATAAATATTAGCCAGAAGTGGGAAGACTCAGTTTGTTTTAAAAATCAGTTGGTAAGATGCTTAAATCCAAATTATTTGAAAAATTGAGAAATCATATTATAAAAACTTAAATGTAAGGAATATAAAAGCACAGCTCAAATCTATTTCAATTTGTTTCTTGGGATTACATAAAGTTTTAATTTTTTGTTTTTTCAATTTATAAATTAAATCCAAAAAATGGATCAATTTATTTGGAATTTATGTTTTAGGGTCGCGTACTTAAATATATTTTTTTTTTCTGTTTTACAGTTTAGTTTAAAGCTTAGTAATAGTTAGTTAGTTTAGTTTAGTTAGTTAGGTATATTTAGTTTAGATGAAAAAGTTTTCTGATCTCCAATGTTGATTTTATTTGCAAAATTAAAATTAAAACAAAAAATGAAAACTATTAAAAAATATAATAAATAAAATATAATATAAATCCTCCACTGATATTATATTAAAAGTGATCTCTTTAAATAAATTAAAAAAACTAAAATATATATATGTACATTTTATCCATTATTATTATTAAATATTTTATTTTATTGTTTTTTATTATTTTAAATATATAAAATATATAATTTTTTATTTCATCATAACAAATAAAAAAATTTTAATTCAAATAAATAAGTTTAGTTTATTTCGAGCTGTTGATGTGATACATTTAATATAGAAAAAAATTTAAGAACCGCGGGGCTTCTTATAAACGGAACTAATAAGAACTTAAAGGAAGTTTCCAAAAAAAAACACCCAACGAAAATTAATTATAATTAAAAACAATAATTAATTAAAATAATTAAATAATTAAGAATAATTGTGTGAAATATCGAAATATAAGTGAATATATCGAAAATATCGATATTTTAAAATATCGAATTAAATTTATAAAATTTAAATAATTAAATCTATATGAAAGAATTTTTCGTTAAATATTCGTTTAAAATATTAAAATTTATTCAAATGCATTGATTTTAGTGAAATTTAGTGTAAAATAAAAATTTATTTAAATTAATTAAATAAAAAAATAATAAAAAATAAAAAAATTATATAATGGAAAAACTTAAAATATTTATTTGGTATTTATTTTCATTATTTAGTGGTGGAAATTTAGGTGGACATTTATTACGTAATGTAACGGAAACATCACAATATTTTCGGGATTTTTATTTACGTGAATATGTTGCAAATGCATTAAGACAAACAGATCGTACCGTTAATCCATGTAGTAATTTTACAGAATATGCATGCGGTCGTTTACAGTTGCGTGAAAATAAAACATATTTTGCACAATATGAAAAAATCGATTCATTAACTGAACATTTATTTACCTATGAACAACCGAAAACAATTGCCGAATGGAAATTATTTAATTTTTTCGAATCATGTAAATATGATCGTATTGAAGAACTGTTTCGTCAAGTTGATGTATTACATTTTATTAAATATTGGCCAGAAACTGGCCGTTACATTAACAATCGTGTATTAGCAAAATTATTAGCTGAATTAATTGAAATTGCTGAATTCGATTTATTGCAAATTGAAATAAATACAAATATTGTTGTATTACGACCACCATATCATATGCCAAAATCATTAAAAATAGAAGAGATTCGTCGAAATATTGTTAATTTTGAAGTTCCTATACAAATTGCCTTGGACATTGCAATGAAAATTGAACATTTTTTTGAAAAATTTAAAATTATATTTCGAAATGCTCCGGAAACATCACAGGATGTAACACTGGCCTTATGGCAATTAAAACGTGAAATACCATTTTTTGATTGGGATGTATTTTTCGGGGTAATATTTGAACGTTGGAATATACCGTTAAATGCAACACATCCAAAAATTCATGTACAAAATTTCGGTTTAGTTAAAGAGACTTTAAGTTTGGTCCGGCAAACTGATGTTAAATATGTTGTAGATTATTTGGCATGGCGATTTATACAGTTGGCCAAATCTGATGAATCAAAATGTTCAAATATTTTGGAATATTTTCGTCCAGTTGTTATGGCAAAATTTTATCGTGTCTATTCTCAGACTGAAGATGAAGAAAAACAAATTTCAATTAAAAAATTATTTGAAAAATCATTTTCCCAGGTGATTAAACGTATCGGAGGTACACATGAAGAAAAAATCAAATTTCGTAAACAATTTCCAAGAAATTTTACAAAAATTTTACAAGATGAAATACATTATCGGAAATATGCTGAATTAAAAATATCACCACGTCATTATTTTCAAAATATTTTCAATATTCGGAGACAAATTGAATCAACAAAACATTTACATGTGCAAGTAGACCCGTCAACACAATTTGATTATAAGCGATTAATTCGAAATCGTAATAAACCCATGTTGTATTATTTTGTTACCGAATATTTTGACATGTGGAAGGAAAAATTTGAAAAGAATGAAGTGTTGCAGCGTGGTTTGTCCCCATCCTTCTCAAAATGTTTAGAAAAACGTTTTAAATCAAGATGGCCACGTAATTATCCCGTTTGGGAATATCCAAATTCAATTGCATATTATGCAGCTGGTAAACAAAGTTTCTTAGATTATGAAAAATATTTAAAAGCATCTCCAAGTCATGTACTGTTTCGGGAACGTGAAGTACTCGGTGAATTCAATATGAATCATTTAAAGGCATTCTTTTTACTATTAACACAAAATCAATGTATACAAATTCGTAAGTCTGGTTTTCGTTTTAATGAAGTTGCTGTATTTTTAATGAATTTTAAGGAGTTTTCAAGGGAATATCATTGCTATGAAGGTGATATTATGAATGCCAGAGAAAAATGTGAAGCCTGGTAACAATAAATTTAAGATTCCTATTTTTGCAGTGTTTAAAAAAAGACTTTTTTTTTGAAATTCTTTCTTCATAAGAAAAATTAAATATTGAATTTTGCAAATGTTTTCAATTTAAATTTGAAACTGCTGGATAAATGGTTTCGAATTATATTAAAGGGTACTTTAATACAATTTAATGCAAAAATTAAGTTGAAAATGGAAGGTTATATTCATTGAATTTTTATTAAAATTATTTAATATATAAAATATTGAAATTTTAATTAAATTTAATTAAATTAATACTAAAAAAAAAATTAATTTGAATAAAATTTACCAAAATAAATAAATAATTTCTTAAATAATATTTTTAAAAGAGAAAAAATGTTCATTAGATTTAATTATTTATATATTATTTTAAAATAAATATTAAATAATATTTTATTACTAAAATTAAAGTTTTTTTTTTAAAAAAAAAAGATTAATAAGAATATTAAAAGTAATAATAATTAAGTTTTATTGTAACGAAATATTTATTTTTAAAAACGAAATATATTTATAAATAAAATTATTTTTATTAATAAAATTGTACAAAAAAAAAAAAATTGAAATAAAAAGAACCGAAGTATTATACGTTTTTTCAATATATAAAATTATTAATTAAAAAGAAATCAAGATTCTATTTAATAATTGAAAAAATAACTAAATGTTCAACTGTTAGCTAACAAGCCTCTTTATTATATAAAGGAATAGAACGATAAGTTCTGGACATTATAATCTTATAACTTAGATAAATTTTAATGAAATCCACATACAATTACTACTGGAGCACATTATCTTATAAAGCTAATAACATTATGAATGTTTTAAAATTCACTTTAGATTCAATTTTTTTTTATATATTTCTGTATCTGTGAGTTATATTTTTTAGTTAAAATTTTTAAATAATTTGATTCTAATGTTGAATTTAACGACACGAATTTTAAACAAATCGAATTGTAAAATAAGGTCGCAGATAGTTTTTTTACTTTTCTGCAGAACTATTAGAATTTTAACCCCTAGGGAGCATAAAGAGTCGGCACTTTAACTACACTGCGGCGATCACTGCAATTTTGTGCAAAAAGTTTAAGGAAATTATAATCACCCCATCTACAGTAATAACTCATAACCAAAACAACTTTTAAAAACCAGATTCAAAATACTTAATATTTCGATGTATAGTAGAATGGGGCACATTTGACATGGTTATTCAAGAAAAACTTATACATAATGCTTTTAATTTTTTCATTAATATTGTTAAAGCTGCTATTCTAATTAATTTATGTTCGAAAATTTGTTGTAAAAGACATAGTATAGAGTTGGCCAATTTAAGGTTTAACGTTGTATCACAAAATGCCAAATCTATCCCATTCTACCCTATATCTCTAAATAAAAGTTTATTTTTAAAAAAAATTGAAAAATCGTATAGATTCCTAATGAATTTTGGAATTTCTAATCAAACCTACATAAGGAGTTTCGCTAATACAACATTTTTCTAATATATGATGGTTTTTTCTTAATTGCGTATTTTTTTAAATTAATTATTACACACAAATTAAAAAAATCTCTTAAAATTACCAAATTCATTAAAATTATTCAAAATAGTAATTAAATTTTATCGAATTGATTTTTTTTATTAATAGATTAAATTTTAAATAATTAAATTTTATTTTTTCTTAATCAATCTTCTTGAATTTTCAAAAAATATTTCTGTGTCTCTTTTTAACCTCTCTATATACAGAGTGGGCCAAAAGTCGTGCCTGTGCTTAAAAATTTAATAGCTTTTTTAGGTTTTAATTTTTCGAACATTGTTTTCTTTTATGAAATATAATATGAACCTTGAATGATTTAAATTCTTATTATGGCTTGTTCACATATACTCGTTCTTTCAGATAAACCCCATAGGAAATAATCTGGCGCATTTAAAATTGAGCCCTGTATTTCTTGACATAATTTGATCATCAAAAAATTCACTTAGAAGAGCAATTGCAGCCCAGGTTCCATTCCGTTGGAACCAATTTCGGAAATTGCTACAGTGCGCACAAAATTATTAGCCATAGTATGATACCTGTCCCCATATAAATTAATTATTAAATTTCTAATCCCCATGGTGACTTTTGGTCCACCATGTATATTAACAAATAAAATAAATTTTAAATTTGATTTAATTTTATTTTATTTTCGAAAATTCCAAATAAATCATTAATAAATCTTTCAAATTTCTTCGATTTTTTTGTTTAATTATTAATCTTTTAAAATTAAGTGCAAAATGAAACCACCCACCCACAATTTTAAAAAAAATTTTTTGAGATCCACAACTTAATTTAAATTACTTTTATGCGATTTATATTCAGATTTGATTCAAAATTAAATAAAGAAAAAAAAAATAAATTAAATTGAAATAAATAAACTTTCGAAATTAATTAGATTAAAAATTCCAGATAAAATATTTTTATTAAGTTTTACAATTTGTTTATTTTTTTTCCATGTTAAATTGAAAATATTAACATGATTATGGTGTAAACATTTAAAAATATTTAAGAAAAACAATCTGAAGATATATAATAAAGTAATAATTATAGAAATGGATTGAATTCGAACGTGATCTTTTCAGAATTGCAGTTGCTCAAATGTGAAATTTAAAGATTTTGAAAAACATATGCATTTTAAATAATTAAAAAGTAATTTTATATAGCCATCTAAATATGTTTAATTAGAAACACTCTTCGATAGTAATTCATTTTTATCTGGCTCATAGCTCAGTGGTGGCTTTCCAATCGAAAGCTCTCGTGCTCAAATCCTGGTCGGACCATATCTAATAAAAGCATGTAATGTATATTAAAATAATTTAATAAGAAGTCCAAATCTCAAATTGGCATCAGGCAACATTTACTATTGTCTGGTACTACAAATAAATAAATAAAGTAATTCGTTCAAAAAATATACTATAAACAATAATTGAATAAGATTTCTTAAAAGCTGGTGCCTTTTTTACCAAATCTATAATTCTAAAACTTCTACAATTTTTATAAATTATTTTTGTAAAATACATGTTAATATTAATAAAATTTACAAATTTGTAAAAATTTTTTGCAGATTGTACAATTGTAAATTTGGTATAATAGACCTTAGTATTTTAAAGCCGATGTTTATTGTCCTAACATTTATTCTAACCACTTGATGGATAGTCCCATAGCATTCAACTAATAAACCAAATCCAAATTACCTTGCAAGCTCAGTTTCTAATCTCAAAAAGTAGATCTCTTTCATTCTGAAATAAGTGTTAGTATTGCTATAAAGTAATTTATAATCCAATTCCAGTTCAATGCTTTACTTTGATGGTAAGTGTTAAGTTTAATCTAATTAATCTACTCTGAATATATTAAAATTGTAGCCTTAAAATACATTTAATAAGTACAAGCAAAATACCTAAAAAAACTATAAAAAACGTGGGGCGCTACTGATCGAATTAGAAGAAGTAATCGAAAAATTATTATAAAATAAAAGAAAGATAGATTTGTGATTATGTGTGAATCCTCTTAAACTGTCTTCAAATATATCTGCTATAGTCTTCAAAAACAGAGATTCGAACTTAGAATTCAAGCTTGTGTCTGAACTTCGAATTGCTTTAAAGCAAACCTCATTGAAATAAGTGTATTAAATCTAAATCAGACAACCAATTAAAGCCACTAAAGCAAATAAATAGAATTGAAGAAATACAAGGTCTGCTAAATTCTTAAGAATCACCCTTTTTCTTTCTTTAAATACTCCATTAATTATCAATTTAATGTCCAGAAACATAATGCCATAACATACAGAGGATTCTTCCCTTTCCACGAAAACAAAATCCCAAAAACATTTTGTACAATTTGATTTCATACCTAAGTTAAACATCATAAAATAATTAAAAAAATTAAAAATAGAAAATATTATAATTATAAGATTGTTTTTTTTTTGTAATTTTGAATTTTACAAATAAATTGTAAAGACTGAAGATATTAATTCAGATACTTATGTCTACATTTATGAGTATCTTAATAAAAAGCAAAAATATATGCCAGAATAAAAACAACTGAAGAATAGATAAAATATTCATGATTCATGACATAATTAAATTTATATTACCAAAATATCTCAATATATTCCTTCTGCCTCTTTGCTCTACTTCAATACACATGCTGAATGTTGTTTTTTTATATTCTACATTTTACATACCCCCCTTTTTAGAAATTGTACAAATAAAGTCAATCACCTTATCTTTATTTCCATCATATTTTTTGTAAAAGCTTATTTTATATTTTCTTCAAGTTTTTTTTTGTGCTTTATGAACTTTGGGTAAAATTTGAAATGGAATTATAGAATACATTTTAAGTTTGGCATATATTAATTTCATTAAAAGAAAGTAAGGAAAATTTCATTATCTGACCAATAATGGATTGGTGGTAAAGACGCCGACTGTCATGTGGAAGGTCTTGGTTTTAAACTCCGTCATATCGTAATATATAGTTAATATCGTAATATAAAATAAGATTTAATATAAATATATTAATAACTCTTGTGTAAGATAATAGATGGCGCACAAAATTAACATTTGTGTATTCATAATCCCATACAACAGCTACAGCCGAGTAATTAACGCCTTAGTGAATAAAAAGATTACAGAAACTTAACTCTAATCTTAATAGATTTCCTTAAAGGAGTGGAATTTTCAAATATACACCCACAAAAAGTTATTAGAACAAGGCGAATTAGAACCGTATTGGAGTTTATGCGTTATTTTAACTTCAATATATTGTTTCTATACTTAAATCACGTAACGTCTGAAGGGCTTAATTGAGAAACTCAGTTAATTACCAATTAAAATAAAGAACTATTGATGAACTAGGACATATAATTTCAATAACAAATAAATGTAAACAAACTATTTATCTTTAGATAAACCTTTCGATATTATTTTTATTCAATAACTTTCATACACCACATTCTAACATTAATTGTGTAAATCTAGATAATCATAAAAATACAACTCACTACAGGAATTACAAGTACTTTTAAAATTAAAAATTATTCGAAATTTTTCAAATATATTTGTAAATTAATTTAAAATAGGAGTTAAATTATCAATTGAAAAAATTATTTAAATAATAGGCTTTTAAAAATGAAATAAAATTATCTTCACCAATAATTGACTTTTATGAAAAACTGACGACAATTATTAAAAAAATCATAAGATAATCATAATATCAACTTCTACTGATTAAGTACTTTATAAAATAAACTTTTTTATCTATTCCCCTTTACTAAATATCTATTTTTATCATTTAGTACTATCGAAAACAACAACCTATAGTAAGCATGTACAATTAATCACCTTTTCTTTAATATATAAGTATTCTCTCTGAGTACTTTATGAGTAATGTGAGTATTTTACTCATAAAGTAAATAACTTAAAAAAAATATTAAAAAATATCTTTTTTAACTCTTTTTTTTCAAATTTTTTTATTTTATTCGAACATTTGCAGTAACAAGAAAAACAACAACAAGAACAAAAAAAACAAACCAAATATAAAAATAAAAGAAAAATAGCAAAATATTTAAAAAAAATAATAAAATTGTAATATAATTCAATTTTGTCAACTGGCTCGTTGGTCTAGGGGTATGATTTCCGCTTAGGGTGCGGGAGGTCCCGGGTTCAAATCCCGGACGAGCCCAAGTAGAATAATTTTTTTTTTTTTTTTAAATATTAATTTTATTAAAAAAATTTTTTTAATTATGTACAGTTTTTTTAGAAATTCAAATGAATTTTAAATTACATTAACACAAAATTTATTTAAAAATTTATTTTAAAAGCTATTTTTTTTTAGTAAGTACCAAAGAGTGATTGCTTTTTTTTTTTAAGATATAAAAATTGATTACTTAAATTTTAAGTTACAAATTGTTAACCCTTTTTTTTTAAATTGATTCATATAGGTATTTGAAAAATCGTATAAAACTTTTAAATTAATTTTTTCAAGTACTTGTTTCCTGTATTTAGTACTTAGGTGTGTTTTAATAAGTAATTAGATTTTAAAAATTAATTTTAGAATAATGCTTGTAAAATAAAGTTTTTTTAATATTTGTAAATTAAATCGCAATCCTAAATTTTTTTCATTACAATTTGAGAAATTTTAATACTTTGGATTGTGTACAAGTAGTAAGTACTAACTGCAATGAGTACACAATGAAATAAGTACAAAAATAAGTAATTCTGAATTTAAATTACTTTTTTGAAATAAGTAATTTAAATACGAATTCAAATAATTCAATTATTAAAACAATCAAATAATTGTTAAATTAATTTCATAGTTTAAGTACATATACCGTATTAATAGTTACATAATGTAATATTTTTTAATGAGTACCCAATTTTTTTTTTAAAACTTACCTAGTATACGCCGATAATAACCAATTTAATAATAATCCAGCTTTTGAATCGACAGGAACTTGTTGTGCAGTTGGAAGACGTTTATTTAAATTATGATAAAGTGATGATACTAATGTTTCTAAACGAGCTACACTAACTTCACTTTGTGGCTCCAATGTATTTAAACCATTTTCTCTAAATGCTTCAATAACATTCCATATATCGACTAAATGTAAATTTGTTGATTTTTGTATATAACGTAATTTTGATGCTGTACGATACGATGCAAAACGTATCGTATCAAATGTTTGTAAACGTAAATCTTGTAAAATAGCAACTCTTGGTTCAACTTCCATCATTTTGTTGCCGGATTTTTTTTTTTTTTTTTTTTTATCTTTTAATAATAATAATGTTCATCAGAATTTGAAAAGATTTATAAATTTTTTAAAGTTGAGTTTTGTTTGTTTTTATTTTTAAAGTTCAAATATATACGATTAGTAGTAATTAGTATATAACGCTTGAGTATTTTTTGAGTTTTTGGTTGAAATTTATATCTGTAAAAAGAAAATAAAAAAAATTTTATTAGAAAATTTTAAAATAAATTTAATTTTTATTTTTAATTAAATAATTTATTAGATTAGTTGATTTTCAATGCCTCCATAAATAAGCCGATAACAAACCAAATGAAGAGGCTGATGTGATCTGACGGAAAATCAAAAAGAAAAACAATAGGCTTTAAAATATTTTCATTCCCCAAATTGTCAAAGTTCATGCTAGTTCAAACATTTTGGGAAAAATTGAAGTAAAAATCATCGATAAAGTTGTAAATGTCGACTGAGAAAAAATATCGACTGAAAAAATGTCGACTGATAATTTGCCTACAACTTTAGTATTGATTTTAGAGTTGAATACAAAATCAGGTTTGCCGCTTTTTCCAGAATATTATTTCAGTCGACATAATGTAGGGTAATGAAGATTTTAAAATTATCAAGATGATGATAAAAATTAAAATTTTAACAGTTTTTAAGCTGGCGTAAGGGAGTCAATAAATCGGTAAAATATTTTCTAGAATAATAATTCAATATTATTAAAATGTCTGATGCCCCCCTTCTTAAAGAAACCCAGGAAACAAAAGCAAGGTACCATAAATTCAAAAAAATATATCAAGAGTTACAATTCTTACATAAATAAGTTACATGGGTTTAACATTTCAACTTAATGCAACCAACTTAATATATAAAAGATTATTTAAAGTAAAAGTTCTAATAAATTACAATTGACAACAAAATTATCTAACAATTTTTACAAAATTATGTAATTACAATTCAAATATGCATTTCACTTAAAATATTTTGTAATTATACTAATACGCCTTTATATTAGTTCAATATAAACTTGACAAAGTTTAAATTTAAAGCTCAAATATTTTATATATAGTAAACTACTATTTTAAAATGTGACTCACAAGTTACAAGTCACATATTAGCAATCTTAACAAACTTATATATGACACAAATAAATTAAATTAAATCTTGTGTAATAAAATGATTAAGTAATTCAATTTAATGATAAATGTAATTTACATAATTTCGACTGAAAACTATAATGAATTGTTTACACAATATTGAAAAACGTGTATATATTTAAATTTACAAAAAGGAAATATTTTTTTATTAATTTTAAATTGTAATTTAAAAAAAAAAACAATAAAAATATTGTAAGGGGTCATTAAAACAAGTTATAGTACTTAATTTCAGCAAGGTATATTTTTGTAAAGATATTCAAGTTATATAACTTAAGAATTTATATAGTTCTAAATTTATTCGCATCAGTGATAACTTGTAAAAAATTCCTTGTATTTAATGAACCATTAAAATAATATAAAAAACAATTTAATATATGACTGATTTTATCAATTAAAAAAATAATGATCATGTTTTGGATTAAAATTTTTTTAGAAATTGAAAGTATCTTTTAAGAGTTGAATAAAATATTAAAAGTAAATTTTTTTTTATTCCTTTTCCACTCCTTTAAGGAGTATAGGGCATTCACCAAGTTTATTTTAAACTAGGTTTCAGTTTCTTTAATCATAATCTTACACAAAAATTATTTATATATTTTTATTAAATCTTATTTTATATTACGATATAATTATACAATTTTACGATATTTTTTTATTAGATATGATCTGACCGGGGTTTTGAACCCGAGACCTTCGACATGAAAGACGGCGTCTTTACCACTACGCCATTGGTCAGAAAGAAGTATATAAGAGGCTAAATTACGGTATTTTAGTTAACATTGCAGTGAGGTGATAATGATTTTGCATAACTAACAGTAAAGCGGGTATGAGGGAGGAATTCCTTGAATAAGTTCAACCACTTAGTACTTGTATCTTATTGGTTAAACCTGCTCTTTATCGGGAATTGATAATATTGGCAGTGATATGCTTCGAATTCTGGGTCAGTTTGATCTGCTATATTTTTTTGAGGGTTGGTGGAAAGCATCAAAATTCATTTAGAATCATTCTACTGGTTTCTTCTGAGTTGTACTGAACATTAAACAAATAAAACCAGTCCCCTTTTAAAAATCAAACATAAATACATGTGTTGAGTGGGGTCCAGGATTGGATAGGGATAGAATTTGGGAATTATGCATTAAATTGGATAAACGGAAATATTATTTAACCCAACGCTTCTGTTGCTACATTTAAAAGAGTTATTCTTCCTGGTGATTGGTAGTCGAGTAGATCAAAAGTTTCACAAGACACTTGAAGAACTTCCAAATTGCCTTTAAAAAATAACTTTGTAGAGTAAAACTGGATTGGCGTATTTTATTTAATTTAATTTAAAGATAAAAAAATATTAAGGAGGATTGGACAACTGAATCATATTAATTCCGAAAATATTTTTAAATAGGGTTTTAAACAATTAACTAATATACTAAATGCGCATGAGACACTCAATTTAATACTAGCAAAAATGGATTTAATTTTAAACAATAACGGACCAAAACCTTAAAAAATGCCGGAATTATTTGTAGAGTTTTGGATAAGATATAAGTTCAGATCTGAAACATAGTTTTCCAAAAAAAACATTTTGACTGAGACTGTAACAAATATTATTAAACTCTAATAAATTTATTATAATAAGTACTTAAAATTTATAAACTTCCATATTTCATATCTATTTTATGTTATTTTAATTTTATTACTCACTTTAAAAATTATCATAAAATAAATAAATAAAAAACTTTTATAAAACAATTTTTTTAATGTAATTTTCTATAAATTTATTTATGCTATAAAAGTTGCCCAAAAACGATTACAATAAGTCATTTATACTATATTTTTTAAACTCCTCCTCTCTGACTTCCATCAAATCCTCCTTCGCTGAATCCACCCCTCTCTAATCCCTCCACCCTTCCAAAACTTTATATTAATCTTAACCTACATTAATAAATTATAAATACAATATTATTATATATCTTGTAACTATATTTCAACATAAACTGATTATCATATAAATTTTAGCTTATACATAAGTACTCGTATATATCTTTAGTAATCAGAACAATTAAAATAAAAGTAATAATTTAATTACCTAATAAAATTTATGAGATTGCGTTTAAAAATAAATAAAGCGAATAAAAGAAGAAATGAGTTTAAAAAATAAAAAAAATTTTAATTTATTTGTTACTTTGTATAATTTTATTTTATTGTCGCTTAATTGAACGCTCAACAAAAACAAAAACCCAGTGGTAGTACATTAAATTTGTTTCAATATTTTTTAACGTATACACAATGAGGAAGTGATGACGGGTGAAACACCAAAAAGAAGCTACATGACGTATACAACAGTTTATAAATAATTATGTTTTTGTTGTGTGGTATGAGAATAAAAATTGTAAATGGGTTATGAATGAAAATTTGGAATGGATCTACGGGGTTGTACTTAGAGTTTGGGTTAAATTGGTTTGATTTACAAAATCTACATTTGACAGGAAGTTAACCTAGAAAATTTTCCTAACGAATTTATGGAATCTGATATATCTGATATATGTAAGTTTGAGAAGCAATGTGAATGTCATATTGTAGGTGATGTCAAAAAACTCTCAGGTTGTACAAGGTGCAGAAGAAGACATTTTTTAAAGAATTATACTTTAAAATTTAATGAGTGTGTGAAGTCGTATATGTAGTATTTTTTATAAATAGGATTCCTAAAGATGACACTAAGCTTCCTTAAAAAAATCTGAATACGTATATTTGTTTGTTGTTTTATATTTAACCTAATTACAAAAAATAAATCCACAAAAGGGAATTCAAAAAAAATATAAATGTAATTAAAAAAAATTAAATAAAACAAATAAAAAATATCTAAATGAACAAACAGTTTCTTTTTGGAAAATTAAATTGAAAACTCTATTTCTTAAACTGTATCCCTTAAACACTGTAATACTATGAAGGTTCAATCTTACTCAGTATAATGACCCTTAATACCCATTTTAAAATTTTTTTTAAACATTTACTGGATAAAGCTGTTGTTATTTTATTATAATTCCGATGCTCCGACATATAAACTTTATCGTTCTTTCGTTTTTATTACTTGACGTTTTAAATTTATAAGTCAATTTTAAAAGTGAGATTTTTATTTTAAAACTTTATTTTATTGGAATTCTATTATTAAGAAAGATCTATTTAATTTAAGTTAGCCATAATCCAAATTTAGATCAATTAGGTATATGATATGTGAAATAGCCGTCAATTGATTATGCTCGAACGTACGCAAAAGACGACATTTCATAATCTGAACGTGCTTTGCTTTAAAACCAAACTGGAATTACAAGCTCAGATTGCTTTGAATAAAAAAACAAAACACGATTTTTATTTTGCCAATCCATGTTCTACTTTTTCTTAAAAAAATTACAAACATTTTTTGTTAACAAAAGTGACATCACAAAATGCCATTGACATATAAGTACAATTTGAGAATAGCTGTTTTTTTTTTAAATGATAAAAAAATAAAGTATCTACCGACATCACTAATTATGTTGTCATCCAGTTCGTCTTTAAATTATATGTACATATGTACAAATTAAAAAAAAAACCAAAAAAAAACAAAAGAAATAAAAAATAAATATATTTACAAAATAAAAAATTATGTATAAAATAATAAATTTAATTTAATTTTTATTCGTTTACTTCTTCATCTCTTGTTGAAATTTATTATATTAATTTTTGTTTGTTTTTATTTGTTAATTTGTACAAAAAGTTGTTAACAGAAATTTTTATGCATATATATATATACAAAAAATATAAAAGAATAAAACCAACAACAAAAAAAAAATTGTTTACCACTATACAAAAAAAATTAAAATTCAACCTATTTTATTGTTTACACTCCACCCCAATATTTTTCATTTGTAATATGAATATGTAACTATAAGTAGTCAGTATAAATGTATTAATATTTTTTTTTACCATCCATCATCACCATTCTCTATTTATACTGTGCACATGTGGTTATATATACATATATATTGTATATTAATATAAATGTATATAAACATTTTTATACAATAACTGGTATACATCTATATATAAACAGGGATTTTTAATTTTAATTTATAGACAGATATAGCACAGTGCAGAAAAAAAAATTTACAAAGTGGAGTCAAAGAGTCAAATGAGTGGTGTTGTCAGAGTGTAAAAATTTGTAAAGAGAATTAAAGATAGTCTATGCTCATATTTTTATATTTGGTATCAGACATAATTATAATACCCTTAAGATTCAAAGAAATCCTTTTATATTTTGTTGTTGTTATTGTTGTTGTAGTTGTTATTTTTCCTATATTCACCATCTCTAGATATATGATTGAGTCTCAGAATTTGTTTACAATATATACATGTGAATGAGTCTGAAGATATGTTTAGGATTATTGGAATTTTAAATAGAATGGGAATCTATGTTTGTTGTTGTTACAAAGCAACTTACTAAAAGTAAAATTGTTTATATAAATTCAAAAAAAAAAATGGTTTCTCTATACGCATATTAGTTAGAAAATATTTTAAAGTTTTTATTTTTTACAATGGAGTTTAATTTAACAAATTAAAGTGTTATTCAGTATATTCACATATGGGATTTGTTCAACAGTTGTAATATATAATTAGACATAAATTATGTACTTATATGCTTATTTAAAGATAATATTGATATAAATATACTCAATTGATAAGTACTTGAAATTAGTTAGAGAAAATGTGTTAATCAAAATTAAATAAATAAATGAATTGAAGTGTAGAAGTTTTCTATAAACACTTGAGAATCATTGTGTTTTGTTTAGATTTGTTGGATTTAAATGTAAATTATTAAATAGAAAATATTTAAAACAAAAATGGTTTTTTAAAGCATTTTTTTGCGCTAACTGTTTAACTGTTAGGCTAATAAACCTTTCTATACCATAGGTACATTTTGGAACAGGGGGGAACATATTATATTCTTATTATTAGAATTGCTTTTAATGAATTGCATATACAATTTGAACAAGGGATAATACCAGGTCTATCGTTAATAACATGTAGAAACGTCTTAGATTTTAAATAGATACAATTCTAATTGTTATACAGGCGGTTTGGCTATAATGCGGTGCGCAAAATGCGGAACTTTTCCCATAACGCAGTACTCTTACTTCCTACAACGCCATTTTTTAATGACAAACGAATTACATATTATCGATTGGACATAGCTCCGACGATCTTTCCGATGTAGAAAATAAAAGAATCAGTAAAAAGTATCGAGAAAATTTTAAATATGGCGAAGCAATTGGAAGAGTACATTTTGGAGATCGATCCTCTAAGAAATAGAGTAAGAAAAAATTTGGAAGAAATTTTCAAAATAGCATATTTACCTATCAAGAAATTTATAAAGATTTATGATACAAGAGCATACAGATTTCGAGATAAAGATATAAGAGATAATAAAAGATTTTTTAAAACAACTAATCATTGAAAGAGTAGTAGAATTTGATAGTGGATAATATCTACAAAAATATATTAAGTTTATACCATATAAGAACCAATTATGCAATCTGGAAGCAAACTCTGATTTTTGTATGAAGTTAATATCTCCTACAACGCGATTTCTTACAACGCGGCCGTTTAGGAACCTATCTACCGTGTTCTGGGATGGTTACATGATAAGTTTTTCAAATTTACTAAGTTTTTAATTTATTAATAAACTAAACTTTTTTTAACTCACACTTTATATATTAAACTAAATTAAACTTATATAATAATTATTTTAAATTATATTATTTAATATACAAACATTGTATATATTTAAAACCCTCCCAATTATTAATATTAACTTAATTATATAATTTTGAAAGTTTATACATCTTTCTATCAATTTCGTTTTTCTTTTAACTAAATAAATAATTTAGAAAAAAAATGAAAATGATTTTATAATTTACCGAAAATTAATACTTTAAAAACAATTTTCCATTAAAATAACCTTAATCTATATTTGAATAACAAAAAAAAAAAACTATAAAATAAAACTCAACCTAATTTCAACCATAACAAAAACCACCAGACAAATACAAAGTACTACATAAAACACAAAAATCAAATCAAATATAAATAATCCAAAACCCCAAATCAAATCAATTCAAATCAAAATTAAATCTAATATGTATATATTTGCACTATAGTTCCATATTATATACATGAGTATTAAATACATTAGTGATGAAATAGAATAGAAGAGGGATGAAATACAAAACATCCCCCAACCTTTTTTTTCTCGAAATAAAATAAAAAAAAGAAAATTAATAATAATCCCTTAGAGCTATATCAGATATAGATTCAAATCTAAAAATTAAGGTCATAATATCTTATTTGTATAAATTGATGTCATCAGGTTATAGAATTTTATACAAGTATATAATATACATGTATATGTATATAGGTATACATGGATATAAAACTAATATATCATAAATCATTGTCTTTTTAAAAAAATAATGAACGAAATATTAAGATTAAAAGAAAATGGAGACAAAATAATATCTTAGATTTTCATTCATTAAATCACAGGACATAATTTTCCTTTTATCTTTCTTTTATTATATTTTATACTTCATGTATACGTTTATATAATATTATTTTAGAATGTATTATATTCTCAAATAAAGTTATATATATAATTAAATATAAAATGTCCTTGTGCAGATAAACAAACTATAAGGAAAATAATTATGCAGAATATAAAGTTTCATACATATTATACCACTAAATTATTAGAGAGATCAAACTCTTTTAATTACAATGTAGTACGGAATATAATGTCAGCTTCTACACATTGTTGTATTATTATTCCTGTTTTCCCAAAAAGGTTAGTGTCCCAACAAGGCCTGTAATATAATTTTATATTTATGATGTAATCATTTTTAAAAGATTATTTGAAGCTTCAAAAACTGTTAATGACTTATATTACTCCTATAACAGCATTTTAAATTGATTCTAAATTCTAAAAAAAAATTAATCTAGAAATTCAAGTTTTTATCAAAACTTTACATTAAAATGGCTTTTGTGATCGACTTTTCCAAAGAAATTAAAGAAAACCGAGGTATGGTTGCCTAATCTAGCGTCCAACAAATATTTAATATTAATAGAAACTAGATTAGATCACATTTATTAAAAACGCAGAACTAGAGGAAACTCTAAGAGCTGATGGTTAAAAAATTAATTTAATGCACAAAAATTCCTTCCAAATAGAAACATTACATTCCAATAAAACATGGGAATCTATGGTGATAAGTTCTGATGAAAAAACTGAAGCACAATCAAACCTCTTATTACAATTTAAAATATTTACAATATTAATTTTAGAAAGCTTCACAAGGTACATGAAGTCCAATGTCTATTGAAGCTCATTGTGATAAGAACCAATATTTACCGTTATAATTTAAAAAATAGAATAAGTATAATGGTCACTTTAAAAATTAAAATCCATTTTTTTCATTTGTTTTTTGGATATTTTTCATACATTTGACCTCATTAATACTTGAAATGAAAATCGGACTTCTAATTCCTTAATTTGTTACCTAAACTGTGTTATGGGAAAAGACTAAGAAATGTTTTACAAATATTAAACTAATTTTTCTAATTTATTTCCCTTTTCAAATGTCTCAATTATTTCAAGTTTTCATTGAATTCTTTTTAATAACGTTCAAAAGCTTTTACCGAACCAAAATTTGACACATAAAAATAAATAAGAAGATAACTTGGAGTAGGTAATCAATTTTTTTCTTATTTTGAGGACAAATATCTTCAGAATATCTTTAGATAATCTGAGATTTTGTACGTTCAATTTTATTTTTACTGTGATAATTCCTTCAAAGAGGATTATTATAATTTGGTATTTCCAAATAACTTTCAACAAACAACAATAATAAAATCAAGCAATAATAACTTAAATTAGATAGAAGACATTTTAAAGTTTATTTTACCAAAAAAAAAAAAAAATTGGTAGAAGTGATGCTTTACTAAACAGAAACTTAAAAAATTAGTTACAAAATAAGTTTGGAATTTTGTTGAGATTTCATACCACTTGTGAAAAAGAAGATTGGATTGGAATGGAATGCTATACACTATACAGTATAAAGTATGAAATGAAATTTAATTATTTCATTTTCAGTTATCTTTTTATTATTATTATTATTGTTATTGTTGGTTTAATGTTGTTGTTGGTGTTGTTGACATCATTTGCATACAAATGATGGCAACACTATAAAATTTTAATATAAAATTCATTCTGAATTTTTTTGCTTTCAAGAAAAATGTTTCAATATTATTTGTTGTTCAATTTAAAGTGAATGAAAATTTGTAATTTTCTTTAAATTGCAGATGTTTGCAACATTTTATATATAAAAGACAGATGAATAAAATGTGCCATTCTAAGGTATATTAATGAGATCCATTTGTTTGTTTTTAATGTTAACTGTATGCACCACAGATACATGCTAGAACTGAAGGAAGTTAAATTTTATAAATTAAAAATGACATTCGAGTTATCTGTTATTTTTGTATCTGTGAGTTATATTATTAATTAAAAATAATATTAATACTACCATACTCTTTGAAATAAGAAGAACGAAATGGAAACGGATAGGCCATACATTTCGTAGGCCGAGAGAAAACATTGCGCTTGAGTGGAGTCCTCAGGGAAAAAAGAACTAGAACAAAAACATAACTTGAAGAAGATCAATTGCAAAGGATAGTGAAAGCTGTGGAAACACATGGGCAGAAATAAAGTAACTGACATAATACAATATAGAAGCTTGGTGGTATATACGGTCCAGTAAAAGACGGCGCGGTCTGACGGAGAAGATATAATGCCGAACTCTACGAACTGTATAATGAAGTTGATGTAGCCACAAAAGTCAAAAACAGACGCCTTCATTGGCTCGGTCACGTCGAGCGAATGTCAACCGATGCTCCAGTCAAGAGAATATTTGAAGCCAGACCTCAAGGGAAGCGACGCCGAGGGAGATCGAACCTCCGTTGGGGGGATGAAACATCGCAGATTCAAAAACACTTCACATCGCCAATGGGAAGAGATCTGCGCAAAACCGAGAGGAGTGGAAGGAGATATTACATCAGGCCCAGAACCTTCATGCTTTGTAGTGCCTAACAAGAAGAAGAAGAAGAAGAGAAGCTTGGTGGAAAACCTATGCTTCTTGAGGAGATGAAACTGGGAAAACAACTTCTCTATATAGTTATGGCTTTATTTGAAACTAATGGCGAAAACTACTTCAATCGAATCAAAATCAGACGACTCTCTCGAAATTGAATAGTCGGTTCTCTAAACTCTGTACCGCCGTGCCATTTGAAATTAATTGATTATGTAATTGAGGGGACCAAGACTTTCTAAGTTGCAGTATATCAGATTAATCCACTTACTGAAACATTGTTTTGGTCTGATCAGTGAAAATTTTACACTACTATCTAAGGGACTTTCCAAAATGAATTCGGTTTGTAGCATCTATTTAAATAACTATTTTTCAGTTCACATTACCAACCTCTTTCTTTTCTAGATAAAAGCAATATGTAGTATTTGAGTAAAAGAAAATAGAATAAAAGTGTTCAAATAAGGGAATACTTTTTCTATATTTATAAGAGGATTTTTCATCATCAGAAATTTTACAAAAAGAGTTATAAAAGTACATATTATAGAAGTTATCATTTAGATTAGAATTTGAAATATAATTTTTAAATATTGTTGTTGCTACTGTTTTGTAGAGGAAATCTTCATTCTTAAGTATTCTTAAATATTCATTTTCACTGATTTAACTCTGATACATATTAAATAGTTCTAGTATTTATGTACGCATAAATGATTCATACATAGATAAGCAACATTAAAATAAATTATACAAAAATTTAAATTTTTTGAAAATTTAAACAAGAAAACAAAAAATTAAATGACAAGAGAAGAAAAATAATTTTTTTGAAAATTTCAAGATATATACTTAAAAATTGTTAGTATATACTTAAAAAATAATTGGAATTTTAGAATTTAAACTGTAATGATAATTTTTTAATATAAAATTAAGGAATATTTGAAAATTAGGTCACAAAAGTTATCATATTTAAATTATAATAACATAAAAAATAACTCTCTTAAAAAATTATTAGATTTAAAAAAAAATGAAAACTTTGGAAGATTTTTAATTATAATGAAAAGTTTTGACTTCTTTAAAATTGACTTTTTGAAGTTTTTAACTTGAAGTCTGAGAAAATACGTAGCTGTCAAATTTAAGTTTAAACTGTTATTAAACTTTTGGCAGAGACATCTTTGATTAAATTTGTCAAATATAAAAATAGATTAAATTATTTCTTTAACAAACAGTAGACGTATTTTGAGGTTAGAAATTTTAAAGTCGTTAATTTTTATAATATTCATTAAATTAAAAAATATTTTCTAAAATACCGGTAGGTAATGAATAAAATTAATAACATGAATAAAATTATAGATTCCGTGAATAAAATTATAGCCGTGCGATTGGTATCCAAACTTCCACTTCAATTTTGCTATTCAACAGAACTACCTTGTACTAATTTTCAGTTTTCCAGCGTTATTAAATTCGAAAATATGCATCTTAGATCTTGAGGAATAACCACTCCAATATTTAATCCCCAATTTTAGGAACATAATGGAAACAAAACACAACCACTCTTGTACCATATTTAAAGTTTCTGTCTTTAGTCTTTTCGGGGATATGCTTGTGAGATTTTGAGGAGTTTAAGGGAGGTATTAGAAGCACTACCACAATTTATTCGAAATTTCAGGGATATAAAGAAAACATGACAAAACACGTTTATGCCAAATTTTAAGTTTCTATTTTCATTAATTTCGAAAATATGCTTGTTAGATCTTTGGAGGTGCGGGTGAGGTACCTGAACTACCACTCCATCGGGCGTCGCTAAATTGATTCAGTAGGTGACACTGACTTAAAATATGTATACTTTTCTATACCTAGCTTCCTTTTGTTACAAACACCTTATCAAAGTTAATATACCACCATCCCTATTTTAGGTGGAGGGTACAAAAACAGATAATTATAAATGAATTATATCATAATTCTAAAAAATCTTTGGTAAAAAAAGCCGGAACTTCAATTAAATTTTCTAAGGTATACTTCCTAACTTATTTACCATATGTATTGCATATCCTCTAGGTTTAAATACCTGTTATTTCTTTAATACGAGATAATTTTCCTATTTAATACCCAAAAACTTTCATTGATTCCTTCAAATACTTAATAAAAGTTTCTAAATTTATTCTTATATATATTATATACTAAAAATTTAAAATATATGAAAATTATTTAGACTATAGATTCCAAACCATTTTACATTTTAGAATAAATTTATTATTAAATTTTTCCAATCTATGATGAAAATTTTTTTTCAAAAGAATTTATTTAAAAAAAAATAAATAAAAAAAAGTAGAAGAAAAAAAAAATTTTTAAATTAAAAAAGAAATAAAAATTTTTCTAGTAATATCCTTTCTCATAAATAACTCATATCCTTATTTCCTGCGTTCATTAGATTTGATTTTATCTGAAGATATAGAAAAAAAACAAACAAACTTTTATATTTAATTTATAATATATATATACAAAAATGTATTCATGTCAAATAAAACTGACAGTTACAGATTTATAACTGTATATAATACTATAAAATGGGTTTAAATGTATATAAGGAAATTATAAGTCTTGTATAAACGTTACCTGACTTTATTATAATACGTAAACAATTTCTAAGTGTATGAGAATTCATACCTTCTCATTTAAAAAAGGAATTATACTTAAGAATATGGAGCGGAGACTTTTTTAGAAGTAAGACTTTAAGCTGATACTAAGATTTCTATGCTTAAAGACTACCCTATATTTGTAGATGCATGAGCAAGATGTTTGAGCACCATAACCATTGATTGTTGGTTGCTGTCGAGTTTGCGTATGACTTTATAATGGAAGTTTTAACTAAAGTTACAAAATTTTTGGAATAAGGAGCCTTTAAAAATTAAAAGTCAAAGATTAAAAATGAGGAATTTCAGAAATACGATAAAATATAGATCGAAGTGAGTAAAGTGTAAGGTTCCAAACTAATTTCAAATTTGTGTATTTCCTATGCACTAAAATGTGTGTTTTCAACAGTATAAATTAAAATAACAATAAGATCAGAGGAGTCCAGAGGAAAATGTCGCGAAAACTTAGAACTTAAAGCTCCTCCAGGAAATAAATGAACTAGATCTTTAAAATTAAGAAAATCAATTCTAAAATTAAAACTTAAGAGAGTCAAAAAGTAAAATTTAATTATAATTTAATATAAGTATTTTAAAAATCTTATCTTGAGTAACTTCGGAGTCGTTTCAAAAACAGAGCAGCTTCTTCCTTTAAGATTTTAAGTTTGATTCTATTGAGTTTCCAAAACTATCAATCCCCAACAATTCCAAATTTAAAATTCTAAAACACTTTTAAAGTATTATTTAATATTTAAGCTTAAGCTTAAAATGCGCTTAATATTATTTCCACAACTTTAAAACTATACATTTACATACATTACATTAGAATATAATTTTATATTCACCTAAATATGCATATTTCAAGTCTTTTCACATATTTTCACATTTTTATAGAAAAAAAAAAAAAAAAAAAATAATGAAAAAACTAAAATAAAATTATATTAATATAAATCCTTAAAATATTTACACATATGAAAAATTTCTATGTCAGTCGGTATCCCTTCTCTTGTTTTTTTTTTTTTCTTTTGTTGTACTTTATCCCAAAAAAAAAAAAAATAAAACAAATAAAAAAAGCTTTTATTATGGGAAACGTAGAACCAAAAGGAAAACAATGAAACAGAACAAAATGGGGAAGAAAAACAAATGAAACAGGATAATAAAAAAAAAAAAAAACAACAAAGAAACAAAACCAAATTTTCTATTCCAAGTAGTATTTTGGTCCTTTTTACATATGTCCTTCTTAAACATTCATCCTTTTTTTTTTTGGGTAATTTTTTTTTACCTAAAGGGTCCTGAGTTTTACATTCATTGTTTCCTTAAAATTTTTTTTTTATCAATCTGATGAGAACACTGATCAGAATCATGTTGATGAATAAAGAAACAGGACCAAGGACCAAAATAAATATATCCCGTTTTTTAAATCAAAAAAAAAAAAAAACTAAAAATTTAATTGTATTTAATACAAAGGACATTTTAAAAATTTACATTTGGCAGCATTAATTTACTTTAAAAAAAAAAAGTTAAAATATAAATAAATATTTTAGTTTAAAAATACAACTCACAGATACAGAAATAATTTGTAACTTAAATAGCAGATTCTAGATGTGATAAAGCCGTTAATCCCGTTTCACACAGTAACTGCGTGTATTGGATTCGATATTATAAGTTCGATAAATATCGATATTATAAGTTCAGTTCCTTTCTTATAATTTTAACATATACTTATGTACAAAAAGGCTTGCCAGCTTAACACTTGAACAATGAACGTAAAGAGATTCTACATGTCATAAAACCTTGTATTGTTGTTTCTTGAAGTAATTGTGTATGAGGTTCTTCAATAAATTAGACTTAACATGTACAGTATTTACCCTTTGATTAAACCATGTAACTATGATACATACAGGCTTGCCAGCTTAGTAATTATACAATGAGCGCAGGTTAACCAATGAGCACATAAAAAAAGTAGGGTTCTTTACTAAGTTGTGCATAGTTTCCAAAAAAAATTTGACATCAGTTAAAATATTTCATTAACACGGTTTAATTTTAAACAATTGACACATATAGTTGGTAACCTTAAATTGTACTTGTCGTTTTCATAAGAGTTTTTAAGCATAAGCTATGAAACCGTAGAAGGCAATGTTTGACGAAAATTACTAAAATTTTTTTTTGAGAAGTCGGCCCAACTACCTTCTGACTCACACTCTTTCATTTTGAATATGTCACGTAGCTTTAAATAAGTGATTAAAATACCTTTAGTTGCTTAAAAGATGGCAAGTGTACCCCAACTCTAAATAGATATGAGATATATTTTTTTTCGATTGTGGTTGATTAAAACAAGACGTGGGATATGTATATATACATATTTCTAATAAATTTAAATGACAATTTTCTTTGTTCTGTTTTTTTTAATTCTTAATTTATCCAAAAGGATTCATGTCATCCTTTATTTTTTTTAAACCCTTACTTCTTTAAAACTATTTCTTTTAAGTTTTTGGTTTATTTTTTTATTTTAAATTAAAAATGAAAATGTCCAAAAAACCCGTATAGGTCTAAAGAATCTTAATCCTCAATCTCACTCAACCGTATCAAAAAAAACATTTTAACCAATTTGAAAGTTATTCAGTGTGAATTAAATTAATAATAAGAGTCTGGTAATTCATTCTTCCAATTGTATGGAAGATAGGTCCTGATGATGAATATAATGATCATCAATTTTTATAATGTTAATGATGACTATAAATGTATATATATATATATATATATATATATATATATATATATATATGTACACAATAAAAGGAATAGTGAAATTGGCCATTGTGAATAGTTTTTCTTTAATCATATTAATTTTATTTAATTTTATTGTCACAAAGATTGAACATAGTATATAATAATTTGGGACTAGTTTAAGAAAATTTCTATAATTTAATTTTCTATTATTTAAACCCCAGATGTTCAAATTCTCATAGTGATTTGCTATAATTCTTTTTCTTAACATGAATATAGTTTTAATTTTATTTTGTATAAAATGAATAAAATACACTGTGTAATACAGAGTATCTGAAGATGAAAATGTACAAATTAAAGTTTGATCTGATAATTTTTAATCCTATACCAGATTTCTGGCCAAATGAATAAAATACGTATTTACCAAATAGAATGATTCTTTATTCAGGTCCTTATTTAATCTTTGGTGAAATAGTTCAGTCACTATAGTTTTAAAGTAACTTTAGCTACACGATATTTAAATAATTTTTATAGTATTAAAAAATAACATTTTAAGAAGGAATGACTTTTTAACAAGCTTCCCAAGGAAGGCGATTCTTTCCAAAGACATCTAAAAAAATAATGAGAACTTAAAATATATGAATTCTTGTGCCTTAAACCCCACGCACTCTTGATTAATATTCACATTGAAAGACATGAATTCGTGTGTCTGAAACTTACCGCGCTTTTGCGTGATAAATTTTTACAGTATATATATACTATATATTCCGTGATAAATATTTTTGCAGTACAGTATATAGCGCTTTTATAGTATATATATGAATGTTATCATTAATCAAATTGAAAAAATATGCTATGTCCACCACAGAACCAAACCGCTATTACAGTAAAATCATATTGTGAAACATCGTTCAAGTTTTTTTACCAAAGCAATTCACTGGATCCTAGAATCCCTGGTGTGGCATAGGGCGTCTACCGGTTTCTTGAACTTGTGTTCGATTCTATTATCCTACTTGTATTTAAACATGAATTTATCTGCACCCCCAAATCCGATGTGCAGTTTACCTTGACTGGAGAAGTCAAAGTAGGATTCACCATATTACTATGATTACCCCTTGGAGAAATATATCCATTCGCATTTTTGTTAATGTTTACATATTTTATACTCTTAGTGTTTATGAGATATAGTTGATAACCCCATAAGCTCATGTCTGTAGACACACTTGCCTTTTAGATCGACAGACACATATCTTACACGTTTATATAGCGAGCCGATTGTTTCAAGATAGACACCCACTCGGAGCAGAGGAAATTCTCATGTTAAAATTCTGAGTGCGAAAACGATACCTAACACTTATTATATTACGTATAAGCAATTGGTAAACAAAAATATAGTAAACTTTCATTCTTTCCATTTTTCCCAAGTTTTAAACTTAATCGCGTGGAAGTAATCGCTAATGAAGTCTGACTGCAAAATTTTAATAATTATGTATAATTTGTTTCTATCTTCTGTATGCTAAGGAGCCACAAAATAAATTTTACTCTATAATCCCATAAGGAAAATCCCATAAGTATCTTATTTGTTTTTTCTGTATCAAAATAAAAATCTCCGGATATTTTATTCGATTACCATATTATATCCACATAAATATATACTTTTGTAATGTTTGTGCACTTACTTATGAACTAATTTTTGAAACTCCATATACATATACACATATACATAAAACAGCAATTACAAACTGACCCAAAAATTGAGATTCATATACACATATTTTCATCATAAAAATAACTTATCTAATCCACATTCTAACCGCTTCATACCAACCCCCTCTTCCAAACCATCTCATCATCATTAACTTCTGTCTATTCTCCCTCGTTATTTTTTGAATTTCCTCTTGAATAAAAAGAATATTTTGTTGCCTGGTCCGACATATTTATGTTCTCATCAAAAATAATACAACAAAAACAACTGTATGAAATGAAATTTTTTCTCATTAAAGTTCCAATCAGAACAGTGTCTATAATTTTTTTTTTTTTTTAGCAAAATCAGGAAACAAACGTTAATATTAGAAAAAAAGAAAATGGAGATAAAAAAAAAAACTTAACGACCGGCAGATGATGATAAAGTTGATGATAATGACAGGACAACCAAAGCTTTCATCATAATATTGATGGTGGAATACTCGGGATTTTGTTTCTTTTGTTTTTTTTTTTTCAAACTTTTTATTTTGTTATTATCCACATTTTGATTTAATGATGAATAATATGTTTCTGTTTTTTTCATATTGCAGGGGTGGACAACATTGAAAATAATAGAAACCAAAAGAAAAGTTACGAAGAATCAGATTTGTAAATAAGCGAACCCAAATGCTAAACTCAACTCATGCTCAGTTCAAAATTTGAGTGCTTTTAAAGATTTGGAACCGCTCACCCTCTGGATGCAGCAATTTCGCTCAATATTTGAATCCGTTCAACCTATGAGGTCGTAAATCGAAATCAAAATTTTACTTGAGCGATAAATTGAGTCGAAATTTGAGCTTTTTAAAACTAATATATGAAAATTTATTGTGGCAAGTTTTTGAAATATAAAGTTATATTTGACAACTGGCAGGTCAGCAGCTTTCCATTCATTTGATTCCTTCCGTTCCTACAATTGGATTCTTTTTTTAGTTAATTAAAATCATCCTTCCACACCCTAAACGGAACAAACAATGAAACAACACTGTGGACAACATTTTTAAGCTAAATAAAGTGTGAAGCAAAGGTAAGATTGTAAAAGTTTTACAGAATTACCAAAGAAGACCTAAAGAAAAATCGTTAAAATCTCCTATAGTAGATTCACGATTGTCAACAAGTTGTGTACCTCTGCATCTAAAGAATGATCTATAATAGAAAATGTTTCATAATAGAAAAGCCTGTTACAATATATTTCCTCAAAATAATAGGAGGTGTTTAGTGCTGAAAGAAAAGAAGAATATAATAACGGGACTAAATTAGAACAAACATAAGTATTGAATTGTGGTTTTTGTTATTTTTTTCTATGTCTCATTTTTTGTCAATTCTAATGAACAATTTTTAGGTCCTATATTGCTTTTTATTCAAACCTAAAGAATCATTTGGATTAATAACACTCCAAAGAACTGAAAATGAATAAATTTTACTTTATTAAGCATCACCACCATTCACCATAATGGTACAAATCATAAATAAATTTTAGTTCAAATTTAGATATAATTTGTAGATGTATAGGTGGTTTTAAAAAGTATCCACTTTTGCTTTAATATTTGAAACTAAAAACTAAATAAAATAAAAAACAGGACCAAACTTTAAAAATAAAATAAAATTAAAAGAATAAATAATGGAAAAGCAACGACAAAAATTAGTTTTTAAAATCATCTTAATGGGGATGAATTTGTGAAAATGAATTTTTAAAAATAATTTCTAAAGATAAAATTTCTTTTTAATTTAACACGAAAATCTTTTTAAATATACAGAAATTAATTAATTTAAAAAATAAATTAAATTAGGAATTGTATAAACATTATTTTGAGAAACTACTACTTAATACTATTAATCAATTTAAATATAATTATAATTTGTGAAAAATTTTTAATTAGTAGTCCATGAAAAACTGCTGTAAAAAAAATCATAGACAACAATAATACCTTTCTTTAAGCACTACAGTTTTTAGGAGACAAAGCCCTTAAAACCCGAAGACTACACACCTTCTAAATAACAAAAATAAGTAAAAAATCTTAACATAAGGGGAAAGATTTCAGAAACCTTATATAAATAAAACAAAATTTAATTTCAGATTTAAAACTCACAGACATTTTGTATAAAAGTGGAAAACAGTGTAATTTCGCTTCCCTCTTTAAATGAATTTGTGCGTTGTTACAAAATTTAAGCAACTACTCGAAATTTTTTAAAATGTAATATAGATAAAAAATATACTACACGATAATTAGGGATTAAATGACCTCCATCCAAATTTCTGGTAATTTATAGCGAAATTCAGATTTTGATTTAAATGAACTATCTCAAAATATTGAATAGAATTCCATGATTGCTTGAGAGCTTAATTAAAAAAAAACAAATGCGTTCGTAACTTAAACCGTTTGAATGATATAAGGGGTCGGGGAGAGATATAAAAGAGTTCTTAGGACAAATTCAGCTTCGCATTAGGGTATGTCAACCCGTATGTCAACTCGACATGTCAACCGTATGTCAACTTTTGTTAGAGTCCCGTATGTCAACTCTACACATTTGTTTTACATATGATTATAATGCTTATAAAAGCAGGTATTGTTTAGCCCTTCCATGTGGAAAATATTCTTAATAGAACATTTGTTATAACAATTCAAATAAAGGGTCTTTCTGAACTTTGGGGGACTCTAGCCCTGTAACGAGTGAAGCTACAGAAAAAAGTTGTTCCATGAAATTGATGTTCTTCAAAATAGCTTCCCGCAGCTAGTTAAACCTTCTTTTCCTTATTATTCAAATTTACGAGCGCACGGACAAACTGTACTAAATATCAGTTATAATATTTAAAGTGCATTGACTGCAATGAGTGTACAAGATCAAACAACCTCGTTTGCATATAGTTACCACCACTGTTTTTTTACATAATTACAAAAATTAATTTATCCCCTCCTAATTCATATTACTCTGAACAATCTAATTTATTATCATCTACAAAATAAATACAAAATTACATACTTTTTAACAAATTATTTTGATAAACTAAATTAAATAAATTATAAAGCCTTAATTGGTATTTTTTGATAGATTACATACCAAATATATTTAGAACAAAATTCCATAAAATTCATGCCATATTTTGACCAACAACAAAAATCAAAAAAAAAAAAAAAGTATTTTATTGCAATATGTAAAACACTTCATTATTCAAATTAAAACATTAATATTATTCATTTTCGAAATGTTATAAAACCACTTTAGAATACAAAAAAAAAGCAAAACAAAAAAAAACAAATTAAATTTTTGTCACGAATATAAAATAAATCAAAACTTAAAATATACATTTTTAATTTAAAATCCATTTTAATTTTCAAAAATAAATTTTCAAAATATTATACATAATTCCAACAGCTATTTTGTGTATCCTTTTTTTGTATCCTTTCAATATGCAATTAAGGATGAAAGGATAAAATAATTACTTTTCATTTCCCTTCACTTTTTCGAACATATTCTTCGAATAACTTTCGAAATAACACATTAAATACAAAATAAACAATAATATAAAAAATTTCAATTGTTTCATTTTTTATGTTCTAATTTTTTATTTTCATTCAACTTTTCAAATTCAATTGGGTCAGGAAAATCTCAATTATATATGTATTTAGTAATAATATAAAACATATATATACATATTAATATTTTCCAAAATCTGAGAAAACACTTTGATAAAATTAATAAAATTGCTACAGATTCTTTTAAAATAGATTTAAATTTTGACCGCTGCGACGAATAGTCGTATTTCAAAATAGAAGGGATTTTACAGTTAAGTTATTCAAGTCGAAAGCATTTACAGTTATTTTCAAAATATGGATTATACTCTATTCGCAGAACATTTAAACACATGGGAAAATCTAGGTTTATTTATTTATTTATATATTTATGAGGTAGCATATGTTACTTGAATGGGCCAAGGAGCTGTATGCTTTGTTTCTTATTTAAAAGTTTGGTTTCTAATTGGAAATCAGAGTTTGATCTGAACAGAGTTTGAATCTGAGACCGTTCTTTTTAAAAGTCGGAGTCCTAACCATTACGCCATCAGTCGAATATGAAATCCGTTTTAAAAGCCGATGTCCCAATCCCTACACCATTGGTCGGATAATATAAATTATGAGAGATTTTAGAGTTATATTAAAAATCTGAAAATCTTGTTTTTTTAACAATTTATGAATGTTGGTGTGTTAAGTTTTACTACTGCCACGTCATTTATCCAAAAGTAAATTCATGAGCAATTAAATTTGAGACAATGTAAATTTTAAGACACTTAAAATGGCACTTTTGATGAATGAAGTCTCATGGTTTCCATATTTTCTAAAAATTATTTTCCTGTCAAATTTTTATAAAAGGCCTTCCTAACTTAGAAGAGAAGAAGCTTATCTTTGTTTAAGTTGTATCATTTTAATGAAGATGAAAATAACTTTCAATGAAGTCCTCCAGTTTTTTCTACAGTAATATTTTATTTACCAACGTCCACAGAAAAACTGTCCATTTTCAATAAAAACACTTTTTATGCCTCAAACATTCCGAAATACTTGATAGACAGTCTGTCAACCAAATTATTTAAATTGATTTCAAAGTACCTCCTCTTCTATCGAAATTCCAAATTAAAAATCACATTCTTTACTGTTCATATTGTTATAATATATAAATTTGTATTTATGTTCATACTTATAATTGTAAAATTTTTCACTCCGCACATTCAACCCAACTTAAATTGTCTCCGCACATTCAACTACACCTAAAACACTTATGAAAAAACAAAAAAAATGAATATGACAAGATAAACTGCATATAATATTTCATATGAATTGGTTGGTTTCTGTTGTGAACAAAAAGTACAAAATAAATTTAAATATTCCTTTTAAAAACTTTTTACAATTTTATTAGTTTTTTTTTATTTTTATTGTTTTGGTATAAATTTAATTTTAAAATATTTTTTGAATTTCATTTTTTGATTTTTTTTTCATGTCATACATGTCAAAAAAGAAGTGAAATTTAATAAAAATCTGACACCAAAGTTAAGAGTTATTAATTTTTTGTGTTGTTGTTGTTGTTCGTTAAAAGTTTTATGAATTTTGGAATTTTGTGTATACAGAATGTTACTTTAATTTCCATATTTCATGTTAAATTGTTATACTTTAAAATTTATAAACAGAATCTGTTGTTTAAAAAATCTATATATGCTTTAATTTGATTACAGTTTAAAACAATTCCGCTCTGAATTAATTTATAAATTTTCCATCAAAATGTTTGGAGAAATTTATTTTGTATAAAATTTGACATCAAAATTAAATTATAACGGAAATTTAAGACAATTAAAATATTTATTTGATGTGAAAAAGTTTTACTTGTAATTCGGAATTGATTTTTGGACTATAATTTATTGAAAGAATTTATTTGTCGAGAAGTAATCAAACATTGATCAAATTATTTTAATTAATTGTCAATTTTCAAACGAAAAGTGTAGGGTTCAAAGCCTGGTCAGACCATATCTAATAAAAAATATAGTGTATATTATAATAGTTTAATAAGAAGTCCAAATGCCAAATAGGCAAAGGATTACTATAATATGAGGCAGTATTTACTATTGTCTGGTTATTTAAATGACACTTGGTTGAATTTGATTTAAATGACATTTAAGAATCCTCTTAGATTTGACGTTCGACGTCCTAAGCAGTAACCAATACGCCTTGGGTTGGATTCAATATTTTAAATTGAAATATTTAATTAAATCCTGAAATACAATGAGTTAATAGTTTGATCAGTTTAATAGAATATTCATATATGTTAATAAACATCTCGTAGATTGATCTAGCATTTGTAATTTAATTTACATGTTTGTATAGCTTGGTTCAGTGGTGTTGGCATGGGCCTTCAACGTTTCTTTTCTTTTTGTTGACATATATTATATTTGGACTTGTTAAAATATTGGTTAATAATGTTATTAATTTTATTTTTTAGTTTATTAATAGTAAAGTATAGCAATATTTTACTAACATACTAACCCTTGTAAATGACGACTTTTCAGTTTATTGTGATGGTTCATTAAGTGAGCAGCATTTACTGAAGATTGATTTAAGCAATTATCTGATACAATAAGATAAAATCAAACAGGTTTTTACTTAGAAAAACTTCTGAACTTTTGAAAGAGTTATAGGATCAATCAAATTAAATTAAATCATATAATAAAAATTTTAAATTTTTTTTATAACCCAATAAAATAGAAATTGACAGCTATTTAAGTGCATTAGTTCTAAAATGTAAATACATTATAGAATTTATATACTTCATTCGAAATTATTTGTATATATATATATATACATTAATTAATAAATATGTAAAGTTCAATAAAAATAGAATATAAAAAAAAATTCCATAATATTCCAAATTTTAATTGAATACAGATTTGTCAGAAACGATTTATTTATTATTTTATATAAAAATACTAATCGATTTTTTTTTAATTAAAAATAAATAAAAAATTTTGACTCAACCTACCCTTGATTGATTTAATTATTTCTGATTCAATTACATGATTAAATTTATATGTGCTCACCTGAAAAAAATAAATAAAATAAAATTTGTTAGTTAATTAAAAATTTTTAAATTGTAATTAAATATGGTATTTATTATACATAGATACATCAAATTTCAATTATAGTTAATTAAATTTTTTTTTTCAAATAAATTACATAATAATTAGTAAATTGCATCTTGAATTAAGTAGCTTAAGGGTTAATTTCATTAGTTGCAGAATTGAAATCTTCTGCTTGAAAATGTTGATACGTAAGTTGGGTGGAATTGTAGAAAATGAAAGAATCTCCCTAAATTCTTTAAGATTTTCTTAAAACAATGATCAGGTACGTAGATATTGTGTGGTTTTCGTTTGTGGATCTGTGAGGAAATACCGTTATACGGAAATATAAAAGAAAATCGAACTTGAAATATTTCGATTTCAAATAAGTGAGTAAATCCAACCGTTTATAAATTTTGACTACTTTATCTTGAATCTGTATTAAATAAGAACATATTTTTAACAAAATAAAGAATCTCATAACTGTTTTTCAATTCTTTAAATTATTCATATTTGTATTCTATTCCTGCCTTCATATCTTGTAAGCCCAGATTTCTGGTACAAAATTACCTAAATTCCTATGTAACATTTGAAATATCATTCAATTTTCCACAAAATTTCCCATTTCCAAAGCACTTAAAAATTAGAAAAGAAAAAAAAAAACCAATTCCAGAAAATGTTATATACCAATTGCTATATATATATATAATTTTATATAAATGTATATATAAGATTAAAAAGTTGAAAAGTTCATGGAAATTATGTTCTTTTTCTTGTCTTTCTTTTTCTTAGAATTCATCATATCGTAATTCTAAATATTTTATACATAACATACTCGTAAAAGGCAATATATACAACTAACAAGCAACAATTTCTCATAACAAAATGCTTGTATATCAAAAAAAATTTACCTAGGAAAATTTAATTTTCTAAGCTTTCAGTGGGTGAAAAAAAATTATATGTCTATATCAAAATTGGTCTTTCGTTTGTAAGGTATCGAACTAAGCGATGAAAGATAGAATTAGTATCCAGTATGTGATTCAAGTTAGCAGTACAAAGTAAAATGATTTAGCAACATGAGTCTGAGTTAGAGAGATTACTAAAACACTAAAAGAGCTAGAACATTCAAATTCATTCAAAGAATTTTTTAACTGAAGTCTGACGTTCAGGGAGCTGTCATTCAAATATCTAGAACTCTAACCTCAGAGCTATCGGTCAGATAATATTTATAAATCCAGGTAGTTGAAAATTTCCACCGCGCAAGTTTTATAACTTTGGGAAATTTTCAGTTAGGTTAGATGATACACAAATTTTTAAACCCCGCTTATACGTTTTGAAAACTAATGGCGGTGCACTATGATATGCAATGTACAAATTAGCAAATAATTAGGTATGGAAATTTAAAAGTCTTAGATTATTCGATACATACAAGACTAAAATTAACTGCTATGAAGACTATAAATGCGGTCATTACAACTGTAGTACTTGTGAAGCAGTGTGAGGAGGAGTTCCCCTCAATAAGTCAAAACATAAAAATAACTTTTGTGCGAGTGTCGGAACATAGCAATATTGAAGACAATGAAGGAACAGATAAATTAGCAAAGAAAGGAGCCACTCCGAACACTTCGTCGAATTAGTGTTCTGAAGAAATGGGTTCCTTATTTGTATACAGCAAAATCCGAACAAAGTTGAAGTAATCTAAACAATTACATAATAGCTAGAACGTTGTGGTTCATCTACAATAAAAGGAGATGAAATTAATTGATTGCTAGGTTAGTAGTAACTATCAAGCAGGCACCAATGCAGCCAAGTGGGAATCACCTACAACACCTCCTGCAGGTAACGAATTTAAAGAGTCTAGAAAACATTCATATCAGCCAAACGATTGTATGATGTTTTTCCAAAGCTTTATATATGGTTGGCATGAAAATCTTAGACTTTACAAGGATAACTATAATTTTATCATTTTTATTTTTCCAGGGCAAATTTTTCATTTTCTATTTTCACAAAATGAAAAACATAAAAAAACAAAAAAAAATAAAAATATCTAATATTATGTATTCTTCATCCCTGTATTCATTTTTGTGTTTGTGAAAAGATAAATGATGAAAGATTGAAAGGATTGAATGAAAAGAGCTTATTGTCACATTCAATTTGTTTATTTTTTTTTTAAAGTAATTTTATTTATTTTAAATTTTTAATTTAATTTTGCGAAAATTGAATTTTTCTGTTAGTAATCAAACATTTTTTTTTTTATTTAATTTTAGTACATTATATTCATTGGTTTATTAAAAGGCATCAAAATTTCTATATCTGCCGTACATTAAAATAAATTATGTAATACAAATTAAATAATATTATTTTAAAAGTAATTTTAAATTGTACAGAAATTTATTCAGAATTTTATTTAATATAAAAAGTTTTAATGAACCTAAACTATAGTAGATAGATCTAAATGGTGTCATAGAATTATGAATTCAATTTAAGTTTTAGATTTTGATGATAAAATGTTTTATTGAATTAGATAACACCATAATTGGTACCTAATTTAATGGAATCGGTTTTTTATTCATATATATTTACCATTTATTGAATTTTAAACTTTAGAATATTACCATTACTATGTTGAAGTTGTTTGCATAATAAGAAAGTATTATCGAATCCATAGCTTTTTAACAACGGAATAATCAACGGAATAAACCAATTCCAATTAATCACCAGAGGGGCAGCAAATTCGAATTCCTACTAAATGGAACTACCTAAGTGCCCAACTGATACTATAGCTATGGAATTGTTACCATCCCCTTTTAACGTAGTTGTTATACCATTATTACCATCCCCGGGATATCCAAAAGTTTACGAATTTACTATTTAACTTTCTGTTATTCTACTTTTTCCATCCTTATCCCATCCCTTAGTATAACAACTACGTTAAGAACAAAGGATCAAATTCCTAGTTTGTGAATTTAGAATTAAAAAAAAAAAGGTTTTTAATAGAGGTTTGCTGCAAAGGAGATAGACAACTGTATGGGATTTCTGAATTAAAAAGGAGGTTTGCTTAAATATTTTATCGTCTTTTCTTGAATCTTATATTTATCATTTTTCGTTAAAATTATATTATAACAACTATTAGGAGACTATGGAGACGTTTGAAAGTTTGAGTTTTGATTCCTAGCCTAATGACTTATCGCGTGTTTCACATTAAAATAATGCTCCCATTTTTAAATTATAGTTTTAAATTACGTTTTAAAATTTTTAAATCAAGTTGAAGTCATGTCTGTTCCAAAGCTTAAACTAAAAATTTTCAAAATAAATATTTAAAAACTTATACTTGAAATGTTAAGTATTGAATATTTTCTGAATATAAAAAAGAATTTGATTAACGGTATTCTCTAGCCATAAGACGTAAATCTTTCTTGAATTAATCTTAGATATTTTTTAAGCAAAGAGAATTAAGCGGCTTAATTTAAGCCTGTCTTAGGTACAACCTCTAGTTATATTATATTGCAGACTCAAATAACTATATATAGTGCACTTCCTTTATAAGTTAAGTTTATTCTAAAAAAACAATACATTTTTGATAGTCTAAGGTGTGTTTCACATTTTCGATTCAGCAATTATGTAAGTTGTAACTAAACGGCGTCATAGCATCTGTAAACAAATAGTTTATGGAAGTGGACAATGTTTAAGTCAAATAATATTTTATTTATTTTTGTTTAATTTAAATAATTTTTAATAAATTTTTTTTATCTAATATTGATTGTGGATCTGAAATCTCATTTACAATTTAATTAATTTTTTGAAAATCGTATGTGCAAATATTTTTAATATTTTTATAGTTCTATTTTCAAAAATTTGAATTTACATAAATACATACTTATTTTACAAGTACACCCGTATATATGTATCTATACATATGAATTACATATAAAAACTATCTATAGAATATAAGATACCAAGAAATATGAAAAAGAAATAAATATTTCAAAAATTTATTGATATAAAATAAATTATAAAAAAAGTTTTTCTGGATCAAAAATTTAATTTTCTCAGAAAGTTTGAGAATATTTTAATAAGAAAAACGTAAAAATAAAATTTTAATAAAAGAAAATTTACTCATTCTTTAAGCAATTGATTTTATAGATAAAGTTTAGGTTATTAATATATACGTATCTCTATATTACTTATAATAAAAGTTTTCATTATTTTTTATTTGTATAATATTTAAAATATAGATCGTTATTTACTATCAATTGCAGAATCTATAAATTGAACTTTATTCGTCAAAGCGGTCTTGGAAACCTGATATTTCGAGAAATCGTAGAGGCAAAACGCCTTGAAAGCATTCTGCGGAAAATAAATATAATATTAAGCACTTATCCACTACCGATTAATATAACGAGAACTGGATAGTGGAAGAGCATACCTCAGTGCTTAAAAAAATTTTAGTACCAAGCTTTAGTCCTGAAAAGTATAAATTAAATAAAATCGGACTACCTGAAGACTGCATATGAAACACCAGAGCATCTTCTCAACCACTACTGCTAAAAGAAAGAGGAAAAATTATTTAAAAAAAATATGGGAAATGGGAAAAAATTATTATCTCAATTATTCCATTCTTTAATTTTAAAACCAAATCACAGATATTTAAACTATTAGATAACATACAGAAGTTACCACATCATTTAATTTTATAACTGATAGTTTTAATTGATTTCGTTTTAAATACTAATTAATCAAAAGTCATTACTGTTATTTTTAAAATGTAAATTTACACTATTGTAACAATATTAAATTAAAAATTACATACTCCGTATAGTTTACATAGCAATTTAATTAAAGTAAAAGGAAATTGAAAGAAGATAATAAAAAAAACTAGTAAGTAATTACATTGTAGTAACAATCAGTGGTAACTGTTAGTTGAAATAATACAATGCGGACAATAAAACTCTTGCTAATTGAGTGGTTTCCAGAGAAGTTTAGCAAAATCGGTTCCTTAAAATATTTGCACATTTTTAAACTACAAAGGGGTTGCTTCAGGTGATAAAACTTAATTGAACCTTCAGCAAAAAAATTGGTTGGTATGGAATCACTTAGACAAGTAGCGCGAAGGGAGCTTCCAGAAAATTCTGAGAAAAACAGTATTAAATAAGACATGCTACAAGAAAACAAACCTCTTCCTTACGATCGTTCCAGATGGAAATGGTATATAACCTTCAAATGTTCCAGTAAGGATTAAAGGAGCAATCGATAATGAAGAGGGAAATATATATGCCCATTTTTCTAAATACTAAGTGATAATCTTATCTTATTTCTAAAGGTTTAAGTTTTCAAAACCCAACCTATCTACTTACTTAAAAAAGCTTTACCTTGATCTATTAATTTCTTGGGAAGTTCTAAGTAAGATAAGGTAGAGAGCACCATTTAACAAGCTCCAACTTATCACAGACAGCAGGTTAATACTAATAATCATATTTTTTCCCAACCCAAAATCCTTTTTCAGCACATTTTAAAAAAATGTACTTTAAAAGGAACTGATAAATGAACATTTTTTATTAAAAAAAAAATGCATAAAACAAAAATAATAAAGTTACAATAGAATTTAATTTTAGATGTTTCAAATTACCCTTTTAGCATTTCCTTCTTCAAGTCATCTTTATCACAATTCATTTCTTATATTTTATTTTATTTTATTTATTGTTTTAAAGTACATACTTCCTATTTTTTTTTACTTCTACTTCAACTTTAATTTTTCTTCTCCTTTTTTTTTAACTTTTGTTTATCTTTTTCTGAACGCTTACAGAAATATTTTATTTTAAAAATTAACATTTGATGCATTTTGAGAGCACATCAATCATTCCGTTGCAAGATGTATTGTGTGTGTGTGTATAATGAATATATGTACTTGTATATGTAAAAAATATTCACAATAGATTATCTTTAATGCTGGTGGTTCTTCAAAAAAAAGGATTGCCAGATTGACAATATTATTTTAAAAAAAGAAAATAATAATAAAATCTCGTATGTCAAATCCTATTATCTGAATTTGAATTAAACAGCTGATCCTTATTATTACAGAGGTGGTAACATTTTTTAGAGTATTGATAATGAAGCACTGTTTAACTAAATACAAAATTCTGTAAAAAGAAACTGAATTTGAATTTCAAGGTTTAAAATATCATTGGCGCAACTATAGAGCAAAATGGCGCTATTATAAATTAAACTTGATTTTTCAAATGTTATTTTGAAATGTAGTTCCACTTCCAAATTTTTTTATAAATTTCTGACATATGGTAACTCTATTAATTATAAACAGGGTTATTTTTTTATATATTAAAACTTATTTTAATTATATATCTGGAAAAATTTGTTTCTATCTTGTGTTCTTCCTTGAAATAAAAAAAAAAACATTAAGTAAACAATAGCAAATAAAAGAAAAGATAACTACAACTTCATTAGTGTGCATTAATTTATGCATATGTGTTGATGTGTTAAAAATAAATATAAATATATATATATATATATGTATTTAAGAAACAAGATCGGATAAAATAAACAAAAGAACCTAAAAATAAAATGGATGAAACACAATAAATTTTAAATGCGATTTTTAACTTCCCAATTTATTCTTATACACGTATATATACTATATCTTTCTCTATCTTTTGTCTTTTTTTTTCATTTTACTTTTTTTATCCTACATAAACAAGTGAGTATAAATATTTAAGTCGACTTTTTAAACTAAACTTTTTTCTTTTCATCACTCCCAATTCCCACTTCAAAAAATATGTGAATGATAATTTCTTTTGTCATCCAGTCATCGTAATGAGGACAATAAAGTTTTTCGACTTAGGATTAAAACATTCGGGTACAAATGAAAAAAAATTAAAAAATGAAAAATGAAAATTAACGAAAAATTTTACTGGGCTGGAAAAATTCTTGTATTTTTTTTAATTTTTTAAAATACAAACACATTCAAATAGTGGTATACATAAACGAATGTTCATATAGGAAAAAAAAAACTGAGAAGAAATAAATAAAAAGCATTTAAATTTCAAAGGATTTTAAGAATTCTCATAAGCCATTAATGGGTTTTAAAAACAAAAATAATGGTAAAAAAAAATTGAAAACAAAAGATTTTAAAACGAAGTGTAAAATAAATTTAAACATTTTTGCAATCCGGAAAATGTACTGAGTTGTCAATAGTTAAGAGATGAGAAATATATGTTGTACGAAAATTCAATTTCCCAAATTAAAATTTAAAACAACTTTAGAATTTTAAAGGAACATTACTCTTAACAAACATAAGGGTTCTTAAAAAATAAAACTTTTCTGAAGTTGTAATGACTCGGCTATGACAATCAGGAGTCAAGACAAAGTTGTTGACAAACATAGAAATGTTTTCCAAAGAGTAAATGTCTTTGCTAAGTGCTAAAGTCTTGGTTATATGGGGTTTGACATATTCGAAATTCTTTCATCATGGCGGAAGAAACTCTATAATCCGGATTAAATTATATTTGGACTTAAAATTTTTACTATTTTTGTACTTCTTACACTTGCTAATAAAATATATTTTAAATTTTTTGTTATAATTGGATTGAGGCATAGCCTTTCTAATACCTAAGCCATGCGACGCGTTGTTCATCCCATATAAAATACTCACCACTATTAGTTATAAGTTAATATTATTCAATTAGTTTAAATTTAAGTTTATTTGGTAACCAAAGAGATTATGCAAAAAATAGTCATTTATTTTACCCACTTAACTACCACCGAGGCCTGTATCTTAAACTGACATTAATAGCTTCAATAGTACTGAAATTTAACATTTTTTGAGACATTCCTATCAATGCATATTTCTATTAAGAGTAAGTTCTAATTCTCCATCCTTTTTAACAACCTGCTGATTTAGTTACTTCCAATTTACTAATCCAGACAAAGTAGCTTGATTAGTCATAGAACTGAAAGTATTGAACCACCACTGTTTTTTTTTTGGAAACCTTTTGAAGTTAGTTTTTGATTTAGAACCCCTTCTACTCAAAAGTCCCTTTCCTTCTTCTTCTTTTCCTCAAAAAAAAAAAAAAACAAAAACCATAAAAATTAATAAATTGGTATATGTCTTAATAGTTAAATAGTGTAACACTTTTCATAATCCCAACAGGTTCTTTGATTAAAACAAATGATGAAAAAATATTCTTTTTTTTTTCAACTTCATTTCACAATTTCATTCGTTATCATTTTCTATCACATTTAACATTCTTTAATACTAAATTTTCTTAATAATAACTCTCTTCCTTTTATTCCTTTTTTGTAAATCTACAAAAAAAGAACCGCCATTTTTCATATTTGATATATATCCTTCAACAGAAGTTATTTTCTTAGCTGGCAACAAATGGTAACAAAAACTGCAACAAAAAAAAAACGTTTCAATTCATTAAAATTGAAAAAAAAAAACAAGAATTTTCTTTCAGTTTTTCATTTATTTTTAGTTTTCTTCGAAAAAAAAATTGTTAAACCCATCATCATTTCCATAATTTTAATGCGTTTTTTTACAAAAAAAACCTCGATGTCTCGTCATAAGAAGGAAATTTATATTTAAAAAAGTATCAATGTATATATATAGAGATTACCTACAAAAAACACCCTTTGTTAGGGTTTCTTTTTTTCTTTCATAATCCCTAAAGAAGAAACCATTTTTTCTTGGTTTTTGAAGCTTAAAGAGAGGAAAAACTGGGGAAAAAAGTAATTTTTCTTCCTTTTAAAAAAAATTTAATTTTTTTTTTTTTTCCAATTTTTTAATATAAGAAAGAAAATGTGTAACAAAGAGTTCGCTGATAAGATCACAAGAGACAAGACGCCATAAAGATATATATATATATATATATATATTAACAAATGAACCCAAAAAGTATTTGCCAATGGGGATTTAAAAAAAAAAAAAAAAATTTAAAAAATTAAAAGTTGTAGGTTCTTTGAAAATCGAGGAATTGAGGTCGTGTATTAAAGAAAAAAGAAACAGTTTCTAAAAGTCTCAGTGGATTATCAAAAGTAATACAGAAGCTAAAGGAAAAGAACTTTCAAACAGTTTTGTATAATAAAAAGCTTGTATTTTTATATTCATGGCACAAATGACAGAAGAGTCTTTTAGGTTCCTACACTAACACAGAATTCTGGAAGTTGAACTTATTTTAATTGATGACGTGAATCAATTCAACTTCAGCAGCGCCTAAAAAAGTTTGACTTAATGCATCTATTCTTTCTTGGCTAAATTGACGTCGAAAAAGAGGTTTTCTTTGGAGAAGATATATTTAAAAGCTGTAATATCTTAGAAAGGGTTTTAATATGCTTGGAAAGTCTTTGTTTGGAACTAGATGTTTGAGTGAAAACGTTCCTGAATTGTAAACGTTCCTTAGTAGATATGGTTGTTGAAGAAGAAATGAAGAATTACAACTATGGAGAATATGCTGTAAAGTCTTATTACGTGCAGGAATTTACAATTTTTTTTATATCATAAATAACTTTATCTAATTCTCTTTATTTAAGGTAAAGTAACTCGTTATTGTGTTAATAATTTATAACAAGAGTTTTTTAAAGATTCCAATACATGCAGCATCAACTACGTGTCAACGTTCTAAATAAGATCGTTAAAATTTTGCGACGATCGACGCATTAATTAATTGCTGCTGCAAAAGTCATCAACAATTATTTATTGCAAATCTAATGCAAAAGTTATCAACATATGTCAGATGATCTTCGAATTGTTGACGTTTTAGAAAAGGGCCTAATTTCTTAAGCAATTTCCAGAATGGTTATAAATAATGAATCTTGCTCCTAATTGATCAACTGTTACGAAATCTTTCGTCGATTCAATATTACATGTACTGTACAGCATTTGATGCTTCAATTGTATTCAATGTATAGCTTGACAGTATTTTTCGAAGTGAATTTGTCAGAAATTTCAATTACAAGTAGTTTTCAATTTTTTATAAAAATTTATTCTAAAATATTTGCGAAAACATCTGATTTCTTGGAAATTTAATATTCCATTTGGTATTGTGCTATTTATTCTACAAAAACCACTATCAAAAAATTTCTATATTTTAAAAATAGTGAAATAACCTTAGAAGACAAACAATTATAGTAAGATATAGAGAGGGACTATATATTATGTCCTTTTTATCCTCCATATTTTATTTTTTTTTGACTATTTTGTAAGGAATACATAAAGTTTGAAAAATTATTCCGGAGATATGTCATTTAAGATTAGAAAAATAACATTAAATATAGAACATGCAATATTATTGCTATATTGCTTTCTTATAGAATGCTTGAAGCAACAAAAGTCACCAGAGATAACTGTTTAGCATCCAGCAAAATGTAAAACAAAATAATAACACCAAAAAAAATGAAAAATATTTAGAACAGAATTTCTTTTTTTTTTTGCATAAGAAAATAGAAAATGGGTTACTCGCTTTTGTTATTTTTCAGATCAACGTACTGGGGGATCTTATTATTATGTATTGTGTTGTCTTGTATATTGTTGTGTTGCCATTTTTTTTTTTTTTTGCGCTTTTATTCTACTTGACTGTTGTAATTGAATTATCTATTTACTGACGGGGAAATTTTTATTGTGTTTTTCTATTCTAATTTGCTTGATTTGTTTGCTCCTGGTATCATTGTATATAGAAAAATTTGTAAATATATATAAGGGAATTCTAAAGCTAATGATTGAGTGTAACCACCTATGTGAAATTTTGTATATAAATTCCCCGGAGACATTTAATAGGTACATAAATGATAAATTAGATAACTTGTCAGAATTATAATTAGATTGTTATTTAATTGAAAGTTATCTATTATCAATTCCCTTACCTCATACAATATGAGTCGATTCCCATACCACATACATTGTGATAAGCGAATGAGTCAGCCTGTCATTTTCAGATTTGGGCACGTATATTTCATTTATAATATAATATAAATTATAAATTAAATTTTTTATTAGATTTTTAGGGTTTTGAACCCTAGACCCTTTGGTTAAAAGGCCAACCCACTATGTCATTGGTTAGATTAAGGCTTTAACCACTACGCCATCGGTCGGATTTAAAAAATATGATTTTGAATCTTAAGAACTAATAAGCTTTTTGAAATTTTTAAAAAATGTTTACAATTAAATCAATAAAGAAATCTGCTATACTCAGTTTATTTTCTTCAGGCAATATTTTGCAGCTGATTGTTTCAGCTAGAATAGTAATGCCTTCATTAATGAAGTACTGTTACCGAGGTTACTTAAGACAACGAACTTCTTGAATTTCCAAACATTTTAAAATACCGACTTTGATACAAACATACCAACCTAATGGGTTAATTGTTGAGATTGCCTTATGGTTGTAAAGTCCATTTCAGCGGCATTTTCCATTGGAAATGTACCCCATATATTTTATTTATTATTGTTATCTTATAATTGTGAATTCTAGAAATCAAATAGAATCTATTAACAAAAACCAGTCAACACAATATTGTCATAACCTAGAAATTTATAATTTAAGTACTTAAATATGATCTCAATAATTTCTGATGAAAAAATACAATTCTTACTATTGAAATAGTATAAATTCTTACTATTGAAATAGTATCCATTTTTTAATTATGACTTATTAATAGTTTCAATTGTTTATTGTACTAGAAAATTTTTGTACTTAATATTTGTAGAAAATTAATTTATGTCTAAGTACTTAGGTATTTTACAAATCAATATTAAAATACATTATTAAGTACTTTTACAAAAGTCAATCAACTAAATAAACTTAAGTAAGAATGGAATAAAAATGGTTCAATTGATATTAAGATTCTTATTAAGTTTAAAAGCAACACAAGTTATTTTAATTAAGAATGAAATTAATTTATGAAACTTCAATTTTAAATGAACTGTTCACTGTTGTTCAATGTTATACTGAATCCAATTATGTATTAAAATTGGAACGACTATATATTTGCGTGAAAGGCTGAGAGGATTTTTTCTAATTAACTATCTGTTCAATAATTATTAGATTGCTTTTTTTGAGAATTTATTTTTGAGAAATACTTAATAAATATTTTAGGTAACCTTGGTAACAGTCCAATTCAGATTCAAATATACTGCTTTGAATGTCTTTCGAAATAGGACTTACGTTCAGCTAATGCTGCTGTGTTCTTAATTAAGGATTACAATCACAATGTATTTCAATTTCCTTTATTTTCGTTTACCTGTATTTTAATATGCTGAGTCATAGAAAACTGTTTTTTTAATATAGAGATAAAAGAAATACAGGCATATGGCCACGCTCCCCTTAATTAGTTTATGAAAATTATTAATTATAAAAGAAACGGATTCTCATATAATGATCTTACCAAAAAAAAAATTAAGTTTAATTACACTCATTCCAAATTAACTTCTATATTTAACATATGCTTATATAGAAGTAACAGTTAATATTCAAGAAAAATTGCAATATTTAATTCTAACTTTTCTAGGTTTTACATCATTTTCCTCTAGCACAAAAAAAATTCGAAGTCTTTTATTATTAAAAAATCTTAATTCTTATAATCTATTTTGTAACAACAAACTTTACATAATTTAATTTTTATTTAAATTTTATAATTCTATGTATTCAATTTCTGACTAAATTTGTTCAATATTTTCTATATTTTATTTCTGTTTTTTTAAAATCAAATTAAAAAAAATTTCATAACCTATAAAATATGAGGTCTGTATCTTTTATATATAAAATACAGCGACTAACATTTTGTAAAGTACACAGTGAAATAAAACCGGAAGAAAAAAATTAGAAATCAAAAATGTTGTAGTTGCAGAGGAACAGAATAGAGATATAATTTCATCCTTAGGGTAATGATAAAGAACGATTGGGTTACAATGGTATTTGGATGTGATGAAATGGCGATTGGGAGCTTCTACTGCATATAAAGCATATGTCTCGTGTCTCAATGCCTTGTCCATACAATAGGTAACTAGAAAATTATCCCAAATTGTTGTTATTTTGAGAAGCAAAACTGAAGACGAATGGAATCTAAATGGAACAGAAATTTCTTCGAAATTCACCGTTAAATAAATGCAGTCCAAAGCACCGAAAACTTTTCAAAAGTGGGATGTTCAGTTCACTACAAATAAAGAAGTTTTTGTTGCCGAAATTTTTTTCGAAAAAACATATAAAAAGTAAGATTGTGAACATTTATTCATCACTGTACTTTTTCAACCTCTTCAATCAATATTGTCAAGGTTTTAAAGTTAGTCTTTTTTAATTTTTCTTTTCCTTTTCACCATTTTTTATCTATTCTTCCTAGTAAATTATTATTCCCAGTTTTTCAAAATATTTTATCCCTTATTTTGCATAAATTTTTTTAACTATATAGTTATGAAATGTAAGAAGATGAAAAGAAGGAAAGTAAGAAACTTACAAAAATGGTCTATCAACTTTATGTATACGATCATTCTTTTGTTTTAATTTAATTTTCTCACCTTTTGCAGGTAAAAAAACAAAAGAACCTAAAGAAGAAAAGATGAAAAATATGATGGATAACGTTATAATTTAACTTATAAAACATGTATACTATATTTACTGCCATCCACCTCACTGGAAATTATAATGCGATTTGATACACAATAAATGACAAAGATGATAGATTATATATGTTTATCAGTTTACTTTAATTTACTTTTAATAACACCAATGTCACTCAAAATTTTTTTCATCTCTCATTACACACAATGTACCCTTAAGATATCTCAAAAATATACCAACGGAAATATCATCCATTGTTTAATTATACATATACATAAACATAATTTTAAATAAGTGACTGACTAAATGACTGACACAGGAATAAACGATGATAACCGTAAATAAATCTTTAAGCTCTGAATAAGAAACGAAAAGGAAAAAATAAAAGTAGGTAGAGGGGGAAACCCAATAGGATTCGAATGTTACATAATACTTTAAAAAATTTTTTTTTAATAATGAAGACAAGGAATAATGCCATTGCGAAAGAAGAAAGATAGATGGAAATGTGTCCTTATATTTGATAGGTTCATGTCTCATCAAATTTGATATTTTACGTTACAAGTATATGATCCTACGTTAACACTCGATTGATTTTTTCACAATTGTTTTATAATTAATATGTTAGGTAGTCATGGTTGACTTATTGTTCCTTAACACCTTTTGGAATTTCTGTCATTCAATTTTCATCAGAAATTTTTCATCTGGGATTAACACAAGATGATTTATTTAAACTACGTTATTTTTTAATATCTTCAAATTGTCCCTCCCACTAAAAAAGATTTACTTTATAAATATAAAGCAAGCTTTCAGATGCAATAAAATTAAACAATTAAAAAACGAAAAAAAAATTTAATTTTTCTGTATCTGGTGGCCCAGCAGCCGGATCGACATAATTTAAGAAAGGTAATCACTAACCGCGCGCCAACCAAACAGACCTTAAAAATTATGGTGCCATTTTATGGGACTTTTCTTAATTTTATTTCCCTTTTTAGTGCCCTCCACAGAAACGGGCGCTGGTTTTATTAATCAAGTCGCTCCGGTTCTTAAGGTATGAGAGCAGGAGCTTTATTTCAATTTAAATCAGAATTTTTTCAGAAAAGAACTTTAAATTTTGTTCAATTTGAACGGGTTCTTCAATTTAGCGTCCTTATTGTTAGGAGCTCATTGGTTAGTTCAAAATAGCATGGATTGAGTCCTAGGCTATGAAAAGCCTTAAATATATAGCTTTACATCCCAAAAAAATGAATGAAAGAAGATTAAAACCAGAACATTGGCATGTAATAAAATTAATATTTAATAATTATTCAAAAACATATTAAATAGATTTCCAATTTTTATATTTTATTTCATATGTCTGTACATATCAAAGTGAATATCAATTAAAAAATCTTTTAAAAGTTTATCGACATTTTTTTAATTTTTAAATGAAATTACAAAAAATATATTCAATTTTTTATTTCTAATTAGCAAAAAAACTTTTTAAAATTCCAATTTACAAGGACACAAACAAAAATAATAATTTCCATATCATTTTTAAATTATCCTGTCAGAAACTGTTCCTTAAAAAACTTTTTGTTTGTGCTCTTGTTTTTTAATATACTTTTGGCTTAAGTTTAGAACTTTTTCAAAAATTTTGAATCAGAGAAAATTATGTTTTGTTTTAGATTTTTGCATTTCTATTTTTTGGATCATTTCCAATGCAGAGAATTTTCCAGAATTTAGTTTCTACTTTTTTATTTATACTTGAATTCTAATTTTCATTAAAAGTACATTATGATTGTGGTGACCATGTCATACCATAAGGCAATAAGTAAACAATTTTATCCCAAAAAAAAAAACTAAATAATGAAAACAAAAGAAATGGAAAATTTACATAATATGTAAACGTATATTAAAAGATTGAGTTCAGGATATACCAAATTACATGTACTTAAAAATTACAGTGGTGGCTAAAAAGAGGAAATAAATATAATACAATTCAAAATCTGATGACTTAACTTAGTAGGAACAAAGTATACAAAAGATCCATTAGGAAGATACATAGAATCTATCGAGACTAGTTTTTTGATGATAATTTTAGGAAACTAAAGCATCGATCACAAGAAATTCTGATGATAAACATATCTTAGCTAATCAATCCTGATATTGACAACAGTATTTTCAATGAAATCCAAAAAAAACGTGAGAACAATGAATGTTTTTGTTGTTGTTGCTGGTTGTTATGGGTGAAAGGATGTGCCATCTTAACACAGGGGCCTTTAGGCCAATTGAGTATTTAACTTTCAATACTTGATTTACAACTAATATTATTTATTTTGTTTATTTCATATTTCCATATTTTACATCATATTTGGTAACCAAGGAGATTTTGTTGGGAGCATATATATTTTTATGGACGGGAGTCGAAGCCGAGCGACTTCCCCACCGAGGTTCCTTGTCATTAAATTATTTCTTTTAGATTCCGCTACACATTTTCTAACTCGGTGTGATATAGGAGCTGCAATTAAGGAATTCGGGAGAAGTAGAGCTGCTGTTGACTTTTCTCTAACTTACAACAAACTTACAACAATGGATAAATAATAACAGTCGTTTCTCATCTTATTTATCTAATTCCGCACTTTTGATTCACTATGGATTCAGATGGTAAGGTATGAGTTACTAAAAGCATACTTTAAGAATATTTACCATCTGTACAAACAATTTTAACCATCACTGTATTAAAATTTTATTTTTATGTCCATATTTAAAAATAATTTTCTTCCATATTATTTTGCATTAATGTATTTTTAAAAAAATTTTTCGGGTTGCTAAATATGTAACTTTGAATAATCAATTTAAATCTCTTTAAAATGGTTTATTGTAAAGTGTTTTTTGAAAATGTTGTCTTACATCGTACGTGGAGTTCTTTCCCATACAAGAACTATAAGAAACTAAAATTAGATTAGGAAAGCAGTATTAGTTTAATGTGCCATATTACGTGTCATATGTTGCATATTTATACTGCTCATTACACATTCATTGTTCTTCAATTGCAATTAGAATGGAATGTCAAAAAAATTTAATGATAGTTTCTGATTAAAATCATTCTAATATGGCAATTACTTTGTCTACGATAGTGCTGAAACTAAATATGCAAATTGGCATAAAAGAAAAATGATATGGATAATTTTCTAATTAGAAGATTTGGATAAAAGTTAAATTGAAATCCTTTATTTTAAGTGATAATTAGAGAATTTAATACGATATTATTAATTATAATTTGTTGAAGCTGAACTTTTTTAGTGTTTTATTGAAATTATCAAACATATTTTCTGCATCAAAGAAGTATGAAGAACTTTAATTTACTTTCATTATTATTTTAAGTTACTGTAGTATTTCTTTCTCTAGACAGTTCCGGAGTGCTGTATATAAAATATATCTATGTTTTATTGTTTGGAACCAACATATTAACTAAACATCTAAAAGCACCGGAGAATGAATTTATAAATGCCACCACTGATTTCTCTGATTCTACGATCATTTATGTATTAAGCGCCTCTTAATAATTTCAGATTAGCTCCTAACCGTTGGTCGATGCCATATAATACATTGGATTGGGACAAATGTGTATAACTATTGATGCATCAATTAATAGAGTTTTCACCAATTAAACTTCGATCGATTGGTGTCTAAAGTTTAAAAATAAATTTAAGAGCCGGACAAAAGATGAAATAAACCTGCCAATTTGATTGAATTAAAAAAAAATATGACAAAGATTCTTTGAAATTTCAAGGCCTTACAAAATTGATTCAATTCTTCTTTCAAATTAAGATAATTATAATTATTTAAATTACAATAAACATATTTTCTTTATTCAAATGTATTTTTAATTTAATTAAAATCATATTAAATATAAAAATAAAAAACATTAAAAAAAATTAAATCTTTTAAGTAATAATATTTTTATATAAAATAATTTTATTAATTACATTAACTTCAGTTACTTGAGAGAGAAACAGTTTAAAATACAGAGAATTTGCTTTGCATATTAAATTTTAATTTCTTACGAAATTAGAAAAAATTTTACTATGTTTTATTTAATGGATCATAAGGACCAAGGACACAATAACTGAGACTATCATACCGAACTTATTAAAATAATATAGAAAAATAATATTTTTAAAACAACAACAAGATTTCCCATTCATTTACAACAAGGTCCTGAAATTCCATCTTTCAAAAAAAAAAATTATACCCTTGATATTAAGGATACATTTTGTTTTTCTATGCAGGATTTTTATTTTTTATTTCATAAATTAACTGAAGGATATTAAAGAACACAAAAGGGCACAAGCGGCGGGTGAATAAATATCCAAGAAAGTGAAAAGGAAAAAAAAAAAGCTTCCCTTAAAAAAAGAAAATAAACTTTAATGATTTGACGCGACAGGAATTTTTAATTTTGAGAGAAAAATAATAAAAAAATAAATTAGTTTTATTCTACATTTTCTAGAATTTCCATTAGGGAAGGAAAACTTTCCCATAGAAGTAAAAAAAAACAAAAACAAGCAAAATGTTTCCAATAGTTAGGTTCGAATTTTATGACTAACTATAAGAAATGTTATTTCCTTTCCTTATACTTAATGTACATTTTAAATTTAAATTGTAGTTAAGTTTTTTTTTGTATTAAATTTTAAGTTTAATAAAACAAAATGGTGGTTCTTTTTTATAGCTGAATAATATTTTAAAGCTTTACTTAAAAGTACTTTAAACGAAAAAGAAAATATAGTATTGCATAACACTAGGCGCATATTTTTTTTTTCTTCAATAAGCAAATATAATAACGGTTTCCTTGAATTTTTGAATTGTATTTGATCATTTACACTTAAAGTTATTGCAATTATTTAGTCAAGTTAAGTTAACAATTAATTCAAATACAATTTTTATTTAACAAATGTAACAAGATCAGGTTTTTATCTTAAAATTCATAAAATCGGTGTAACCCTAGGGTAGATTATAAGCAACTAGTATTTCAGAATTTTCAAATTACTTTTCTTCAGTCTTATATTCCTACAAAAAAAATTTGGACTTATCTTATTTTAAAAAAAAACGTGCTAACTTAAAATTGCATACTTTAAGGAACCAATTTAAAAAAAAAATTTTAATATTTTTTCAAATATTTCTTTGTAAAAAATAGTAATGTTAAAAAAAAGCTAATTTATTTATGTATCTCAATAGAATATAAATAGGTTAATAAACGATTGTACTCATATAACTCAAAGTAATAATGTAAAGGTAAAACAAATTTTTCGTTATTGATTTAGGTACAAAAAAAAAGTATAAAAAAAAACAAGAAAAAATTAAGTTAAAATCAAGTAAATTGTCTTATTTTTTCTTATATATAGATTCAATTCCTATATTCAATTCAATTTGAAACGATTGAATTACTTTTAAGTTAAAAATCTGAAGAATTATTGAAGGGTAATTTTTATATATAATTTTTTTTAAATATTAAATTTGTATGCATCCGGTATACAAAGCATAACACTGTTTTATTTTATTGCTTTCGTTCTGTATACTAAAAATAATAAATAAATAAATAAAAAAATTTTAAAATAATATTATCTAAAATTTAACGAATCATGAAATTATATAAGAATTTACTTCCGTAATAATCAAAAGTAAAAAAATACTTCAAATGATTTTTATTAGATTTGAGAAACTTTTAACAGGATTCAGGATTACTTGTGTTCATCCTGAATTTTGAAATTTTTTATTTAACAATCATAGAAAATATTTAAGTCTTCAAAAAGCAATTGCTAAAAGTTTTAATTCAATCTATTTACTTCTTCTTACAAGATAACTAAGATTATTTTGTATTATCAGAGGATTGCTTTTCTGAAGAACAATCTATTGCAATAAATCTTTAATATAACAAAATATTTAAAATATTTGTTAAAATATAACAATCAAAATTGTATAAATAACTTTTTAATTCAATTGATATAATAATTATATAAAATAATAGTATACATGAAGCACATATGAGAAAAACAGTTTTTTTTATTAAAAAATTATCACAATAATACCCAGAGAACAAGATTTTGTTAAAAATTGGAATTTTTCAAACAAAGCTTAAAGTCATAGAAAACTAAATCTATCTGTATACCAAAAGCATCGTTTGAATCAATTCAGACAAATTTAAATGATTCCTTATCAAATTGACATCAATAATCTGTTTCAGATTCAATAAAAACTTTTTTGATTCAAAAATAAGGTTAAATTCTTTAAAAGCATTTTTCCTTATTAAATTACATATTAACAGTATGTATGAAAATTATCAGTCCTTCGTATTTAGAACAGTACAAATATTTAAAAACTTGTCTTAAAATTAATTTATACTAGAGAAAAAATTACACCATTGCATATTAATAGGCGCATATAACGAAATTTTTTTTTAATACGACTTTTTTAAACGTAAACAATGAGAAAACCAAAAAATTGGAAATTCAAACCCAGGGAATATTGAGTTAGGATTTTTAATATTTACGTCTGAGTATATGCAAATTTTAATCTTTACGCCTGTGTGTATGCAAATATTTAAAATTTTTTTAGTAATCTAGCAGAAGTTGAATTTTATATGTATGATGTTTATATTGACCGTAAATAGAAAAGCACACACTGCCCCGTTTCATACGAATGCATCTGTAATATTTCCTAAGATTATTTCTCCAAAAAATTATTTGGAGAAATTTATTTATATATGTATTTTAAAACTCTCCCTTTCATACAAAAGTTTAGGTTCGCTTATTTTTAAAAAAGAATTTTCCATCAATTTTCAAACAAAAACCAAAAAAAAAACTTTTACTTGATTTAATGTTCAGCCAGGTTTAAATTGGAAAACTATATGCAACAACAAAAACGATTTTTAAAACAAAATGTCTGACTTATTTCCATTTTAACATTCCTTCTGTTTTTTTTTTGTTTTTTTTTTCAAATATTTTGTATTCTCTTTCTCTGACGTTCTTTTAAGCATTCCTTTAAAATAATATTAAAACATTTTTTGAATTTTAAATAAAGAGATCTAGGTAAGGAGTAAAATAAAACTCAATTTTATAAAAAAAAAAAAAATCGAAAATTAAAACAAAAAATATAAAAAATAAAAACAAATGAATTTGAAAACTAATAATATAGAAAGCACTTTCATTCGTAATGGAATTTGAAAATATAAAAAATAAAAGCGAATTGAAAAAGAAAATAAAGAATTCTTTGAAAAAGCTTGACCCAAAAATTAAAATTATAAAATAAATAAAAAAAAAACTAGGATAAATATTTTCCAAATAAGTCTTTTATCGTATTTTTTTTTGTAAAAATTATTGCATACTTTGAGGCATATGTAATATAAGAATTTTGCATTTTAAATGATTATAAATACTTTGTTGAAAGTCTCAATTCTTTTTTTTAATATATGTATATGTAGATTAGAAAATTAATTAATTAGTTTTAGTCATTAATGTATTCAATAAATAGTTTTATATATTAACATATCGAAATTCTAAAGAAACTAGAATAATAAGAATATTAGAGCAGACTTTTTTTGAAGCTATTCAAGATTTTGTGCTAATTAATTTGTTATAAAAGTTTGAAAATCGTTTAAAAGAAAATTAAAATGAATTACGATCCAACATATAAAAAGTTTAATTAATTGTTTTTTAAATTATTAAAAAATAAATTAAACTATTGATAAAAATCATTGCTTTGTTTAATTAATAAAACTAGAATTTGTTATATAATTTAAATACAATTTAATCTCTTTTAAAACAGTCTCTGGTATAATATAATAGCAATCTAAATCATTATCTGGTATTGTTCTGCTCACAATTTAAAGATTATAAAATTTCTGAATCATTTCAAAGAAACTATAATATAAATAAAAAAAAATATTGACAGGTGTTCAAGCTATAATTGTTTAAAAGGCTAAATTTATAGCAAAATTTAAGGTTTTGGACCCCTTACAGCTCCTAAAAAGGGGTGTAACAAAAAAAAATTTTTAACTGACTCCTACTTATTTCTAAGGATCTAGCTTCTCCTAAAATTTCAAGTTTCTAGATTGAGCCGTTCAGAAGTTATGAAGAGCCAAAAATTTTGCAAAACTTAGTATTAGATAACGGTAAATTTTAATACCGAATGGTAACCCTTTACATTTGGCTTTTAAAAGTACGTAAAGCATATAAAATCAGCTGTCTTTTACCGTTTTCAGGTTGAAAATATACCTTATAGAACTCTTGTTATAACTATTTAAATATAGGGCTTTTTCCGAGTTTGAGGGGCTGTAGCTCCGTAACGGGAGGGGTAATAGAAAAAAGTTTTTACATTAAATTATTTTTATTGCAATACCTACCCGTTGCTGATATTTTTTTTGTCAATCGTACGTAAAAAGGGACGGACGGACGGACAGAGTGAAACTATATAGGTACATTTTTACAAAATTTTTTGAAAATGTACTAAAAACACAAAACACAGTAAAATGATTTTGATTTTAAAATAAAATTTAGTACCATTTTTTTTTTTTTTTGTTTTTTTTTATAAAATGTATTTTACGTGTCAAGTGCGTATGGACATTTTTACTTATATTTTTCTTCCTTTTTATTGTTTTGAAAATTACTTTTAAAATGGCACATGAATTTTTCATTAAGTATCGATTACCAAAACTATTTGATTTATAAGGTATTAAATCACAACAATAGCATTTGAGTACTAAAACTTTAGTACTTTGAGTACTGAAATTACCACACAGGATTTAAAGCAGAGTCTACACTTGTTGAAAGAATACACTAACGTGGTTTATTTTTGATTCTAGGTGTTAGTAACTAAGAATTATTGAAAAATTTCAATAACTAAGTTTAAGTAAACGAATTTAAAATAACTTTGGAACGAAACACTGCCTGATTACTTTTTAAATTAATATATCAAAAACTTGCAGGACTACATAAGAGCTTTACTCAAAAACATTATACAACTTCATAAACTTACAAATAACTCGATGAACAACAATAAAAACTCCTGGAGTACTCATGGAAAATTTGTATATGCAAAGACTTTGGCAAGTTTGATCTTAAGTATTCAAAGTAACGAAATTGAGAAAATAACAATAAAATTGTAGTACCTATTTTATATATTACACTGCCCCAGTTTGACACACACAGGAAATTTAATAAAACTCAGAACTTAAAAAAAATATTTTAGTTGACTACACTAAAAGAGTCCGATCGCTAGAATTTAAAAATTCTTAACCAAGGGCTTCATAAGCATAATCGATAGAACGAAAGAAAGACCCTTCATACTTAATAAAAAGTCAAGTTATATTTGCAATTTTATACTGTGAATATGAGATGATTATCCCCGCATTGATTGACTAAAGGTAAGAAAAATATACAAAACATCAATAGAACATAAAAAGTCTTATTTTTTTATATCAGAGAATAACATTATATAGGTGTGTGTAGGAAAGACCTTACAAATTCAACCTGAGAAAAAACATACAAAAATAAATAATTTATAAATTAAGAAAAAATAACCATTCATTAAATTGTAATTTATAAAACATATTTATGGTTTTACTTTTACAATTATTTACCTTTAATACCACACACACATTAAGTAATAATTTACTCTAGACCTGTCATTTTTCTTTCACACAAACCAGTACAAATATATATATATACATAGTAATAATTAATTTTTTCTAAAATATTTACAATATTTATTTTACACCAACAAATTCTTAAAATAAAAATAAAAAAATTATGAAGAAATATCTTAAAAAAAAATAATTTGAAAGAAAATAAAAAAAAAAAAATAAAATAAAAATCGATTAAGATGGCAACACCACATGTAACATTAAAAGTTTTATACATATTTGATATTTTTATTGTTATTTTTTAAATCTTTTCTATTTACGCATTAGACCAAAATTGAATGTTAACAGATTAAATTGGTTTACTGGAGCCAGTTTTTTTTCTTGAGACCTCTAAGAGTTTAAGTGTATACTTGTAAGACTAAATATAAAAAAACATAAATAATTTAATCTTTCAAAACTAGCAAATGAACAGCTTCAGAATGAACAGTAAAATGATTTGGAGATTGAAAGATGAAGACGTAAAAAAAATTATGGCAATACATAAGGAAAGGGATCTTTCTATAAGAGGTCCTTTTAAAGTACCTTTAAAAGTATTAGGTTCTTAAAAACCAAATAATACAGCAAAGCATCTCTAAAACAAGATTTTATAGGTAATTTGTTCCATTTTTTTTATAAATTATTAAGCCTTCAGCTATTATTATTGAAACCTATGCATTTTCCTTTTTGGGAATTACACTCTTGTATCTGAGAAGCTACACACTCACGTTTTCTGTTAAATGTCATTAGCTTTTCTTTCCTAGGATTTGGAGTACTTAAATGATTTGACGTTCGTAAATGCAAATCTCCAGCAAATACCGTTAAACAATCTAAAAATATCCATTCCAAGACTTTTTTATTCTTACTCAAATTAAATTTATCTGGATTTTACTGTTAAAATATACAAATTTAATGTCTTTAAAACATCTAAATACATATAAAAGTTACATGGTCGGAATTGAGCTCATTTAAAGTTCGCATATTAAAAAAAAAATAAAATTAAAAAATCAAAACAAAAATAGCAACAACACCAAAATCGATATAACACGCGCTTAAACATTCATCACGTTTCATCTCTCTGATCACGTCTAGGTTGTACGATGTTTATTTTCTTATTTTTTGAATTTATAGTTTTTTTTTTTATTTTTCTAATTTTCTTCTTATTTATTGTTGTTGTTGTTTTTTTTTGTCTATAAATTATGTCCTTTTAAAGTGCCAGATTATATCTTTCTTTCTTATTCTTTTTTATATTTTGAGAATTTCGATACATATACATATATATATATATATATACACATATGTGAATAATAAAAGAAATAAAGAAACTAAAGATATAAACAATATATTAACAATCAGGACAACACTTGTGACATAAATCAGGATTTTTGTTTTTATACTTGATGGTATCAATGGCGCAAAGGTATCATCATAATAATCATCACCATATAGTATGGCATCTAGTAACATAATCATAATCATCATCATCATCATCAAGAAATATATATAAATCCTGATTATTTTTAAGAATTCTTTTTAAACTAAGTATGTAAGTTTATGTTTTTGGTTTTCGTATTCGTTTAAAAAAGTTTAGATCATAAGGTATAAGATTTTAGATTTATTATCTATTGGATTCAGACAAGTGTTTGTTACACGCAGTAAATCGTTCATAGCGTTATTTTAATTTCTTAAATACTATAGTTTTATTTAAGATATTGTCATTATCACGATACCTTATGTATTTCACTTTTGATGCGGTCTTCGTAAGACTTATCTTCCGTATAGGTCTAATAGCCTATCTACAATGAACGCTATCGTTTCCCTCTCTACACGAAGCTATCTGTCAAACTATGTTAAATCTAGCAAATTATATGAAAATGTCTACAATAGATGCAACCCTGACGCATAACGCTGCAATTAAAAAACTGGTTTAACTTTTTCGCTTTCTTTACGCATTCAAATGTCAAATAATTGAACTTTGAAAAATATTTTTTATTGAAAATCAGAATAAAATATTTGTAAAATTATTATTTTTTTTTTCAATTTATTACTAAATAATATAAAAATAAACTACTGAATATTTTTTAATTCATGAAATTTGTAAGCAAACCGATGTCAAAAAACGCTGTCATGTACATTTCATTGTTGACACTCCTTTGTTTATTACGTAAAGAGAGTGAAACGAGAGCGTCATTGCAGATAGGCTGTTAGAATAAGTAAGATTTATCCTCCTTATAAGTCTTGGAATAAGTACTTATCAATTATTAGCATTCTTTCAACTTTACTCAAATTATCATAAGATTCTCTAGTTCAATAAAAAAATACACATAAAAAGAATAATTCAAATACTTAATAATGTCTAATTTGAACAACATTGTGTTGCATTTTAATGAGAGGAACCCATAACAACTGATTTAGTTACTCCGATTTCTAAATCGATTTTGTCATCAATTTTGAAAGACACCAAGACTGATCATAATTTTGTTATTCAATTTTTATACATTGTAAGAAAAAGTTCAAATTCTGTTAATAAATAGAAGAATAAAAAGTTTTTTTCTAAAATACCTAAGTGTCAAATACCTTTATACTTAATATTTCTTTTATTTTTCTAAATAACTTGTTGTCATTTTGCAGGTTATTTCTAAACTTTTTGATTGTCAATAGAATTTAAATCGTGTACCGTTGGAAAATAACATAATAAAATAAAATTTTTTATAACTTTACTAACTGCAAAATAGCAAAAAATATATAAATCTCGATATTTTTCTAGAAAATTTTTAAAAAAGATGTTAAAATATTAGAAAGTATAAAAGTTTTCAAAATATAAATTCCAGAAAAAAATTTAAATACAAAAAAGTACTCTAGGCTGAAAAATAACGCCTCAAAATATGCAAAATTTTTTAAATTAAAAAAAATATAGATTTGCTTTCGTTAATTATATGGTTTTTTTTCAGAACTTGAAGTTCAGGACTTTGAAAAGCCTGGGAAAAAAAGCCCCAGATAAGATCTACAAAAATGTAAGATGGAGTGGGATCTACAGGGTTTTTAGATTAGATCAGGATCTAATTTCTATAGATTTGGTATTCTAATCTCTATTACCGAATCAAAGAGATCGTTTTTTTAAATTTTCGTGATTCCACTTTTTGTTAAAAGAGTTTTGCTTAAAGCAATAACGCCTTTTTTAAAAGAGAAACAAATACAGTTATACAAAAATATTAAAAACCCTTGTTTAAATTTCGGGCCTATTAAAAACTTGCAACAACATCAGTATTTCATACAAATATAACTCATTGTCCTTAATTGGTCTCAAAAAACTTCTTCCCTAATTGTGCTAAATTTGGTATTGCTAGTTTTATGATTCCTGTAATTAGCTAACTTACATTCAATTTATTATTAGTAAATCAAATGAAGTTAGATTCATTTTATCTTTATGCATAAGTAATTCCCTTTTAACAATAAATTTAAGGTTTTTCAATATTCAAATTTTAAACCTAAAATAACAGAGCTCAATGGGCTTTAATGTAACAAACAATTGCTTCTATACATAAGTTCCTATTTATTAAAATTACAAAAAAAAAAACAAATTATAAGAATTAAAGCCAAAATTCTTACAAAAAAAAAACAAATATACTATATAATTCTCCATTATACTAATAATGATTTAAGCATTAACAACCAATTAAGTTGTACATCTATAAACTTTTACTTTAGAACATAATCTATAAATAATTTTTCTTGTTTGTTTTTTTATATTTTGTACAAAATTGCTAACATTAAGTAATGTAATCAAACTAAACTTAATTTGTTTTTTTTTTATTATCTATATATATTTTGTATATATATATTGTGTGTTTTCTTATTGTATCATAATTTTCTTTTAAATTGTAACATCAAATTAACATAATACACCATGAACCCCTATAATTATGCAATAAAAATTTTGTTTTGTTTCATACTTAATTTATTCTGTTATATTTTTTATAATTCTTTATATACCCCCAAATTATATATAATTTCACCTGTTTTTTTTTTTCTTTTTTATATTTATTATTATTGTATTTTTATAAATTCAACACATTTAGAATTCAGTATCTTAAACCCTCTGGTGTTTGCTGGAACAAAAGTTAAATAAAAAAAAAAAGCAGAAAAACAAAATAAATGAAAAAAACTTCTGGAATAATAACAGTACAAAACCATGGAATAATCAAGGAATAAAATAACAACGAATAAATAACGATAACAAAATAACGGGATAAATCCTGTGAAAATAATCGTAAAAAAGAAGAAACCATTTTAAGTTATCGATTTGGTTTTTAATATTTTTGTTGTTGTTGTTGTTGTTGCCTTTTTCATACAGTAACAATAGAATGAGAAGTGCAGGAGAAAAAGCAAAATCTGGGATACAAAACTTCTTCTTAACATTTAAATGGTACCATTAAATTGCTCTTTTTCTTTCCGTTAAATACTCAATATTCCATTTTTAATTTATACGAAAAATATAAAAATAAAAATAAAAAAAAATTGTATTATAATCACATATAAAAAATAAATATAAAAACAGTTATTTATATTTTTTTATACCATTCCGAGATAAACTAAAACATAACGGAATAACAAGAAATAATGTTATTTATACCGTTAAAAGTCGTTCTTTCAAAACCACACAAATACAACTTTTCTTATTATTTTATTATATCCATGCATACAAATAAGGCCCCCCGAGTATATTAAAATTGCTCCTCCGTTTGTAACGTATCGATCTAGATGATCTAGATATGGTGTCAAGGGTTCGTATTGGATTAGCATCGAAAAGTAAATCGACCTAGCTATGTGTGTCTGTCCGTCCGTCTTATAGATGGATGAAGATTACACGCGGTTAGTTATATAATAGACCAAGCTTCTATATCAAGTTTCAAAATGATACGGCTTCATTTTCGTGGAGCTGTCATACAATGTTGTCAATTCGATAACTATGAATCTAATGAAGCTACGAGGTTAAAATTAAAACTGGGAAAGTGAAGTTATAAAGCAAGTAACTTGGCAAAGTTGGTCATTACTCGGACCAACTTTTAGGGTGGGCCCAGTTTTTGTTTTCTTCTAATTTTGTTTTTTCTTTTTTTTTTAAATATAATAGCATTGGAGAATATAATAGCATTAATGGTTAATTTTATTTTATACATCATAGTGATTACGCATTGGTATCCAAAAGTTGACAAGAGCAACTATATTCTTCCTTCTTTTTTTGTTCACAATGTTTGTATGAATTTTGAAAACGTTCTTTTTTGTTGTTACTGTTATTTCTTATTATATATATAGTTAACGGTACTATTGGTGTTTTTACTACCATTATTTTGTGTTCCAACGCATTACACTTATATATGAGTGTATATATATATAATAAAAAAAAAGTTCAATACACAATTGAATGTGACGCTACAGAATATTACACACTAGAAATCATGAATAAAAACAAAAAGGTGAAAAACAAAATACAAATACAACAAATTAAAGTTTAAGAGTGAAAGAGAAAGGAACACACACAAAAAAAAACTTTAACCAAAGCTAAATAATAAAATAAAAATGAAAAAAAAACAAGTGATGAAAAAAACCAAGGGTTTTTAAAAAAGCACATTTTCAAAATAATATAGTGTTTCATACTAAGTATTTTATCAGAATATAATGTTGAAGCTTCAATATTAATGTTTAATTTAGGAAATATATAAGTCAGTGACTAAGTTACTGCTTACTTATAAAAACAGTAAGTTTTTAATTTTCAAGCCATATTAGCCCCTCTATATGGAATGTTGCTAAATTTCTCAAGGATATAATCCTCACTACTCCCCATCCCACAAACTTTTTTAGGTTCTAGGAATTAAATTGTGAATTCCACCAAAATTTGAAATATTACTTAGAATTTTACTATTTAAGCAAAAATGGTAAAAACTGAGAGACACTTTCTTCAATTTAAAGAACCCCTTTTAAATTTAAAAAAATCTTTTAACATATATTAAAATATAATGTTGGACCTTTAAATTTTGTATATTAAGGAAAAAATATTTAAACAGGTATTCAAGTTACAGGTGTTTAAAAATAGCAAAATTTCATTTTTCGAGCCCTTATAGCTCCTGAACATGGGGCTTGACAAAAAAATTTTGTTAACCGACTCCTACTAGTTTCTAAGGATCTAACTCCTCCCAAAATTTCAGAACCCTAGCTGGTACCGTTTAGAAGATATGCAGGGCCAAAAATTTTGCAAAAATTGAGTTTTGCATAATGGTAAATGTTGGTACCGTATGGCAACCCTATACTACTTAGCGATATATTTCTGTAAAGTTTATAAAAGTAGCTCTCTTTTACCGTTTTTCGATTGAAAATAAACCTAACAGAACTCTTGTTATATCAATTTAAATATAGGGCTTTTTTGGAATTTCCAGGGGCTGTAGCTCCGTCATCCTTCAAAATTTAAAAAAACCTTTGATACATGTTGAAATATAATTATAGAGCTTTGAATTTTGTATATTACTAAAAAAAAATTTAGACAGGCATTCAAGTTACAGGTGTTTAAAAATAGCAAAATTTCAATTTTCGGGACCTTATAGCTGCAAAACATGGGACGTGACAAAAAAATTTTGTTCACCGACTCCTACTAATTTCTAAGGATCTAACTCTTCCCAAAATTTCAAGACCCTAGCTTGAACCGTTCAGAAGATATGTCTGGCCAAAAATTTTGTAAAAATTGAGCTTTGCGTAATGTTAAATTTTTGTACCGTATGGCAACCCTAAACATTTACCTTTTAAAAATTTATAAAGTTTATAAAACCAGCTATCGTTTGCCGTTTTCAGATTGAAAATACATTCAGCAGAACTCTTGTTATAACAATTTAAATATAGGGCTTTTTCCAACTTTAAGGAGCTGCAGTTCCGTAACAGGTGGGGCTACGGAAAAAAATTCTTCCACGAAATTATTTTTTTTGTAATACCTACTCGTGGTTAAAATTTCTTTTCTCTATTTCAAACGATGTAAAAGTTTTTGTAAACATACGGACAGACAGACAGACAGACAGACAGACAGACAGACGGACGGACGGGCGGACAGAGTGAAACTATATAGGCACATTTTTACAAAATTTTTTGAAAATGTGCTAAAAAGGATAAAAAATTATGATAAGTCCCAAAAAATGGCACCTAAGTTTTCAGGGGGCTATTTTTTAAGGCGCTGTTAGGAGCCGAACTTTTTTAAATTTCAATTGCTGTATTTATGTTCTACCACAAAATTGGTGAGTACCATTTTTCAAATTTGTTGAATGGATCTTGATCCTACTGAACTACTGGATCTCAAGCAATAGGGATTGTTAAAAAGAGTAATCAATTGAATTTTAAATTTACGACTAACGGATCTAACTCATTTGAAAAAGGATCAAGTTCTTGTGAAAAGAGTATATTATAAACTTTAAAATATATTTTTTTGTGTACTGCACAATATTGTTGTATGGTAAAAATATAAACAAGTAATATGTACATGTACATGTACATACAATTGTATGCAAAAATATACTGTTATATGTAAATATGTAAATGCAAAAATAATTGAAGTTGATTTTTTTTCCCAAAACTATATTTAGAATTTTCACATTTCCAAAATTTTTTAACCTTTTTTTGTTTTTTTTTTTATTATTTTTTTTTGTAATTTACACAATCTTACACATATTTATATCCATTCTCATATACACATGCATACATACATTTTTTTTAACACTGAACATCCTAATTTAAATGTGAAAATCATGCTTTGAACAAAAAAGATGACATTTTCTTCTACTGTTCCCGTTAATTTTTGTATTCACAAAAACTTTATCTATTTGTTGTTGTTTACTGTTACTTTTTTACAGTTATTTTTTTTTTTTTTTATAAAATACCGGAATAAAAACGCAAAATAAAAATCATATAAAAATGATAATAATAGTAAAATATAAATAATAATAAAAAAAAACAACACAAAATTTGGTGGTTATAAATTGGTGATAAAATGATGGCCTCGTTATTTTCAGTTAGTTTGAATACAAAAAATAAAAAACAAAAACAAAAACAAAAAAAACTGTTTAACGGTGCATATTTATGGAAGTTAATCAAAAAAAAAAAAAAGAAAACAACAATCAAAATGGTTGATTTTTGAAAATTTTTTTATGCATTTTATTTACAGAACGTTTCAGTTCCTATTTCCGTTTGACCAATTACAAAAAAAACGTATCTGTATAAAGTTTGGTATATACGGAAGGAAGAAAATATATACAGTTATATTTACTAGTATAAGATACTTTATATGAATACTCGTATATAAAATATTTGAAATAAAAAAATTTAATAATATATAAATAATGAATAAATGTAACGGTAGACTATATTTTATATTACCTGGTATCTTTAACTGCATGTAATATTTAATATCATTTTTATAAACCATTTCTTGAAATTGTTACTACTGCTTTTTACATATATTATGTATATAAAATGTATATTATGTACATATATATCTATACATATATATACGACAATAAAAAGAATTTTTTTTTTATTTTGTAACACCTTGTCTAGTACATTATATATCACACATTACAGTTACAAAAATTTTATTGTTCATTCGTTCGTAAATAGAACCATTCATTTTCTTGTAGGTAATAATTTAAACTCATTATTACACAGTTATATTATTATTATTATAAAATGTTGCAAATGTAATAATTATATAATAATAATAATAATAATAATATGACTAATGAGATACTATTATTAAAGGTATACTTATTGTATGCATTCGTTGTTCCAGATATGTGTATTACAATTGTTACATTGTTACAAAAGAAAATGAGAATAGATTAACGGTAAATTTATTATGACGTTTACATTATATTATAAATATTATATATATTATGTTGGAATATAAAGAATGCAATATAATTTTTTTTAACACTTTTTATTTAAATGTAATACATGATGGAAAAATACATATGAATATTATTCAACGGTTTTTTTTCACTATTCATAAAATATTTAACGGTATATTACAAGTTATGATTGGAATAATAATGTATTAATGAATATAATATGTTTTCTATTTTATTACATAATGTATACCTGTAACATTAATTATCTTACAAATTTAGGCATTACCTACACTAAACGAATAAATACAATAATACCTTAGTAGTCTTTTAACACTCAATCTTTGATTAGAGCGTGATTAATTTTCGACATTATGTAGTACGATATTTGAATCATTTTTAATATATTTATTTATTTATGTATGTATTTGTAGTACCAGATAATAGTAAATATTGCTTCATAATGCTAATCTTTCGCCTATTTGACATTTGGACTTCTTATTAAATTATTTTAATTAACACTATATTTTTGTATTATATATGATCTGATCAGAATTTAAACTCAAGACTTTTCGATTGAAATGCCGCCACTTTACCACTGAGCTATCGGTCAGATATCATTTTTAAGATGCATACAAACTTTTGAATATTTGAGTTTTGTTCCTTGTTACCTGTTGGTTTAAAATCTTCCCTAAAGTCTAATATATATCAACTTATTAATGTAGTCATCTCCATTTAAAAGGTTTACAAGTAACAAGCTTTCATATATATATATATATATCTATCTATGTATACATAAAACAATTTTTATAAGTCTTTAGTCAGTGTTCATCAAAGACGACTCCCTTTTATCAATCGTTTCTTTTTCTGAACCGTTATTTTCTTTCAAAGAATACAATTTTTAAATATTTTTCATTATTGAAATGAAAAATTTTTATTTAAAATATTGCAGCCAAAAATAAAAACATATTTTAAAAAAAAATGTTGTAAAAAGCATTGGGGACTGAATGTTGTAGGAAGTCTTAAAAAAACGTAAGAGCTTTTTCCAAATAAAAAAATTCACGATTTCACTCGTAAATAAAAGCATCCTGGTTATATACTTGTAATACAAGAACACGTATATTATGTTCATATGGGATTTCCATTTTTTCTTGCTTTTTTTTCTTTTTCTTATTTTTTTTTTTTTAATTTAGTACAGTGATAAAATAAAATATTTTATGTATATTATACGAGACAAATATTACCAAGTTTCATTTTAATGTAAGTCATTATTATTACAAAGAAAAAAAAAAATTAAAAAAATAAAAGAAAAAAACAAAAGTATTTTGATGATTTTTAATTTGACAATGAAAAACATCAGGTAAAAATAATGTCAGGTAAAAAAAAATAAAAAATGAAAATTGCTTACGTTTAAAAATTTAAATGTGAACGTTCCATAAAATGATTGCCATTAATAGTCGTTCTACATGACATTTACAATATGAAAAACATCCATATAAAATTGAAATATTATACCTATCTACCAATCAGATTCAATTAAATTAATAATGGTATACGTCTTCATTTTTTATGCAATTTCGTATTTGCAAACAGAATTTTTTTAAGTTTTTTGCAAATTGCAAAAAAATCATTAAGACATACATATATTTTTAGAATTTTGACAATGTTCGATCTTAGTTTGCCTACTTCTGCTTACCGGGAAACTCAATAGAAATTTAAAGAAACTACAATTATTAAATAAATACCAATATTATATAGAAAACTTAATTTTCTTGTATATTATATATTTTTTAATACTAGTAAAAAACCACAGAATTAATAAAAGGAAATTCGTTAGCTAGAGCACATTAAGTTAACATTATAATAGTTTTTTTTAGTTCTGTAAGTGATAATAAAATAAAAGTATACATACTGAAATGTAAAAAATAGCTTTATACGTTTATATTATAATTTTCTGTATCTACCTTCTAACAGATTCCTTGTACGTTTTGATTTTTTTTTCTTTCTGTTCGTAATTGACATTTTATTAGTTTCATTTTTTCTTCCTCCTATGTATGTAAGTATTTGTAATTAGAAGTATGTTACATGTGTAAATAACACTTAACATAACATAGAGCACGCTAATCAGCAGCAGCAGCAGCAGTTTGTCTTTTATTATATTTAGATATTACTTGTATAAATTATTATGAATTTATATGTAGTCTTAAAAATACCAATTACATACACTGTGATTAAGACGCCTATCCTTCAAGAAAAAGGTCTCCAGTTCCCCAGTTGGATTATATCTAATAGAACAAAAAAGCGCGAATTGTATAATAAAATCAACATAGTTTACACCGTAATATAACATAAGATTGCATAAAAATATATATATATAACTCTGGTGTAAGATAATAGATGCCACACGAATTTTGGCACTTGTGAATTCATAATCTTATATAACAGCTACAGCCCAAGTAATCAGCAAGCTTAGTCAATTGAACGATTAAATAAACTGAAATCTATGTTTAAATAACAAATCCTTAAAAGACTTGAAAACGAATTAAAATTCTACAAAATAATTCGATGTGACATATGACTAAATTGAAATGTGATTTGAAAACGTTTTATTTGATATTATAAACATTATTGAATACACATTGAAAATACAATTTAATACAAAATTGATATCAAGAAAATATTCATTAGAAAATAAAAGCATTCAACACTTCAGTGAAACTTTAAATTATTTAATAACATATAACTGTAATCACCCTAAGTTATATTGAATTTAGTAGAACAGCAATATAAATAATTTAATATACCGTTTATAAAATCTGTATTTAACAATTTTGCACACGTTAATCTTTCATGAACATTAAAATTACTTCAGGTATTTTGCCTAACTAACATTTAATTTAATTATTTTACCGTATCAACATAAATAAATATTTAACTTGATTTCATCTAATTTAATTTATTTAATTTTTCAGATAATTTTGATTATTTCAAGAATATACATTAATATTAATTTCTATATATTTTTTTTAAATATATTTAATTATTTTAATTTCAATTAAATCGAAATTTTGAATGCAAAATCAGGATTACATATAAATCCTTTATTTCAAATAATTTCCGGGTATTTTAATTCAAAGCGCAAAATCAATTTAAAAAAAAAAAAAAAAAAAACAAAATACGAACTGTCAATTTATTAATGAGGAATTTTTATTTATTTTTATTTTTAATATTATTAATATTTTTGGATGTATATCTGTACTTCGTTTTTTATTATACATATTTTTATTTTTTTTTAATACTTTAAAATCCATCACCCTCAAACATAATAACGGATTTGCAAAAAAAAAACAAAAACTTTCACTTAAATCATATTTACCGTAAGCATAAAAAAATAACGGTAAAAAAAATCATCAAAAATAAAGATTTTCAAATTTTGATTATTGCGTAAAAAAAATTTATATGTCATTTAAAAATTTAATCAAGATAATGATGTCAAAAAAATTTGATTGTATTATGAAATTCATTTTCCGTTTAGGTAATGGAATTTTTTTCCATAAATAAATTAAAATTTTTAGAGATGAAATAAAATATTTAAACGAATTAATTTTAATATTTTAATAATGATCATTTCCGACCTAAGTACATTGATAGACAGTTCAATTTCTGTTTCATTATATGTATAGTGTTTTTTATTAAAAAATCTTAATATCATCAGTTATAGGTTAAATGTAATAAAAGTGTGAATAGATTTCAGAAGGGTTTGAATTTTTTATTGCGTTTTTCGATATATTACGATCATTAAGGTAGAGAGAAACATGATGTGTTGTGGCTCAGCTTTAATTAAATATGCAAAGAAGTCTATTGAAAAATCTTAATACTGTTTAATACTTAATAGTATGCATAATTTGATTATTCCGTACGTCATTTCTTAATTAATCAGTATATTAAGACATAATTGAAAATAGCTTTAAAAGATTTCTTTTATTTAGAAACTCTCGAAAAGAACGGCGGAGTAAGGAATAGTATAAATTTGATGATAATATTTAAAATACAAAAATCCTTTAAAAGGCATTGCATATCTTTAGGCGTTTATATGAGTTATTTACTATTTTAACTTTATAAAATAATTTTAAAAGAAATGTATTTTGTATAATTACTAAATTAACTTTGTTATATTAATTACGAATACTTATTCGAAACTCGAGGAGTACATAAATAAAAGCAAAATTAATGAGTACATATTATACACAACAAAATATTTATTTTTAATTTAACGTTTTACTTTATAATCAATTTTATTTTTTAATTAAAAAAAAAAATGAATTTTGTTAAAAATCAATATGATGCTAATATTGTATGTACTGTACATACTTTATATATAAATAACTGTAAATACGTAATACATAATATACAACTATATAGATATAGGGGTACTCATTGTATGCAAGTTTATAAATTGAAAAAGAAGATACCAACAATTATATTAAAATATAATTTCCGAATCTGTCAATAATTTTGACATCTTCCTGATAATTTTATACATATATAATTATTGACTACGTTTATTTAATATAGAAATATATATATATATATATATAGATGTACTTGTCTATATTGTATCAAGCATTTGAATAAAAAACTCATTTTCATTTTATTTTTTCTCATTTTAATATTGAATACAAAATGAAGTGTTTTTTCTATCTTATTTAATCATATTTTTATTTTTTGTATTTTTCCTTTGATTCTTCGCTTTTTATTGTGTCATCCCTTTTCCGTCCTTCATCTACTGCTTTCTATAATATTATAGTCTTACTCATTTATTATTGACATTTTATTTAGATTTTTTTTAAATAAATGTGAATAGAAACGTAAAAATTGTGATATCGAAAAACTGTAGTAGATATTTCATCGATTTATTTATTCATTCATTTATTCATTGTGTGATTTTTTAAAGTCAAAAATAGTTTCAATTTTGCTTTTCTGTGTAATAAAATATAGAAGATCTAGTTTAGTTTTAATGGATATAATAATAAAGAGGTTTGGAGGGTTTATATTGAAAATTAAAAATGAGAATTTAATCTTGAACTGTTTTTTACTTGGATAAATATTTAAAATAATTTATTTTATTCAAAATAGGATATTTAAATAATTACTTAACTTATTTTAATATACGTAAATTATTACGATTTTAATGCAAATTTATGGGCTCATTAATAAAATCAGTTTGGACATATAGGACAAAATGTTTTAAAGACCTTATTAAAACTAGTTACAAAATGTCAATTACTTTATTTAAAAAATATAAATTTAGTTAGGATAGTAATGAAATTCAATCCAACCCTGTATAATTTAAGTAGAATTACCTGACACTTATTACTTTGCCAAGGGATACAAGATTATATTACCAGTAATATTTATATTTCCATACTTACAAAATGTAAGTATAAGTAAAAGTTTCAAGTAAAAATACTTGTAATTCTCAGAAAGTAATCAAATTTTTAATAAAATTACTTTTGCAATTATTTTTTGATACTTAAATATTTTCGAGTAATGAATCGACTTGTAACTGTACTTAAGAACCCTTTTACTCAGTATTATAAGTTCTGATTCATTCTTATAAAATTTGAGAAATTAAATCAAAATCTATGTCACTGTCAGAAGTTATATAGAGTTACTAAATTTTGTAAGTGTCAAAGAGAATATGTCAAATGTTATGTCAAAAACTTTTATATTATCTCACGAGTAATTAACCTTATTTTTAACTAAAAGTTGAAAAAATAATTGTAATTATTAGTTTTGACATAATTTTTATTAAGTATAATTGAAAATTAATATGTCTTCAAAAAAATTTGAAAGTAAATTTTTTATAAAACTGTTATTTTACAATCTACACCGTTATAATATACTCCAAGTTGATAATATAAAACTTCTAAAAAATTTTTGTATCATTGTTTAATAATACCTATATTGTACGTTTAAATGCTGGTTTAATAAAATCCAATTAGCCTCAATAAAATTATAAGTAGAATTTTAATATAATGGTTGTCAATGAAACTATTAGTATTGGCTACACATAGTGTTACCTTGTGTAACAATCGTATAATATACAAAATGGATTTATATGACATTATACTCTATAGAAATATTTTAATTAAATTACATTCAGCCTAATGCCTTACATTTATTAAAATACCTTACATTTATACAATAATACACAATGAAAGTTTAAAAAATTTTGTATACTACCTACGAATATTGATTGCAATAATATTTTTTTTTATTCTAAATAACCCTTATTTCGAGATTAAAATTTCAAAAAAAAAATTCTCTTATTTTTTACCCTTCTCTTTTATTCCAAAGTCTGCACTTGCTTTGAATTTTATATATATTTTTAAGAATCTAAATCCTTTCAAAATCTGTGTATCTGTTTTTTTTTTCTTCTCTCTTTTTACTTTTTTATATTTTTGTTTTTTTTAAATTATTAAAAAATCGACAGTGATAAATGGTCGAATTGTTAACAACTGAATTTTTTTTTTACAATAACAATCAGAATAAAAACAACAATAACAAAAAACAAAAAAAAAAATAACAATGATAAAAAAACATAACATCTAACTAATAATAAAATATTTAAGGACATTCCGTTGTATATATGTATGTATGTAGGTATGAATTAAAAAAAAATGAAAAAAAAAAATTAGATGCAAAGAAAATGTCACAATAAAAAATTGAATATTGTTATAAACTTACAATAATACTTAGTACATACTACATATGTACATTACATCCTCTTAGAGATGCAGTAGAATCGAATTTTTTATAACAGTTTAGTAACTACACAAAGTTTGAAAAATCATATAAGAGAAGTTGTTAAGCTTATTATATCTTTAAACTTTTCGATTTTTTTTATTAAAATTTATAGGAATTGGGTTTAAAGAAAAGTATAGGAGGCCCCGTCTTTTTATAAAAATAGAAGCCGCCAATTCACTTTAAGGATATTATAGATTAAATTTATTAGAAACAACTTTTGGGATAAAAATCAAAGGATTCTGGAAATATTAAAAAAATAAATACGAATATCTAAAGCTTCTTCTAAACAGGTAACTGTAAGAATTGCATACTGTTTAATAGCGTTTCGCTCTCATTACGTAGTCATTAAGGGATTGTCTACAATGAAGTGTACATGACAGTGTTTTTTGACATTGTTTTGTTTACAAAATTTTATGAATTAATAAAATATTCAATAGTTTAAAGTTTATTGTATAGCTATTTTGAAAAAAAATTGATAATTTCACTAATTTTTACTAAATATTTTTCAAAGTTCAATTATTTGACATTTGAATACGTAGAGAAAGCCTTTTTCATTGGCTGCGTAATGGCTGCGTCAGGACTGCGTCTACTGTAGACACTTTCATATAATTCAATACATTTAATTTAGTTTGACAGATGGCTATGTGTAGAGAGCGATACGAGAGCGTTCATTGTGGAAAGGTTATAAAGTTATTAAAAATAATTAAATTAAAGTCAATTACTCCATTTCTGTATATTTTATTTATATTCTACTGTATTTAAATGTAAATGGATATACATATGTATACATAAAGATATCATATTAAAATTAATGACTTTTTATATAAGTACATAACATTTATATTTTTAAAAAAACAACATGTATATAATATAACATATTATATACTTAACTTTTTTTTACATATTTCTTTGTCAAAAAAAAAACATAATGTATCAATAGAAAGAAAAAAGAAAAAGAATTGAACAGGACATTTATATTTATTTTATATCATATTTTTACATAAAAATTACATATATTATATATATATATATATATATATATAATTCATGTTTTGCCTTTAATTCACATGTAAATACATATGTTTAGAAATACATATTATTAAATATGTGTATGTATATTTAAAATATAATAAATGTAAATATGATATAAATGTATATATAATACTTATATATATTATTCTAATATATAAATAATAATAAATAATCAAGACGCAAAAAAAAAAAAAAACACAAACGAACAAAATGAAGAATCCTTCATTTTTTTTTTCTATACAAGTCTAACGATGCAGAAAATAGAAATATTAAATGAATTATTGGTATTATTTGTGTTTTTATTTTTTTTTTTTTTTTTTTTTAGAAAATTTTTGATTTATTTTCTCTATATTTTTTTTTTTTTTTTTTGTTGTAATAGGAAATTGAAGTTGTCCTTTGAACAAGAAATATATAAAGAATATATACATATGTATATATATAAATATATGATTTAAATTAATGCATTATGACCTAGAAAACTGTTCAGTTAAAATTAATATTTTTATATCGAGTTTCTTTAAACGTTGAACTTTTGAAATTGTTACTTAATTGAAAATATATTTTTTTTTAAATAATTATGAGTACCTCAATACCATAGGTTTATAAAGCCTAAATAAAAACTGCAAATAGCACAGGCAAATGAAAATACAATCAAATGAAATGTTGTCTTGTAATATATAGTAACTCCAATAATTCCAACTAATTTCCATTTTACGCGAATTTGAAATAACGCGATTTTAAAAAATTGATTTAATTCTCTTCTTACGTGATTGAATTTAAAATAACACGATTTAAAAAAAAAACATGATTAAATTTGATTTAAACGATTTGATATTCCACGAAAAAATTGTATCAACAAAAACTATGATTTTTATACCCGTGCATACATATATGACATCGGGTATATTAGATTTGCTCCTCCGTTTGTAACGCATCGATCTAGACGAGCTAGATATAGTGTCAAGGGTACGTATCGGCTCAGAATCGAAAAATTAGTCGATCTAGCTATGTGTGTCTGTCCGTCCGTCCGTCCGTCCGTCCGTCCGTCCGTCCCTCCGTCCGTCCGTCCGTCCGTCCGTCCGTCCGTCCGTCCGTCTGTGTGTCAGCACGATAACTCAAAAACTAAAAGAGCTACAGTTTTGAAATTTTCACAAAATATTTTTCAATCAATTTCTAGGTTCCCTATTTTTTTTGGTTAAGATCGGACCAAAACTTCGGGTAGCTCTCGAACAACTAACTTTTTTAACTCCCATATTTTCATATAAAAATTTGAAATATATCTGCACATCTTGTATAACATGAATTTATATGAATTGTTTTTTTTTGTTGTTTTTTTTTTGTTTTTTTGTTTTTTGAAGATAAAGAATTTTTCAAGTAACGATTTCATACGATTTAAATGATGCGTAAAATTTTTAAAAAAATTTTAGATTTGGACTTTGTACTTTGAGATTTATGAATTAAAATGAAAAAAAAAAATTATGAATATGATGATAATTTTTGATCATGATGATCTGATCATTATATGAGTATGATTATAATATGATGCTTATTTTGCTTGGTTTTAATATAAGTATTTGTGAATTAAAAATTAATTATAAGAGATGGAATTGAAAAATTAGAGCAAGAGTTTTGAAATTCACACAAAACATTTTTGGGACATTTTTTAGGTTCCCTATTTTTTTTGGTTAAGACCAGATCAAGGTTTCGGGGAGCTGCCACACAACTTATTTAAATCAATATGAATTTCTTCAAAAGTAATTATACCAGGAAGATGAAAATTACACACGGTTAGTTTTATAATGAATCAAGAACTTATATGAAGTTTCAAAATGTTACGACTTCATTTTCGGGGGGCTGCCATGCAACTTTTTTGCACCAATATGAATTTCTTGAAAACTGATTATACTACGAGGATGAAAATTACACACTGTTAGTTATATAATGAATCGAGCACTTATATGAAGTTTCAAAATGTTACGGCCCCCTTTTCGGGCAACTGCCATACAAAGTAATCAATTCGATAACTGTGAATCTAATGAAGCTACGAGGTTAAAATCAAAACTGGGCAGATAAAGTAATAGGGCAAGTTAGTTGGCAAAGTTGGACATCACTCGGACCAACTTTTAGGGCGGGCTATTTTTTTTTTTTGTTTTTATTTTTTTTTTTGTTTTTAAGCAAAAATTATGGGATAAAGAGGTAAATTTTTTTTTAACTATTTTACTTTCTTATATTTTTTTTGTAATATTTATAATAGCATAGAGGAAATAAATAACGGTTAGTGGGTATGCACGCACGGGTATCTAAAAGTTGACAAGGGCAACTATAATCTTCCTCGTTTTTAATAACATTTACAGATACATGAATTTGGATTTTTTTTTTTTTTTTACTTTTTTTAAGCGCTAACTGCTCAATTGTTATGCTAATAAGCATGTCCATGTTAGAACAGTGGCATATTTTATTCGTATTATTAGAATTGATCTTAATGAATTTCACATACAATTTAAACTTGAGATAGTATTTTTGTCTATATTGTAATATTTTGTATTTGAATTATATAATATGATATATCTGTGAGTTATATTATTCAATTAAATTATTTGTTTGTATTTTGCATTTGTTTATATTGTTATATTATGTATTTTTTTATAAGACATATATAATTATTAATTATTGATTAAGCCAATAATTTGCATTCAATGTCGAATGGTAGCTGAGTCGAGCCGAAAACCAGAAAAATTTTTCAGAAAAGGTCGGCATAAACTTCATATCTTTTTCTACGCGATTTTTTTTTCGCGCGAAGTTTTTAAAAAAAAATTTGGGTGCATAAATAATTTAATATTTTACATTTATTATTTGTGCGATCCTAAGGTTTCAAAATGAAGTATAATTAGGTAGCGATATGACATTTTTATTATAATTATTCCCATCCCTTGGAAGAATGAAACTTGCATAAAGCCTTTTCTATCTAACTCTGTTTTAAACTTGTTGTTAATTTACATTTCTAAATCTTGCGGTTATATTTTAATTTTGAATGATTTACCCCATAATTTTCGAAGTCTGCCTTGAAATATAGATTTTATGATTATTAATTTGAAGGTAGTGAGAACTAATAATGTAAGTAAAAATTTTTTTTTTAAGTAATCAATCTTGTAACGTTCTTGATGTTATAAAATTCCATTTTCTTTATTCAAAATTCTTTATTTTATTATGAATTGATTTGTTTTTTTGAAATCTTATCAATATTTACTTATGAAAAAAAAATTTAATTAAAATTTTTAATATATAAAATATATAAATAATAATAAAAAAATAAATAATATTACTTATAAAATTAATAAATAGTATAAATCTGCCACGCTTAAAAAGGAAAGGCATAATTCACTCCCTTATCATATTGTATGAAATAAGGGACTTTTTATAAATAAATTATTAAATAAATAAATAATATTATTTAAAATTTGCTATCAAAACCTGATTAAAATATTAATTCTTATGAACATAAATAAAAGTAAATAATAATATATACATTATATATATATACTTGTTTCATTTTCAAAAACAAATATTTATATTTACCAATATATATTATTGTAATTTTTATTTAATTCAAAACATTGGTTAAGGAAAATACCCTCTATATAATATGTAAATAATTATTTTTATTTTATTTACTTTTATATTAACTTGCTTGTGTCTATGGGTTTATTTTTCAGTCTGTCAATTAAATCTGACCATAAATTTATAAGAATTGTATGGTGTAGAAGCTAGGCTCGGGTGTAAAAAAATATTTTGCATTTTAAAGTATTTAAATATAAAAGTAAATTGCTGGATTAAGGTTAATAGAAAGAAGAACATCTAATTCAGAAATTTACTTTTATATTAAAACCCTTTTAAATGTAAAAGATCTACCATAAATTTTTGGTTAATAAAAATTTTGAGTCTTTTAAGCTAAAAAGTTTGCAAGCATTAAAAGAACAGTTTCTTATACCAGCAATTTACTTTAATATTAAAACAGTAACGAATTCCCAAGATCTACCTTCAATATATTATTTTCTACATTTTAGGGGGACATTTGTCTTTGTAAACAATTTATTAGCATCACGAACAGGCAGAGGAATCCCCATTACCTTTTCTAATCTAAATTTTATAAAAAGAGTCAAAATAATAGTAATATATAAGAACCTAACGGTTTATTTACAATTCGATTAAATTTAATTTGAAAGCTGGTGACAGCAAAATGAAATGTTGGCAACCCCTTTTTTCTGGATTTTAAAATAAAATATTATTTACGTATTATATAAAATACATTTTAATTTGGTTAAATACATATTAAATTGTATATATGTATGTATTTATTTTAATTCTTTAGGGTTATGATTTCTTTTTCTTTTGAATCAATTTATTTGAAAAAAAAATTGTTTTTTTCAATTTTTTTTTTGCAAAAATTCCTTACATTTTATTTTGATAAGTTGATTGTTTTTTTTTAACTCTTCTTAAGTTATATTTTAAGTCAAAAAATTTAAATTTAATTTTGTACTCGTTTTTAGTACATTATGGAAAAAATTTTAAAATATTTACTTATTAGTTTTATTTTGTTCCTCTGCCTGTCTAACTATTTTTCAGATTGCTCCAAAACTTTATCCTAATTCTTATGTAGTCCAACTCTTTGAAGACTTGGGGGAACAAATTTATTAAAAGATTATATTTATATAAATTCAATATTTAAGTGAAACGGTATGGTTGTTCCTTTAATATGTTTTTACGTGGTAATGGAATGCTCCAAAGCCACCCATTGAAACTGTCCGGTGTTTCTTTGGATAGTGTGCGACTTTAACACACCAAAAACACAACCTTTTTGAACCAAACTTTAGGAAGATACCTGTAATAAAAATGTACACTTTGGTTTGGTCATTAGCTAGATGCTAATATTCTTTTTAAATTTAATTAAATCGTACACATAGGAATTACCAACCTTAGGAAAAACATTGGACGGAATATGGTTCCATAGTGACGACATGCGGATAACTAACGAATTTCAATAAGTCGTTGTATTGCGAAAATGCATGACTATATAGCTCTCATAGATTGTTAAAGCATTAAATTTTTTAGTCCTATGCCTGTGTGAACTAAAAATGATAAAAAACTTTAAATAAACTGAGGCTTTCAAATTTAAATACCTAGTATCTTCTTTAAAGCAAAATTAAGAAAGCCTCCAGTGCTTCTCGGCTACCCAGCCAAAGTATCTCTAGTTACCCAGTGTTCCTCGAGTTTTCAAGCCAAATTATTAATTAAAATGTGGTGAGTTTATTGTCTGAGTCAGGTACCTATTGCTTTTTTAAATTCTCTGATTGAGAATACTTCATTGTGTCCTTCCTCTTTAACATTGAAAGAAATATCATACATTTTTGTATGATACTTGCTCTAATATTTATCTCATTCCCTATATCCGCTTTTCAACACAAGAAACTTAATTGTTTTTCCAAGAGTTTTGCTCCTACTTCTGATTGCAAAGTTAAATTTTTATTTATTTCAAAAACAGTACATTATATAATAAAGGGTATTTACGTGTTTTATAATATCTTCTACTTATATTTGAATATATTCTGTTTATATATTTTTATATTTTATAAAGAGGAATTTAATTTTTTTTTTTAATTCAAAATATCTGAAGATAATACGTATATATACATATTTATGTATGTGAATTTATTATAGATTTTTTTAAAATGAAATGTAATAATATTTCCAAAGAGAATTGAAAAAAGAATAAATATTAAGAATTTGCATATAATATATGTACCTATGTATAAAATTTAAATTTTTTTTTTTTTTTTGTAAGAATCACAGGAAAAACAAATTCGAAATCCGTTACCTGTTATAAATATAATATACGTATCTTATAGATATTTTTGCTTATTATTTTTACTTGTATCTGCAAATAAAAATAATTTTTTTTATGTTTATTTGTATTTATGTCTGCGTTCTCGATATGTCAACCCAATTTTTTTTTCAAATATAAACTTGCTTCTTTTTATATTTTAAATCTTACATTATGTATATAGCCATGTATATATACATATTATATAATATATTACAGAAAGAATCAAAAAATTTATCTAAAGTACTTCAAAAAAAAAAAAAAGAAAAGTTGGAATTTTTTATTTCCTTGAACATATCTGAATGAATATACAACTTCACTTATCTATATGCAGTAACAAATATATTCCATTTTTTTTTTCAAATGTACAGTTAAATAAAAGTACAAAAAAACGGCTCCTCGAAAAAAATCCCTAAAACTATTAAGGTTGATCGTTTCGCAAAAAATCTTTAATTCCATTCAGAACTTTTAAAACCACTTCTTGTAAAAGCTCAAAATTCCTGATAAAACTTAATTGTGAGGTTGACATTTCTATTATGTCAGATTTTTCCGTGATATTATTTTCTTCAAAGCAGTAGCTTTCACTATAATGTAATGCTTTGCAACTAATTTTCAATTAATATTTTTTTTTTTGCATATTTTACGATTTTTCAAACAAAAAACAAATGTCTAAATTTCAGTTTCAAAAATTTGACAAAGAAAACTAATGTCAAAACGTCGAAAAATTTCCAATGACAGCACAATTTTGTGGCGCGTTTTTGTTAAATGATTACAGGGACCCTGGGTCTTGGGGTTAGGATCTAGTTCAGACGTAAAATCAAAACCGGAATATATCTCTTTTACGGAATATCTAAATTATTTTGGAGTAATACAGGGTATAGGAACGCAGTTATCAAGCTAAACGCAAGTTATGAAAACTGAAAGGAGAATATTGAAATTAAATTTAAGTCCTTATGCAAACCAGAAGAGCATTATTTTCTTTCCCATGCAATAAATTTATATATTGATAACTATCCACTCAGTAATAAAAAAGTGTCAAATTAAAGAGGAACCCCCTGTATACGAAACATTTGTATAAATATTTTTTTTTATCCAACACCAGAAAAATATTTTTGGAGACATTATTCATCTTCGATTTGGACATTTCTTTCGTTGCATATTTTCGAAACATTTTTTTATTAATTTAATTTTAAGGACTTTTTTCATTGAGTCTTTGAAACTTTTGCAATTTCCTTAAGATTGATTGATTGAGAAAAAAAAACCAAACAAAATGAAGAAAATTTAATACAATTTCTTTTGATTTCTAAACAGCGATTTATTAAATTGAAAATCTTTAAAATTTAAATTTTAAAGTTATTTTAATTTAAAAGAAAATACTGGAAACATTTAGCAATCATAAACTTATAATAAAATATTTTTTGAATTTTTTTAAAAAAAAATTTTCCTTACTAACTATTATTATCTTTTTAAAATTAAAGCCACCACAAGAATTCTTCTTAACAAAAGCTGACTTTTTTTGTGGCGTAAAAGAGGATCTGAAAAATGAAATACCGGCTCAGTTGGTTCAGGTTTTTTATTATTTTTATTTTTTTGACTGTTCAATGTTTGTCGAATTATTTTGAAGGTCGAAGGTAGAAATGTGGCTAAAGACATGAATTCTATTATTTATTAACATAAAATTTAACCCTATTTTAATTCGGTATTAACGATATTAATTTCTAATTCTAACATGAATTGTTAAAGGGATCCAAAACTTAATATATATTGCTGAGTATGAGTTTGATTTATATTCCAATGTTTGATTCTATTGCTTGATTTGATTCTATTGTTTGATTCTATAGTTTGATTTGATTCAATTGTTTAATATTAATTTGATTGTATTGTTTGATTTGATTATATTGCTTGATTTCATACTATTGTTTGATTTGATTGTATGGTTTGATTTGATTATATTGCTTGATTTCATACTATTGTTTGATTTGATTGTACTGTTTGATTTGATTGTATTATTTGATTTAATACTATTGTTTGATTTGATTCTATTGTTTGATTTGATTCTATTGCTTTATTTGAATTTTACATATTTTGGTTTTTACATTATTTCAAACATTTTTACAAATATTAAATTAAAATATATTTATTGCACATTTCGAAAAACTTCAGATAATAATATAATTTCCTGGTGTTGAGTATGTAATGTTCGAAAGCAAAAGTCCGGTATTAATCCTCTTGTCGATTTAGCTTATAATTTTTAACGAAAAATTTCAACTTTTTTACAATAATTTCTTTGTAATAAAAAAATTTAATTAAAAAATATGACATTTAAAAATTTATAATTTATTTATTTTTTTTTTTTTTTGTAATTTGAAAATTATAACTGACATTTTGACAGCCAGAAGTTTTCTTTTTTTGTGGAGATATCAATGTTTTTTTTTTTTGAAATTTATATTTGCAATATAATTTTTAATTTTAAAAATTAATTATTGTAAAATTTATTATCTCATTTTTAATTTTAAACAATTGAATTGTTAATTGAAATATTTCATTTGGATGTCAACTTTTAATAATTATAATATCATTTAAATAACACATTGATAGTATAAAAGTTTTGTAATAAATTAATAAAATTTAACGACTGAATTTAGTTATTAATATTAAAACTAAGGCGGGTTTTACATTGGATTGTAAATGGTATGATCGTTTTGAATGTATGTGCATTTATTTAGTATTGGTATTAGATGGTTCATATATTAATATAAATAATTAATTGAAAAAAAAATTAGAAGAGTTACCAAGAACTTGGAGTGCTGGTATGACGTAATGAATGAAAAGTCGAAGAACTGTCATTAAAACAAACTTAGGCTCCGTATAACAATACAAGGTAGGAAAGAAAAAAATTATTAAAGTCTCCGATTATAAAAGCCGATTAGAGTTTGAGGAGTTACTTTTTTAGGCCAACTTTGTAATTTTCAGCAGAAACTTTTAAATTTTAATTGCACATTTCAACTGCTTCTACGAAATTGGTTTTAATAGACTTGGTATAAACTTGCCTTAATATCTGTCCAGCTCTTCAATCACATGATACGAAAAATTAAACAATTTTAATTTGTATATTTAAGTGTAAGACAAAAGTAAATAAAAAAAATCAGGTCTCATTACTATTCAGGTATTAGCAGTAAGGCAGCTTTACATTGAATTGTAAATGGCATGATCGTTTTTAATGTATCTGCATTTATGCACAACTTGTATGTCAGTTACTAATGTAAATTCCGAATAATGTTTGGTATATTTTATTGAATTTAAATGACTGTTAAAGTGATAAATGATTTTAATTAAACTTTTTTAATTTGAAATTTTTTTACATGCTTATAATATTACGTATACATTACTTTAGAATTTAATTACATAACTACTAATAAGTATTGAATTATCAAGAAATATTTTAAAGCAACTTTACAGTATTCAATTGTTTAAAAAAGGAAAAACCATCTTTGAAAGTTTTCAATGTTATTAAAACCCTTTTAGAATGTGATTTTTTTATCGATTTAAAAAATAGCTTTATTTCTAAATTATGAGTGTTATTTATGAGTGTTGAATAAATATTTGAAATGTTTATACAAAATTTTATTTCATAATTTTTTTGAAAAAATAAAGCATTTCATAGTTTCTTTGTAATCTACTTTTAATTTCCTTCTAGCATAAATTAAAATTCATTAATTTTACAACCTACATATAATGATATATTCAACTTTACTTCCCTCAACCCTCATCAGTAACCTATTTTAACTTTTATGAAATAAAAAACATTTCTTTGATTGATTTTATTAAACGAAATAAAAATTATATATAAGTACGTTTAAAAAATATTGTTCTATACACTAGTGTGCAAAATAACAGACATATTAAATTTTTGTGAATAACTTGATTCTTAATTTTTTTGGCATAAAAATGTTTTGTATAATTCATTCTTTGATAGTTTTAAATCCTTTTATAATATAAGAGAAATTCGGTAAGATTGTCAGGGCTTATATTTTATAAGAAAACCGTTACTTTAAATTAAAAATTTGGCTACATTATGTGTATCTAAAATTTTAATACTAAAAGCATCAATTGGGCACTCGCACATCTTAAATAACATTAAAAATTAGAAACTTATGGTGTTCAATTTGTGATTCTTGAAAATTGATATTATTCGAAATATGAAATTCAGTAATTTGTTATGAAAAGAATTATGAATATTGATTGTGTACACGATACTGTATTGACATTTTATTAAATATCGGCTATATACTCGTACATATATATGAATATTCTGGAGGAAGTAGTAAATCTGGATGTAATTTCAAGATTCAATTGCCTCGTATTTCAGAATATTGTCTTAACATTTAATTCTTGAAAATATTCTATTAAAATGATATACAGCTAAATTAAATACAGTTTAATGAAATACTGGGACGAAGAAGACTGTGTTCACAAAATACATGTCAAATGTAGCTAGAGGGAGCTTTTATAAAATACACTCAAAAATGTAAGCTCATGAAGTGAACCTTATATAACAAACTCCGAAGAACTTAACTTGGGTAATTTTAATTTAAATATTACCTTCGTTTTTAAATTAAAATTATTAGTGTACATATTATTATTCATACCAGTGTACTTCGGTACATATATACAATTAAAAAAATAAAAAATCCTTTGAAATTACAAAATTCAAATCAATTTTTCAAAAGTATTCATACTTTTCATATAAAAGTATTGTGAAAAAAGGAACTTTGAAAGTATAAGAAAAAGGATAATAATATATTCTTTAGCCTTTTGTTAAGATATTGAAATTACATATACACATATAAATACATTATAAATACTTGTATATGGAAAAAGTCAACCTTTGTAAAGTCAAATCATTTTTCATTTTATTCTTTCCTTGTAACAAAGCTTTTTTTTTGTATTTTATTTTTTTTTTTTGAAAGAATTTTGAAAATTTTTATTTAGGTTTCATTTCATTTCATTTTAAAAAAAAATCTTTTACTCTGAAAAATTAATGGAATTTTTCTATTCTCATTTACATTTTGTCTATTTAAAATCAAATTAAAGCTATCAAATAGTTAAAAAAAAAAGAAAAGATTTATTATTTCTATTTCCAAATATTAAATGGATAAAAAAGAATGGGCTTTTGCTCATTTATTTTTCTATCCCCAAAAAAAAAAAAATGTCTACCTATATGCTTGTCATTTAGGTATTGTTAGGCTAAAGGTAAAAATAGGATATGGAAAATATAATATAATAACCTATCTCATACTATATAGGAACTAATTTGGGAAAAAGTTTATTTTTAAAAAATTTAAGTTTTCTTCAATTCATTTGGTTTTACAGTAAAAATTTTGGAAAATTGTTTAGTATATGGAGGAAAATGTTAGTCTGTCTAGTTTTTCATCAAATTGAAAAATTTTGGAAAACTAGTCGAAACATATCGAAGGTTGCATTCAAAAGATTTTATTATTAAAATAAGTTTAAATGCGACTGGTGATTGGGACGTCAGCCTTTGAATCGAAGGGTCTCGATTGCAAAGCACGGTCGGATCATATCTAATAAAAAATATATAATTTATAATTGAGAATCCCTTAAAAGGACAGGCCGAATCACTCGGTTATCACATTATATGTGTCCCCTACTACACTACTCTTTTATAAATAAATAAATAAAATCAGTTTAGCTTCTGTATAACAGACCCAGTAGACCCAAAAATGAAAAGGATAATAATTATGAATTGAGTCCATATTTATTTATATAAAAGTATTTTCAAAAGTGGATGAGATTCACATCAGAGTATGGCTAACATTTTATAAATGAAAATCTTCAATCATTAAAGCCAATAAAAGTCCAATGAAAGGGTACAAAACTCTGAGAACTGTTTCTTAACTTTAGCACAATCATTGGATTTCACTTTTTGTTGGCAGGCGTGTCACATATGTTAAAGATCTTTGGATATTATGTTGGCTATTAAGATTTTATTAACAGAAGCTCTCAAATTAAGTAAAATATTAAGGTACATTCTAACTAAGACTTTTTATTTTAATATTATTCTCCTCCTGGGTCTATAACTTCTTACAATTTTGTATTTTGAAATAAATTCTTAATAAATTCATGTGTTAATTTTCCCAGTCATCATTTGTTTAAAGATTTTAATTAAATCAATCTTCTGTCACATGTCTCGCTGACTGATCAGTTACAACTCCTTAAATTTTCCAAGATCAATTCAAGAAATATTTATCAGAACTCTTTTATATGTACTTCATTTTTTTTCTAAATGCCAGCGTTCCATTTTATTTTATTTTGACAGTTTTAATTACATAACGGTATTATAACCGATATTCAAATTTAAAATTAGAAAAATGAATTTGCCTTTAAGTTTTAAGAACTGAACAACTACTTGCAAATTTTTTTTTAATTACTTTAAACTTTTGTTAATAACAATAACGGTACTTATTTTATGATATTTAAATATTTAATTTTTCCTTCCCTTTTTTCAATTATAATGTATATATATATATATATATATCCTTTTTCAAAAAAAAAATCCTTCTTCTTCATAATTATTTTATAAGAGAATTTATATGTTAATAAATCATTAGAATTTTTTGGAGTAAAAACAAAAAAATAAAAAAAAAATTATAGCTAATACCGGAAATAATAATATTTTTTAATTATTTCCTCCTAATTTTATATTTTTTGTAATTTGAGTCTTACCTTAAACCGTTATCTAACCTTCACAATTTAATTTTTAAAGACAAAAACAAATAAAAATAAAATTTATTTGTACAACAAAAAAGGATGTGAACTTTTAGTTAATTAAGGCATGAAACGATGTCAGAAAACTTTCAAAATTTAAAAAAAAAAAATAAAATAAATAATTTTATGTCAAAATAAATAAAAGCATTTTTGACAATTTTTTTGTTAAGGATGACAAAAAAAAACAAAGAAAAAACAAAAAAAGGCAAAAAAATAAAAATGTTTTTAGTTTTTAGCGCATTTTCAAAAAAATTTTGAAAAAATGTGCTTATTAGTTTCACTCTGTCCGTCCGTTCGTCCGCATGTTTACAAAAACTTTTACACCGTTGGAAATAGAGTTAAAGAAATTTTAACAACGAGTAGGTATTGCAAAAAATATAATTTCATGGAAGAACCCCAACCGCCACGGAGCTACAGCCCCCTAAAGTCGGGAAAAGTCCTATATTGAAATTGTTGTAAAATAGTACTGTTAGCTATATTTTCAATCTGAAAACAGTAAAAAACAGCAGTTTTTATAAGCTTTATAATTTTTAAAAATATTTAGGGTTGCCATACGGTACTCAAATTTACCATAATGCAAAAACTCAATTTTTGCAAAATTTTACTATTTTTTAGCATCTGTATCAGATCCTCGAGAATTATAATAAGTTTGCTTAGTAAAAATTTTGGGAACCTTCAATTAGATTTAAATTTAAAATTATAAAAATTAATGATAAAAAAGTATGAAACACTATATAATTTTGAAAATGAGCTTTTTTTCAAACCCCTTGGCTTTTTTCATCACTTGTTTGTTTTTTAATTTGAAAGGTCTACTAATTACTTTGGATTAAAAATTTTTTTTAAATTTATCTTTAATTTAAAAAACAATTGGTGTCAAATATTTTGAAGTTAAATTTTGTTTTTTTTTTTTTTTTAATTCTCTTAAATAAATTTTAAAATTTAAATTATATAAAATTTTTGTATGACAAGCGATCTCATTAGAAATGTATGACATATATATAGGCAAATTTGTTTTAAAATAAAAGTTTTATGGAAACTTTTTACATTAATAAAGGTTTAAAAAAAATTTTGAATATTATATAAAAGAATAGATTTGTGAGAATGTTTAATAGACTAGGTAGAATATTGCAGTTTGAAGCCTCACAAAAATTTGGAGTAATATTCATCAAACATCATTCACGGAAATATACGTATATAATAAGATCGAATTTATATAATGTTGTTGTTTTTGTTACTTTAAATGGAGAGTGGCGTATGCTTCTATTCTAACGCAGAGGCCTTGCGACTCGTTCTGCAATCTCACTTTTTTATAATTTATAACAATTCATTTTGCTTATTTATTTTATATTTAAATTATAATCTGACCTATATTTCAGTGGTTCAAGTGGTGCCATTTCCATGCCATTTCAAAATTCAAAAGAATTTCGCGTTCAAAGATATTTATTAACACATCATTGCATTTCTTACGTTTATAAGCCATAATGCTTCCCCATCACACCGAACTCAAGTCATAGTATTGTCAATTAGTAAAATGCCTGAAACAGCTTTAACTCAAATTAAATATTTTCAAGCAAAATTACGAGTGCAACACTAATTTTTGTTGCACAAAAAAATTATACATTTACTATATACAGGGTGTCCCGAGTTTACTTTCAAAGCGCATAATAGATCGGGATGTGATGAAGGAGCATCTCAACGAACGAAAAATTATAGGTTTATAAGTTTCAAACTCAATTTTTTTTTAAACACCCTGTATTTGGGGTACTTTCAATGGCATATTTCGTTTCGTTTAAACTTTTAAAGCCCTATAATTAGTTCTTAATAAATTTCTCTATCTGTAACCGTTTTTGAGATATAAAGATTAAAAAAGTGTGCAATTGCAGGTTATACTTCTGAATATTCCAGCAATTCATTTAAAACCCAAACAGTTTGGTTCAGGCAATATCGTTGGCTGTGGGCAAGTATTGAATGCTTTCTAATGAAAATTAATTTTCAATTAAAATATATATAGCAAGGTTAATAGTTTGTCCAAAAATAATTGATTTTATAATCTGAAGTACAGATTTATAATGGACTTTTAAAATTGCATCATTTTATCAATTACATTTTATTTTCTTTGAAATTCAACTCTATGTACCCAGTGCCCACCGCGTGTTCTCCACACACAATTTCATATTACTTTGTACCTTATTCTGAAAATTAAAACATAAAATTAAATATATGAAATCAGTGGAATGAAAATTCTATTTAAAGTGCGGACATAAAACCAGTTAAATGGAATATTACAAGAGACAAACAAAAAATAAAAAATTAAATTAAAAAGGAAAATGGAAAATTAATTTTCGTTTTTTGTTTTTTTTTTTTTTAATTTTTATGTGATAATTATTTTTACATTTATTTATTTAGTAAAAGAAAATGAAAATGTCTTTTTAATTATATTAAAATAAAATTACAAAATTTTTTTTTATACTATTTTTCAAAAAATTTTTTATTAAAAAAAAAAATTGCAAACCCCTGGTCATTGAGTTACGGTTTTTTTTTGTTTTTTTCGTCGGAAAATTTTTAATCAAATAAATTAAGGAAACAGGTACTATATTATTATAAAATTTATCTTGTTATAAGAAGACTTAAAAAAAAAATTATAATTTTCATTTACTCTATAATTTTAATTTAACAACCGATTTATTTCGAATAAAATCAATTCATATTTTAATTCAATATAATATTCTTGGTGAATCTTCTTTATATTAAAAAAAAATGTACCCAAAAAAAAAGATAATGTGAACTTGTGTTAATTAAATTCAAATTGAAAAAAAGCGTATGAGGAATTATATTATATTTTTAATTATATTGAATATGTTTGAAGTATTAAAACAAAAACTAAAATTAATAAATAAAATCTGTACATATAAGTGTAACTTATTTTAACAATTTTTTTTGGGCACGTGATTTGTAATTAAAATTTTACTGAAAGCTTATTATGAATATTTTATCAATTACTTTATTCAATATTTTATATAATATTCTATATTTTAGTTTTCTTTTTTAAATATTAGTTGAATCTCTGGATCTCTGATCATTAGTAAACACTGTTACATAGCCTTAAACATTGTTTAAACATTATTTATTTTAATTATAATAAGCTTTTTTTTCTAAGGCAAACGGTGGAGTACTCTATACGAAATACTCTATATACGAGTATCAGGGACAAGAAGAGTACTTAAATTCGCGTGTTTATGTAATAAGGTATTTCAAAAACTTGTGCTGATTGGTTTTCCTTGGATGAATATGAGTTTAAACAGACTTGGAAAAATAACGATTATTTTGTAAAACTTTGCTGAAAATTATGATTACTTGGAAAAAGTAATCAAAAAATTTCAACACGATTACCATGAGTAATATATTTTGATTATACGATTGTTAGTAATTCAAAAGTAATCGAGTTACTTTTATATTATAATATTATTTTTCATTACTTAAAAAATTATTCTGAAAATAAACGATATTACTGACGGTTATTTGTAATCGCTATATAATATTTCAAAAACTAACGTTTTTATATTTTTCACAACTTTTCGTAATTGTTGATCGCTGTTCTGTTGTGTACTGTTCCATTTCCAATTCCCCAAGTTTTCTTCACAAAATTCTGAAATAAAAATAAAAAATATAAATAAATTTAAGAAGTTATTAAACATTCAAACCATATCTGTCGTTTTGCGCCAGCCTGTACTTAAAACATATTCCAAAAATCGAGATTACAGACTATTATTCTTGATTACTCTAGAATATTCGAAAAACAAATTTGGAATACTTTTCAATTACTAATAATTAGGGCAAATAAAAATATGCATTAGCATCTTTTTTTCCTTATGTTTTATCGATAAATGAACAAGATAGAAGTTCGTTTCAACAAAAATTATGAATTTTAAGCTAGTTTTGTTAGGGCATATTTTTGCATATTTCACTTGTTAGAGCATATTTTGCATATTTTAACTTGTAAGAGCATATTTTGGTATATTTTGACAATTTTCGTTCGAAAGACCATAATTTTTTTATTTTTCTTGCATTTAAAATATTTTTCATAAAAAAACATAAAAATTAATGTCATTATTTAGATATTTATTTATTTAAAATATCACTCTTTCAAAATAAACAAGTAGGTATTAGGTATTTAAGGAAATCTCTGTGTGCATGTATATATACATATTTATTTTATTATTCCTTTCAACTTTATTAAAAACTATATCTGCAGCTTTGACTGGTGAAGCGATACACAATGCTACAATGAATTACACGATAAACGAAACTATTGCATTTAAATTCGCACCAATTAACTCAGTTAATGTAGAAAGGAGCTTTTAAATGTACAAAAGCGTCCTACGATCGAACCGGAATAATTTCTTATTTGAAAATTTAAGTGAAATGGTTGTGATATATTGCAACCAAAATTTCAGTTAAACTTAGTTTTTAATTTTACTAAATGTAAGATTTTCGTTATTTGGATTAATTTTTATTTTAATTTATGTTTATTTATTTTTTTTAATTTTAACTTATTCTACTCTCTAATTAATCTTGTTTTAATTTTTTAATTTCATGAATTAATTTTATTTTACTTCATTAAATTTAACTTTAAAATAAAAAATTATAATAAAAATAATATATAAAAAAGTTAAAAACTATCTGTTTTTAATTCTTAAATTTAAACAACTTTTGAAGCTGGTGTCACAAGCCCACCCTATTAATATTCATTTTATTTGAAGCTTTCTAAGTAATAGATCTTTTTTATGTATTTGATATCCTTTTCATAGAGCATATTTTAAATGCTTAAAATAGATTTTTTAGAGCATATTTTAAGCGCTTAAAACGGATTTTTTAGAGCATATTTTTATTTGCCCTACTAATAATTATTCTATATTAGTCAAAAACTTTTAGATTATTGAAGTAATCGAAAATTATAAATTAATAATATGACCTAACTTATTTATATATTTTATTTTTTGATTCCTACTAATTGTAATCAAATTTAAGTTCTAATACTAAAGTTATGGTAATCAAAACTTTTAAATGTGATTATTAAGTAATCGTATTCAATATATTACTGAAATTTTGAAAAACTTGTAACAATAACTATTTAATTGTGCTACGTAATAATTGCATGTAATTTTTATTTTATTATTGTATGATTCATTTATTTAAATTGGATGACACATACTGTAACACTTCAAATATTAAATATATAGTGAGTACTGGTGAAGGTACTTGTATTTCCAATTTTTATATCTAGATTTTATTTTACAATTTTTTTCGATCACGTTTAAATACTCTATCAGTACTCCAATTTAAATTTAAAATAAAGTACTCTATTAAAATAATAAATGCGATTTAATTACACATAAAAACCTTCGAAATTATTGAAAAAAATTTCCATTAAAGAACAAATCACTTCTGGATAAAAGTTTAATTAACAGTAAAGTACTCTTGTGGTACTTCAGAAAAACTATGCAAAATCATACAATATAAATATTTCATATTTTACAGATTTAGTTTTAAGGAACAATTAAAAAATTGAAAAAAATCATAATTAAAAACAAAATATAAAACTCTTATATTTAAAAAACAAAAACTAAAGGGTAAAAACAATGAACAAAAGTAACTGCAAAAGTATACAATAAAATAATGTTAACTTAAAATAAAAAAAAAGAATTTTACAATTAAATAAATTTATAATATAAAACAAAACATATGACATAATTATATATATAATATATACATACATTAATATGATTAATTAATAAATAATTAAAATTTGTAATCATCAATAAGTTAATAAAACACAAATCTAATATTAATTGTTGCTAATTAAATTAATTTATAAAGAAAAAAAATAATTAAATTAAAAAAATTAATAAAATTTATAAAAAAAAAAAAATCATTAATAATTAATTAATAATTAAATAAAATAAAAATTTTTTAGGGTAATCGTTGTTGTTATTAATCGTTATTTTTTTATACGAAGAAAGAAGTAAAAAAAAAAAAATTGTAAGAAATGAATAGTTAAAATTTAATAAAACCATATTATAAAAAAAAATTATAACATATATTATTATAAATATCTATAAATTTGATAATAAAGAAAATAAATTAAAAATATAAATTACAAAAAAAAATTAAATATAAAAAAAACACACAAACACAAATATAGTTCCATAGTAAATTGAATTAATAAAAATTATTAATATAAATTTTAGTATAAATAAAAATTAACATAAAAAAAAAAAAATTTAAAAAATTTATATTGAAAAACATTAATATAATAACATATATATTTTCTTAAGTAGTTAAAACCCAAAAAAAATATTAATTAATTAAAAGTGTTTAACATTAACATATTATATTAATAAGAAAATAAATATTTTTTAAAAAAAATAACATTCACATACACAACCCAAATAAAAAAATAATTAAAAATTATAAAATCAATTATTAATTATTTAATTAATTAATAAATAAATAAATTAAAATAAAATACAAAATAAATTAATATCTAAAATTAATATTAATTTTTTTTTTTTAAAAAATAATTTTTATTAATAATTTCCGTTATTCTAACTGTGATGATATCTAGAAAATTTAAATTTCGTTATTGTTAATACATAAAAAAAAAAAAAAAACAAAACTTTATTTATTTATACATATATTACATACATATATAAATTTTAATTATCATAAATTTGAAAAACTATTAACATAAAAATTAATAATAACAAATTAATAATAAATATTAAACATTTTGGTTTGTGTCTTTACTTATTTTCTATTGTAAAAACTGGAATTGATCTTTATTTAACATTATTTTAATAATAAAAACTAGTTAGCGCTCAACAATTATTTGTAAATTAATTAAAAAAATATATAAAAAATAACAAGAATTAAAAGAAAAACAATTAAAAGAATTAAAAAAATATCAATATAACAATTTCATAAAATAAAAGGAAAATAATTTAAATAAAAAAAATTTATTCAAGACAATCATCACCACCACCATCACATAGGCTACAATGTTCTGGTAGCCAAGAGAGTTTTGCCGTAGAACATTACTGCGGCATTAATCAACAAATAAATAGTTCAAGTGTACAATGGACACAAATACCAAATTGTGGTGGTCCAATGTGTCATCATGGTCCTGGACCAGGATCATCATCAATACCACCAGTTCCTGGACCACCACAATCAACAATACCAAATTCAAATCAATTAAGTGGAATGGGTGGCAGTGGTGGTGGTGGTGGTGGTGTTGGTGGCGGTGGTACTATCGGTACAACTGGTCATTTATTAGGTTCACATAATATTGGTATTAGTGGTCATGGTCATGGTCATAATTGTAATACAAATACAAATGTTGGTGCTGTTAATATACATGGAGGTGGTATCGGTGGTAGCAGTGGATTAAATTCAATATTAAATAATAGTAATATTATTAGAGATGGTGGTGGTGGTGGTGGCGGTGGAGGTGGTGGAAGTGGTAGCAGTGGTGGTGGTAGTGGTAGTGGTGGCGGTAATCTTGGTGTAAATATAATTGGCGCTAATAATATTGGTAGTGGTAATAGTGGTAATCAAATACCACCACCACCACCACCATTATGTAATCCATGTAGTTCAAATAATTTTAATACAGTACCATTACCAGGACCATCATCATCAAGATGGGGTCCAAGAACATCATGCCCGGTACATAGTCCTTTTAGAGTACGTGTACCAAATGGTTCAATATGTTCTGGACATCAGGTAATACAAAAAAAAATTAATTTACAATCAAATTAAATTTTTTAAATTATTGTTATAATTTATTTATTATATATACTTTTTATTTATTAAATTTCCATTAAAATTTTTTTTAATAATAAAAGTAAACAATACTTTGTACATATTTTATAGTACCCACTATCCACCCACAAAATTAATATAAACTTGGACCACAATTTAATTCCAATGATAAATCTTTCAAAACAAATTAAAGTGGGAAAAAAATTACCAAAAAAAGAGCCTTTGAAAATTAATGTTCACGATTAAAGAACTTTCATTTCCTAATTTTCAGGACAGTTTTCTTTTTCTTTTTTTCTTGTTTTCTTTTTTTTTTTTTTTCTTTTTTTTGAAATGATAAATTTCCATTGGTGTTAAAAAGATTCAACTCTGTGAATTAATTTATTTCAACACGACGACAACATAATATTCAAATAAATAATTCTAAATATTTTGGAATATTATATATAGATGTATTAGTGTATATTATATAAGTAAACAAAATGTTGAGATACTCTTAAGGGAATTCATTTTCATTTTGTTGAGAGGATACACTTTAAGCCTAAAATTGAAGGAGCAAAACTCAAACTCTATACCTACTGAAAACAAAAGTATACCTAATACCAAAAGTATTACCAAAGTAGTACCAAACCAAACAAGTAATACCAAAAAGGGGAGAGGGATGAAATAAAGCCGAACGAAATAAAGTCGATTGGACTTTATAACTAAAAACAGTGGGAATAGAGTCGAATTACCAACTATATCCGTTTTACAAAAAAAAAGTGTTCAAAAAATAAATTGGAATCCAAAAAAAAAAGAAATAAAGACGATTTGACTTTATAATCAAAAACAATGGAAATTAAATCGAAAAAACCATTATATCTTATTTTTCCAATAAAATTTAGAGGCGAATGCAAATAAAGGAAGTAAGGTCGAACTGGCCAGTACATTCTATTTGAAATAAATAGTTCGAAAACTAAATCAAACCGAAAAAGAGTAACTGATTTCAAATCTAACTTTTATATCTCTAATTACAAATCTCGTATAACAGGTGGTGATTTAAATATCCTGGAAAAAAATGTAACCTAGGCCTGAATAACTAGAAAACTAGTTTTTTAAAATATAAAACTAGAAGAGATTTTATAGTTGGTAGAATATATGTACGAAAAAAAGCATAAGGAAGGGATTTCAGACTGTATAAAAGTCAACTTATTCCTTTTTTCTGGAATATTTTTATAATTTTATACCCAAAATTAAAAATTATTAATTATTCAATTTTTGGATCAGATTTTTTTTGATAATTAAATCTAATCGACTTTATTTAATTTATTTTTAAGTTACTATTCGACGTAATCTTCTTTGTAATTAAGGCGGTTCGACTGGGAGGGGCTCGTAATACGGATTTACCAAATCCCGGTTTCCTAAAATCCCCCTTTTCAAAAATCCGGGTTATTTTAAAATCCCGCTTTTTCAAAATCCAGCTTATTCAAAATCCCGTTTTTGTTAAAAATCTTGCTTTGCTTATGGAAATCCCGCTTTTT